>JBBBDQ010001214.1:2660000-2934588 GCA_037127315.1 Ascarosepion bandense
TTTTTTTTTTTACATTTTTTGCCTCAGGTAACTCATGTTTAGAACGCAATGTGACAAAGTAATTTTCTTCATGAAAAAAATAAAGTTAACCAAAGTTTATCCTATATGCGTATGTTGAATAGAAACATGATGACTATATATATATATATATATATATATATATATATATATATATATATATATATATATATTTCTTTTTAGATACCATTCTTCACACAATATTTTAGTCATGATCTTGTAAAGAAAAACAGAAGTATGCTCTTATTTAACTTAAGATCTTTAAGTGATTTCAATAGAAACAATACAAACCTCTTTACAATTATATTAGTATATAGAAAAAAGACTATGCCATTATTATATTATTAAATTCATGAAAAGAAGATAATCGCGATCATCACGAATAAGCGTTTAAACATCTAGCTAAATAATCCATTACATCTCTAATGTATTCAGTTGTGAAGCTATATTCGAAATGCACCATATCTCGTACTAGGGTATGTTTATTAAAGGCCCGGAGAATAGTTATATGGTTTCCATGAACAAATTGACTCAACGAATGTACAATCCTAGCTACAAAATTTACATAACACTTAAGAATAAATCTGTAGTACACCAAAATATTATTTTTCTTGGCAATGTCAGTGTACATAATGGATTAGTTACAAAATCTATGAGAAACCGACATGCTCCTTCCATGTAATTTAACTGCACTCGTTTCCTCAGTATCCTAAACAATTTTCTACATCCAATGATTTTTCAAAAAACTGATGAATTTGAAAAATACTCACACCTGGAGAATTCAGTAAACTCTACAAAAGTAATTTTTCAATTCAAGTCTCAAATGTTATTATCTTATCCTTATAATTATCACTTTTTACCACCTTCCATTCGTATTAAATGTCATTCATCAACATTTCAACAATAATCGCTATTCTCTGACGAGATTTGTATCGAAAGAGCAGTAATATATATATATATATATATATATATATATATATATACATATTACATAAAAAAAGCTACCATCACACATTGTATGTCATTTATAGTGTGTGTCTTATTTAAAATTCTGATGGTGTAACAAATTACTCAAGCTAAAAAGCCTTAGGAATTTCGTCAAACTAGCTATGTAGAAAAAACTAAAACTAAAATCCTCACGTAAGTCGGAACATGTTGAGAAAAGTCAAATATTACAGAAATAGTATTGTCGGTAGATTATGCCAAAAGAGAAATAATATTTTCAGAAAAAAAAAGAAAAGTTACTAAATGAAAAATCTGAATTATATGAACATTTGAATGCATATTTTGTGTTTAAACAAACCATAATGAAATTATTTACTACCGCTTAAATAGTATGTCGCTACGCTTGCCTTACCCCTCTTGTTATTTTAAACTTCCTCTTATGCGTTAGGAAATAATTTACTCTATAATGTGTGATGAGAGAGATTAAAACCATGGTTGCGTTATCAGCGGATCTTCCTAATATGAAAGAGAGGGCTTATGGAAAATACTGACAAAGTTGGAAAAAAGTTTGGATAAAACCGGGGTGGTCCTTGAATTTTTTATCGGACAAATGTAGTATGACTACATATATACACAAAAGAAAGGGGAGCTGAAAATTTAAAAACCATTGTATTTAAAACCTCGTATAAAATCAAACCTATTTAAAGTATTTTGTTTCACTTATTATTATTTATTAAATCCCGCAATGTGATATATATTTTGGCAAGAGAATTTAAATCCTTCAAGATCCCATAGTATAGATTTACTGTGAATGATCGAGCTTTTAAAGATCATACTGATATATAATAAATTCCACGTTGATTCTCCTATGCATTCATTGACATGATTACAGATAGCGTAGTATTTTTTATTAATCAAAATATATTTTATCCACTACCACAAATACAACTACACAGAATTACTCCGATAAAATTCTATATAAATTCAATATATTAAAAATTCAAGTTCACCAGGGACAATTTTATATTATATATATATATATATATATATATATATATATATATATATATATATATATATCTCAATAGTCAGTGGCTCTATTCAAAGGAGTTGTGCCTTAGCTGATAGGTGGTGCATTATCTATTATGGCAGTTCATCTTTACATGACTGTGGCAATCTCGATTGCAACGGATACATTTAAAGTTGTTTTATCTCCGCCCTACCACATTGAATTGTTTTCTTTCCGTCGAGAACATTTTTCCTTTATGGTAAACTTTCGTTTTATCCTCTTCGGGATCCAATCATTGAAGTAAATCGCGTCTCAAGCGAGGTCTTACCTCTTTGTGTCCATGTCCATCACCCTCATAATGCTTTTGCAGACTTCCCTGAAGCGAAGACGGGTTCACCCTAGTGTCCTCTTCTCGGTGGCTTGTTCATCATAAAATGTACATGTCCAAGCCAGCGCTGTTGGAGAAGTTTATTGTTTGTTTATACAGGTCGAAACTACGGCTTTAGTGAACAATTCAAACTCATTGCTGCCCAGAATGTACCTCAGACAGTGAAGATGAAAGCTACTGAGGTGTCCCTTCTGTCTGGAGTAGAGGCCCTAAGTTTTACTATCAGAAGAGTACATTAACAATGCTTGCACTTTTGGTGTTAGTAAATATCTTTCTATTCTCCTAGGATCTCAGGGTTAGCCTGGCAAATGTAGTGTCAGCTCGTCTGTTGAGCTCAGGACATAGGGATAAGAAATTTTAAATAATAGAGCCGAGGTATGTGAAATAATTTTCTTCAGTTTGACAGTGAACTCTAGGAAAGTATTTGAAAAAAAGAAAAAATCTAACAAGCAAAACAAAAACAGGCCATGAATTTGCATTTTTTTTTTGTTTTTGATAACTGATCATAAAACTCATGTTGGATGTCTTTAGGGTTGGAAGCGCTGATAATTTTAACATTTTCAAAGCAGGTACACACAGAATTAACTCGCTTTGATCTATCCTTGCAGACTTCTATTATAAACAATGAGTTTTTCATTGTAAAGCAGAAACCATGGTCATTGATCTCATTTTTGCGATTCCACCTGAAAGTGTCTTGTCTCTTATGAATGGTTCCAAAACGAGGAAAAATTGTTTCTTGAATTGTCTCTGCTGTTTTGCTGGTGTTGATTTCGATGGTCATCTAATAGACCGATTGTCATAGATTTAACGTTCCAACATCTAATTCTGAATTCGTTTATAATTTTTTCTTTATTTCTCGTTGTTTAGTATAGTGCAGTTTTGCACACTACGATTCAGGATACATGAACAAAAATACGCAAATAATTCTATATGAGTAAATAGCCAAATAAAACAAAACTTCCTTTCAAAATACATCACATTTCGCACTGATTAATCATGCTCGTTTACGTCAACATCAAAGTATTATAAATTTATAAAATGGCCATAGCCTGTTGACAGATAGATTTAACGTGTGAAGAGATAATGAAATACACGTCTATGCCTGTAAGAGATATGATGGAATCTGTGTATTTGTTTGTGTAATATTTTTCTCTAAAGGCAATGGAAATAAATGACCTTTCAAAATGTTTTCTGAACATGCCTAGATCAGATTTTTACCATATTTGTTTCTCTTATATAGATATGCTAGTATTGTTTTATTTCCATTTCATATGGTCAATAATTAAATCTGTTGACTTTTCTAGAAATGACATATATCGGATATTTTTGAGGGTCACTTCCGCACCAGTACAGTTATATCCGTTAAACACACATTGTGCTACTTTGACATTACTTATTTTCACCTCAAGCCGTGTATAATCTTTTTTGGACTTTTCCGTTTTTATTTTTGTTCGTCTCTTTTTATCTTAACCTTGGCATCTTTTTGAAGCACATGACATAAACCGGATTAATCCATCACGTACTGTAAAATAACGTAGATAAAACTAGCTTAGACTAAACATGACTACAGTTATTTCATAAATTCAAGAAACTTCTATACTAAAACATCTGTAGTTTAAACATAGTTCAGATTATATTAACAGTAATAGTATGTATGAAATCAACCGTTAACACGAGTATAGACAATTTAATTTAAATATTTCAAAATTTGAATTTCTACTTATTTTCAGAGATTATTATTTTAGGTTACTCTGGAGAAAAGAAACAAATTGTGTCATAATTGTTTTGTTCGGTAATCAAACTTAGTTTAGAAAAACAGTTTTGGTTTTCTTGAACAAAACTTACAAAGAAAATATGTTTGTATTGAAACCTCTTTCAAAAATGAAATTAATGCGATAGGGTTAAATTAAAAAAAAAACTGCTGTCAATGACTACCAGAAAAATGTCTCGAAATACCATGGCATGACTTAGCTGTGTACAAGAGTGCAGGCGGTTCCTAGTTTCCATGTATATATGACTGTATGTCTCATTAATGAAATCAGCAAAACATTTGAATTTATGAAAATAATTAAATACCCAACCCCAAGAAAGCAAATAAAAATGACCAACAGTACATTTTTCTAGACACATGGCATACAATGAGTGTATCACTTGATAATTCAAATAGCTTTGACAAAGTGTAAAATTAGTTGGAGAGTGGAGAAATCCCCCATGTAATCTCAAGTTGTCCAGTCTTTCTGATCTAGTTGATATTTGCAGTTCTGTAACCAAGCATTACAGCCTGCGACATATACAAGTCACTCCAGAGCACCCTATTCTATACTGGATGAACTGCGCGCCATACATTAACAAAAGGGATTGTAAAATTCTTAAGTTCTCCGAAACACGATAATTTTGGCGATCACATTAATAGAGAAAAGTCATTGCATGCGGTAATTATAAATATGGTTAAGGAAATATATCAATTATGTACAAATATGACTGTCATTATATGCATAAAGGTTTTATAAATGCATATCTTAAAAAGGAAAATACTAACCATCCACTACAAACGTGCAAATGATAAAAAACCTCTTCTCATTACAAACAACTTTTATATCTTAACCGGAAATATTTATACACTGAACATAGGATTAAACAGGATATAATATACTAAATTTAACATAGCAAAAAAAATCACACTATATCATTTTGTCGCTGCTTCATAATGTGCACACATATTTACGTAAAGCAAATCTAAAGACAATGGGGAAAGAGCATTTTTTGTAGTCTTCTACTCCTATCACAAAAAAATCAAGGGAAATCGAATATTCCTTGCTCCGCTAACATTATGAATAAAGTTAATTTTCTGCAATAAACCTAAGATCAGATTCACGTAAAATATCATCGATCATCTTCAAAACAATAAAAATGGTATGCGTGAAATATAGGGAAAGAAAAAAGTCTCATTCGGAGTTGGTTGGTTTTAAACATAGGAAATTTAACAGATTCAGCATTTTCCATTATTTACTCCAATTTTACTGAACATTCTCTATATAGTTACCTTTCGTTTCGATATGAAACTGCTAGTACACGTAAGAGAAATGTGTCTTCTAAATGTTTTTCTTTCATTATCACATTCGTGCAAATAAGCAGACATAGAAACATTACGATTTAAAAGTAGATTTCAGCAATAAATTAACATAATAGAAATACTTTGGTAAAAGGATACAAAAGTATTATATATTTTCAACAAAATTTCAACTATGCTCAATTATTACTAAAGAAGGGTCTAAAATAGAACAACTCAACATCATCCACAATGATAGGTGTTGTAAAAATAAGAAACCAATAAATAAAACACCATACTTTTGCGAATAATGTTTTCTCTCTTTGTACGCCAGCAAAACTTGAATATTAATAATGATCGTTGGGCACGTTATACACATCATTACCTTTTGATCATACAATTTACAATGAGGTAAATATATAAGCCGACAGGTAAAAAATTAAATTGAAACGTCAGTTAATAAACCAGAAGACATTTGCAAACATTAAGAGGAAATTTCTGCATATAGGCGGAGCTGGTCACTTACAATGATTCTACGTTTGAATCAACTCAAAACTGATGATAACGATTATGAGGGCATGTGAATATTTATCTTCCATGAACACAAATAAGTATGCATTTATATTTTATTATGCAAGTCAATGTTGAATTAAAACAAAATTGTTTTACGATAAATACAGATGCTAACCTTCTTTAGGTTGTATATTAAAGAATTTGCAAGATGAATATCAAACGTGGTTTTACAATAACTTATTTGCGGGTTTTAGTTTATTACGCAGCTCATCTGGAGATTTTTTCTGCGTTTTCTAAACTGTACACAAAATTAAAGTTTAAGGCATATAAAAACATACCAAAGTCGGCAGGTATTATATAACATGAAAATATACTTTATCTAGCCTATATCTTTTGGATGTAATGAGGAATACAGTCATCTATTGTTACGCTAGGTTGCATAATAATAATAAAAAAATCACTGTTTATATCAGTCGCAAGAGACCTACTACGAAAACGTGTTAACTACGCATCGATTAACTTTTTCAGATAAATATCTGAAACACTTTAACCCTCACCATAAAAAAAAATTGCCTTTATGTTTAAAAATCTTTTTGGCTAATTTTAATTCAGATATCTTTTCATTCGGGAATTGATTTTAAAGAAAATAAGGTGTATATCGCATGTTAAATATGTTCGCTAAAATAAGATAAAACACAGGTATAGAGCAAATGTATTTCTATATGTTCCCTCATAAAATTCTATGCGTTGCATAGCGTGGAAACGTGTGGAAAAAGAAAAATGCAATCGGAAGCAAGTTCGCCAAACAGAATCGAAAACAGAAGTTATAAGACGTTAGATCAATAACAATTGCTAAGGAGAGATACATTGTAAGATTATGATTATTGGTGTTTAAAAATATAAATATCTCTACTCGCTTAAATTTTTCTTCCTTTCAATTTTTAATGTTTCTATTACAAAGCACCTTTAAGAACTATATTAAAAATATTTCATTCTCGACATGCAGATTCTATTAATTATTCTACTTCTGTTATTTGTTTGTTTTAACCCCCAAGTCAGCTGCTATTGACTTGTAACATTTCCTTTAGTGTGTATATGCCATTGATTTTTTTTCCAGTTTAGATATCTTTATATTTTCTAACAAATATGAAATTTTTTGTTTATGTCAAACTTTATATATTTCCTGCTGCTCGTCAAATCTGGTCAATTCTAGTTTGGCTATATATATTTGCCTATATATATATATATATATATATATATATATATATATATATTATTGAATTTCTTATTTGCTTATTTTTGTAATTTATTAAACTTTATCTCTTTCAGCTGTTTTACATTTCCATTTGTCGATAAAACGATGAGTACACGTTTTGTTTTAAAAAGAGTTCCGTTCTTTTTACAACTTTATTCATTTAACGTCATTATCTGAAATCTATCCTGTTTGTATTTCGTTTCTTTGTAAATACGCTCAGGCAACTTTTCCCACCATTCTTTTATACCATTATCTCTTATCACTTGTATATTTATTTCATTTGTGTTTTAATTATCTTGTAATATTTGTTATCCAGTGAATCCTTTTCTATTATAATACAGTGTGTTTTTCATGTTAGTGATTTTTTCTCTTAATGACTATTTCTTTTTCTCTTAATTTCAAATCTTTCGATTTCTTTTAAAATCCTTTCAATTTTGAGAATTTTTTACTTCATTTTCTCATTAATAAATGATTATTAGCTTCTTTTAGTTTCGTTTTCTTGATTGCTGTGTAATTTCTCACACCATTTCGATTTGTTGCTTTTTGTGTCGTCTAACTACAATCTTCAGACTAACACTAAATCATAAACAGAAGCAACAACGGACTTATCTTTTTTTATAAGTGACATCAATCATAGCATCGTTTCTATGCAGATTACTGATACTGGTGCGGAGGGGATTGCAATGAGAGGAGAGGCTACAGAAAAAGTACAGGTGATGTTGTACAAAGGGTAAGTCAGATGTGGCAGTCACAGAGATAGAAGACAGCAGTTGACGTTATATTTAAACTTTGAAAGATTATACTTGCTTCCCTGATAGGTACAAAGAAGGGAGTTCCACAAGCAGAACGAGCTAAGAAGTAAATTGCTCTAGTAAAATCGGCGGTAAAATTTGTCTATTTTGAGAGTAAATGCGTCGGAACCCATTGCCAAACAAGTCGTATGGGTAAAATCATGAGGGCGAGGTGCCAGGGAATAATGCTAATCAGAACAGATGCTGTTCATAATACACGTATGCTTAAATGCAATGTCAATTACCATCTTCTATCTACTTTCTTTCCATTCATCTTTTGTCTTTAATATCATGTTTTCTCTTAGAGTAAACCTCTGCGCACCAGTGGCAATCTGCCTTGTTTGATGCGAAATGATTATAAAAACATGTCAATTTCTTCTTTGATCCACTTGTTTTTCTCGTACGTCTCATGCTTTGGGTTGGGGATGATGTCGTTGACTGATATCATAGGAGATTCTTTTAGTGCGTCCCCTTTAGAGTTTTTTTTCCAATATGTTCTACGTATTTTCTTTACACGCCAACTGCAGTTTCGGGTCGTTCACGAATATCTTGTTTTGCAACATGGATAATGTGCTATTTTTTTTCAATATCCAGAGTTTCATGCTTGCTTTGCATACAACTGGGAGGTTGTCGCTTACTGAATCTCTTGCTGATAGTTATGTAGTCCATTTGGCTTTTCGTGTCTCCTCTTGGGCTTCCCCATGTCCCTAATCGTCTTAAGTGTTCATACAATCAGATGTTGGATACTACCTTGTCATTAGCTGTGCTCCATTGAACATATTTCTCTTTGCGGACATTGTGGCTTCCTAATCGGAAACCAACCGATTAACGTTCCTACTACAATTTACATAGCCAAAATACTTGTAGGCTGCACAGCTGTTATCGACAAATAAAATTAATATTGGCGTATTGAATCCAAATTCGAACTTTTGCTATTACCTTACGTTTCGCCTAAATAAACTTGTTAAGTTATGAAGACTGCGATTTTCTTATCTGGTTCTCAAAACCGAACTGTCTTTTTTAGAACTGTCAAGTCTATTGAACAGGTGAAGTGGCTCATCCCTTGTTTCCTGTTTAGGATGTGGTTTCCGGTTTTCTCGTTTCTAATCTTCTCACTGTTATGTAGCCACCTGCACATCAGTGGCGTTACCGCCCTGTTTGGGGTGATATGATTAAAAAAAGATCTTGCAGGAAAAATAACACCCACATAAGCCCATAGCTGGATGAATAGAGCTTCCCCATGCATGTCATATCATTAAGTGGGAGGTGTTTTTGAGTAAATAAATTGAGGTATTTCTGCTGCACCATGTAAAATGTCATAACTCCCACTCTGTGAAGTGAGGAGGATTGTACAAACCACAGAAGCAGTTCCTACCATGTGGATTATTTGACACTAAACTCTACAGGGATGTCTAGACGGTTAATATACAATCATAGTGGTTTGAATTGGAACATAGATATTTTTAAAAATTATTCAATTCTCGTTAAATTTTATTTCCTAGGGAACGTAACTGTGTTTCCACTAGTTATTGATTTTATTATTTCGGTTTCCTTTTACATTCATGTCCTTTCGCTTTCCTACGATGACATAGCTTTTATTCTGTCTGTTATTTCTTTTTAATCTAATATTTTTCAAAATTAATATTCCTTTTATTATTCACATCAATGATATATATATATATATATATATATATATATATATATATATACTATCACTTCTGTTTTCAATCCTTGATTCAACCAACAAAGACGTCACAAACGTGGCCATTTATTCATTATACGAAACAAAAGATCGCAGTAAACCAAATATATTATAGAAAGAAAACAAAATTTCTTGCTCTGCGTCTTTATCCTTGAACATGTTTAATTAAAATTTAGATTGCTTAAATTAAAAGCAAAAGATAAAACACATTACATTTTCTTTGAAATTTATAAACGTTCAAAATACTTTATATTTCTCTAAAGTACAATGATATATGTAGGTATTTATTTGTCAAATTAAGAACATTGCTTTTTCGGGGGTGGGGAATAATATATTTCTATTGATCTCAACTTCCAAATATTTATCCTTTGGCGAAGACTATATACGTATGGCTGAGTCCACAATGATGCAGTAAAAACATACATATATATTAGGTTAAAAAAATAATGTAAATAGTATAAATATATACGTGTGTGTGTGTGTGTGTGTGTGTGTGTGTGTGTGTGTGTGTGCTTACAAATATAACATGAATATACGGATTCATAGATTAGTAGTTGTGTTAATTTATACCAACATGAGTATTTTTCCTCAATTTCTTATATTATATATATATAATAAAAAGTGTGAGACGCCGTGAACGTTTTTTTTTTTTAGTGTATATTGTTTTTGTAATTATACATGCTATGAAACATTAATTTCCATAATGGTATTTGTGAAGCTACACGTGTTTAGAGTCTGAAATTGACCTTCAGGCGAATAAATTTTATGGTTTTTACGTTTGAGTTTCTTTGAATTTCTGGTCGCGAGCTTGTTGTTTTATAAAGTTAATAGGAAGAATAGGAAAATAAATAAAATTAGTAAAACAAAATAAAGTAGGATAAAATTAGATAAAATAAAATAAATCAAAATAAATCAAATGCTGGCACGTTGAATGATTTATTTCCACATCCGCATGTGTCGAAATGGATAAACAGATAAATAAATAAACATATGAAAGAATCAAGTGTTTATCCCAATTTGAAGTGGTTCTGGTATGGGATGACCTTTTTAGTGTGTAAAAGCTATCCTTTTTTTGCCGTGGCGTATCATTTAATCGGTCATATAGTTGTTTTTTATTACTTTGACGGTGTTTTGAATTTGACGTGTGTGTCTGTTTTGTGTGGTTTGTGTGTATATGTATGTGGTTTGTGTATGTGTGTATATGAATGCATGTTTCTGTGTGGTTTTTTGGTGTCTATGTGTTTTTCATGTTGTTTTGTTGAGGGAAGGTTTGTATTTTTCTATGAATCTTTCTTCCTGCATTAATAATTTTTCTTAATCTGAGTTTTGATAAAGTGGTGCGACAGTAAATCTGCCATCACTACATTCATGTAGATTTTGAGAAACATATACTTTCCTCTTACGTAATAATTCTATATTGTTGTTAAGAAGCAAAATTCTGTTGTTTAAGCATTGTGTCGCTCCTATGTATATCTTTGCGCATTTATCGCATTTTTGAACGTAAACTACATTTTTTGAGTTGCAGCTCAGATCCGATTTTATTTCGAATCTAGTTGCGTTTTCGAACTGAAAGTGTTTTCCTTCTATTATGTTGCATACTCCACATCTTTTTTCGTTGCATTTTGTGCTGCCCTGTGTTGTGTGTTGTTGTTCGAATTTCAGTGAGGTGAGGATGTCTTAAATTTTTTGGCTGGCGTTTGCTGTTAATTATTTTGGTTGTCTTGAAGATTTTTTATTTTTTCATTATTGTTGAGTAATTCTATGAGGGCTGCGCTCTTTGTGAATAATTTTTGATTGTTATTGTAAGTGAGTGGAAATGTATGCTACAATGTTTTCTTCATTTTCGTGTTGTTTATATGGATTCCGGAGGGATTCTAATGGTATTTTTCCTGCTAGTTGGTAAACCTTGTCTATTAGTGGTGTGGGATATCGTCTCATTTGTAATGTTTTTAGTAATTCCTCTGGGCGTATTTTACGGAGGGTTTTGTCAGTTTCTGTCGTGCTAGAGAATACGGGATGGATTTTAGACAGCTTTTTGGATGGTCTGTGGATTTGTGGTAAATTTCTATGATGATGTGGTTGTTTTCGTTTTTTATGAGTATGTTTAGAAATGGTAATTCTTTATAACTATATTTTAGCGTGAACTTGATTTTGGGGTACAGGTATTGTAGTGTGTTGTGGTGTTTTTTTACGTCTCCCCGTGATGTTTTCCAAAAGATAAAACAGTCATCCAGAAATATTTTCTAGGATTTCGTGAATTTTGGATTTTATATTTTCCTCATATTTATGCACTATTTGGATGTATAGGTCTTCTTCTAAATATGCTAGTGTGAGTGTTGCATATGTTGGTGGCATTTTTGCTCCCATCGCGGTACCTGTTGTTTGTATATAATTTTTCTTGTTAAACTGGAAGGAATTGTTGTGTAAAATTAGATCTATACTTTGTAAAATAAATTCTTTTGAGAGGCGTGTGGGAAATATTTCTGGGTGTTTTTCTATCCAGAATGTAATGGCTTGTTTTCCTACTTTGTGGGGTATGTTGCTGTACAGGCTGTTTATGTCAAAAGTTACTAAGTGCATCTGGGTCTATTCTTTTGGCAGGAAACTTAAGAAACGTATGCTGTCTCTGATGTAACTTTTGTTACTACATTGAATGGTCTGTTTCCACATTCGCATGTGACACATGCGGATGTTGAAACAAAACCATTCAACATGCCAGTATTTGATTAATGTCATTTTGATTTATTTTATCTTATCTAATTTTGTCTTACTTTATTTTGTTTTACTAATTTTATTTATTTTCCTATTCTTCCTATTAACTTTATAAAACAACAAGCTCGCGACTAGAAATTCAAAGAAACTCAAACGTAAAAACCACAAATTTATTCGCCTGAAGAGAGTCAATGTTAGACTCGAAACACATGTACCGTCACAAATACCATTATGGACAATAAATGTTTCATAACAAGTATAATTACAGAGACAATAAATATACACTTTAAAGAAAACGTTCAGGGCTTCTCAGAATTTTATTGTATACTAATTTCTCTCGTTGGAACAACCCTATTTCTTTAATATATATATATATATATATATATATATACTGAATTCTAACTCCCAAAAATGGGTAATTTATAAAATAGTTTGGACTCTGTACTTTTTGCTTTTACTCTAATAAATAAAAACATCACGTGTCTAAAATTAACCTCATAATTTCCATTGTCATAGGGATCTAAAATTGACACGAATTACGTATTGTAAACTTTCTTTCTCACAAATGAATGATATTTATGTTAATTTCACGGGATCTGCAGTGTTGGAACTTAAATGACTAGAAATAGGTATCATCTTTTCTGACAACACACGCCGTTATGTTAATACGGATAATAAAAAATAATAGCAATTATTAGTAAATGTACGAAGGCACTGTTAGTGCAAGTAGCGCAATAAAGTTTCATTTCATGATTAAATTAAATATTCTGTGGGAGCATAAAATGATATTTCTAATTGTTTCGGAACGAATAGCACGAAATATTACAAAAGCTAAACAGTTTTACAGGACAGTTCGAAAGAATGAAAAAAATAGTCCAGAATTGCTACATGATATTAATCCTCCTATAGGGTTATGAATGCTTCAACAAACTGAAACGAGGTTAAATCGGAGTATACTTAAGATTGAACATCTTAGCAACGACACGATTTCATAGAAACTTTTAGAAAAATGTAAAAATGATGACATACTTATCAGGAAGGCAGATAAAGATTAATCACACGAGAGATAGAGAAAAATAGCGAAATTAAGCGGACCAAGTTTTGGGAAAAATAACACGAATGTTGTGAAAAACCATAATCACCTACATCCTGTAGGTACATAGGTAATAAAGAAACTGAATTTAAGTAGAGAGCGAATTATAGTAATGTAAAAAATTCAAAGGTGAGCAAATCATAGATGGATATTCTTGCCGTATTTTGAACTTATACGGCATGGTAAAGTTATGGTTAACAGCATAAATTAAGAAATTAAAGTTAAAATTGAGTTTATTTCTTTCATTTAAGTTCTATTATAGAATGGTATAAATGTGTCTATTCTCTCCTGAAATATTAGAAAACATTGACTTGTGTAGCGGACAATCTAGCTAAAAAAAACTAAATTCAAATTACCTGCCGTTTTGTATGTACTTCATATTTAAGCAAAAGTTAGACGAAAAAACAAACGCACTTGAGATACGAGGTAACCTTAAACCGCCCGGTGCGAAATATACCGTTAAACAATTACACTATTCTGACTCTAATATTACTATGAACTTGAATTGTGATATTAATGTGAGTGGTAAACACAACATTGCAAGAACGTTGTTAGCTAAAGAAAATTAAAGAATCCGACGATACAAACATCAAAGACATTAGAATCCATAACAGAATTTATAATCGGCAACAAATTTAAAGCAGGTAAACCGCAGTTAACACATTTCTAAAATGAAATTGACATTCTAGTTTTGCATTAAGCAACCGAGAACACTTTCATACGCTAATAAAGGATAAACAATTTGCTCATACTTCTCTTGTATAGTACCCAAGTATGCACGACTCTAATGGTATAGCGATATCTCTTAAGAAATATTCCGTAAAATTCACGTACTTGGTTTCAGTAAAACATGAAAGATGCACTTTTTAAAGACTAATCACAATATGTAATAAAGCCCAATTCTTTAACGATGAGATCACAGAATTTCTGATATTTTATTTTGGTAGAATCATCTAGCAGATAAATTAACCGTCATCTAAAGAATTAAGATGCATCAGAAATTTCAAATAGGAAGCATTTTCACAGATTAAAGCGAGTTCAATATTTAAGGTACGAAACGATGATATGTGCAGCGACAACAATATGCTGCTTGGCAAGATATCAAAAATATATTTTATTGCATATGTAAACAACGAAAGTGTTTGACCGAAAATAGAAAACAAAAAATAATTAAAATCAGAAAACTGGCAAAATCGATGCGTCGCTTAATATACTACATTCTGTAATACAGATATAATATTAAGTTAAAGAAAAGAGGCAGATAGCTATAGTAATAATCATAACGAGCTTTTTAGATGGTAGAAATTGTAGATGGGTAGAAACGAATGACAGTTACAGATAAAAATTTGGAAAAGCCATTATCACCGCATACCAAAAATGCCAGTGAAAGCAGGTATAATGGTTTACGCTATCTAAAACCCGCTTAAGGTAAAAATTGTTATAATAACTATAGACAATGTCTTATTTTAATGTAATAAGGAAATATTTTCATTCTTATTTTCCTGTTCCAAACACTGAGCCGTAAATTATAGAAAACGATTAATTTCAAAGATTAAAGTTTCTTAATCGCAGAGGTCAAGAAATTTAATTGATTTGAAAATGATTTAATAACGACACAATGAATAAAGTAAGGTAAAACTATACCTATATCCATAATTCATTCAGATATAGAAATACATTTTCAAAACTATGTTCAAACCATTCAGTAATAAAAGGAATATGAGGTTGATTAATATTTTATATATATATATATATATATATATATATATATATAATATTAATCAGTCGTTAATAAAGCAGTGCTTAATGTAATAAATGTCCTTTGTCGTTGTCAACATTCGGATATTCGTGCGTTACGCAATCATCTGGTGCATATTACAAACAAACCATTAAAAAGTTTTGAAATTATGTTCACACGATAGTTAGTGGAAGATATGATCTATCAAGCGTAAAATTTAATAGACAAAAATGGCATAAAAATTAATAATTTTAAATTAAAAATATTAAAATGCAAGGACATGAAATCATATTGACATAATTCTTAAGTATTAATAATAATATTTGTGGAGAAAAAAGAAATGTGCAGAGTAATTTATACTGTATTAATCAAGATAAAATAATTTAAGTATTTTTTCCAATGGAACAATATGGTCATTAATGCACACGCAAACCCACACACAATCATATTTTTTAATTCAAAATCGATTGCTAGTTCAAAACTTCTAATTTCGATATTCCTACCTCGAAATGAATTAATGAACATAGTTATATCAGAATTATTGTATGCTAGATTATATATATACACTGTAAAGGTTGATACAAGGTTTTTTTAGAAATTCATAGTATCACTACACAAAACTTTTCGCGTTTCGAAGCCAGCCTATAATACTCAACACTCAAAATACAGAACAACACCTCTAACACCAAAAAAAACAAAAATAAAACAAAAACAAAACAAATCCAACACAAATAAACTGGCTTTTCAATTAGATAATTCTCATTTCTACAAAATCACCTGAAGATAAGGCTAACAGCATAATGGACTGGCATCGAAACGCGAAAATTTTTGTGTAGTGATACTATGAATTTATAAAAACATTGTAACAACCACTACAGTATAACGTTCTACGGTTGTATCGAGCACTCTTTATAAAAGTAAATGCATGAACAAAAGGTTAATAAATCTACGAGTTCAACAACTAAGTTACAATATGTATTTATCTATCTATCTCTATATCTCTATCTATCTATATATCTATATATATATATATATCTATATATATATCTATATATATATATATATATATATATATATATCTATCTATATATCTATCTATATATATATATCTATATATATCTATCTATATATATATATATATATATATATCTATATATATATCTATATCTATATATCTATATATCTATATCTATATCTATATATCTATATATCTATCTATATCTATATCTATATCTATCTATATATATATATTTATATCTATCTATATCTATATTTATATCTATCTATATCTATATCTATCTATATATGTAATTCCAAGTGAAGAGGACTCAAGTTTTTTTTTATATTTTGAGTGCTCTGGCATTTATTTTATTATAAACAGTGTTCAATATAATGAGTATTATAGAGCTTAATATAAAAATGTAAATCGTCTGCACAACCACACTAAAATTGCCTGATGATGAGAATTAATCTCGAAACAAAGAAATTTCTATGTAGCAATGTAACATTAACATAACCATATAATTCTATTATATTGTATATATATATATATATATATATATATATATATATATATATATATATATATACTGTAATGGTTGTTACAATGTTTTTAAATTCACAGTATCACTACACAAAAACTTTTTCATGTTTCGTAGCCAGCCCATTATGTTTTTGGGTTCTTTCTCATGTAATTTTTTTAGGAATGAGAATTATCTAGTTGAAAAAGCCAGTTTATTTGTGTTGGATTTGTTATTTTTGGGTGTTAGAGGGGTTCGTCTGTATTTTGAGTTCCGTTGACCTTTGTTCATGTCATAGGGTTGGGTGTTTGTTTTTGGCAGAGTTCAGGATAGGTTAATCTATTAATCTTGAGACAGCTGATACTGTTGGCGCCTAGCGTGTTATTTTGTTTAGGGGTTGGTAGGTGTTTTGTTTTGGGGCTAGTTTATCCTTAATTTAATGTATGTTATTTTGTATTGGGGTGTGTGCTTTTTTTTGTTTTTTATAAAATATATTTTTTTATAAAATATATCTTTCATAAAAATATTTTATAATATTCCATAATATTTAAACTATTTTATAATATTATAAAATATAATATTTTATAATATTTAAAGAATATATTATTTTTATAAAATCTATCCTTTATATATATATATATATATATATATATATATATATATTGTGTGTGTGCTAAAGTAAATCTTTAGCGTCAAAGATTGCAATATGAATTCTGGTAAAATGTTTACTAATACATTAGGTTTTTTAGTGCCAAAAATACGTATAGTGAGATCCTCAAAGATATGGCCAAGTGAATACAGATGTTAGTTAATTGCAGTGACTTGACCCTAAATGTTATATACGAAGCTGCAACAGAGGAACATCAGAAAAGAGATGAGGACCATAGTCCGAGCGATGTAAATAGTGCTAATACTATCTCATCTAAGAAGTATAGACAACATTCTAAAAGTAATAAGATATCAGTTCGCTCAGAATATTCTCATTTATTGTTTAAGTTTACAGTGAAGATAAAATTAGAAAAATTTTCTCATGTCATATTAATTTCATTTAAAGATGATTCTTCAATTTTTTCAGTACTATATTTTGAACTGATGTGTTACGCTCCGTGATTAATGTTCATTATTTTTAGCGTTGCAAGATGTTAAAAATACATTTACTTCCTGCAATCTTAATATAGCTGTAATGTAGACGTGTACTAATTTACTGATACTGTACAAAATTTCATCGTCAATGATGACAAATTATCATTTTCGTTCTTTCATCATTTTGAATTAATCATTTTGCTATGTCATCATTTGTGCTTAATTTTAATAAAAGCTTAAATCAAGTTATTGATCAGACTGGTTCCAAGATATTTTTTAAATAGTACGACCCCACTCTCCGTCAAGAACAATTGAAGACTGGTCCCTAAGGAATCCAAATATATTTTGCAAAGTCCCAATAGAAGACTTGTCTGTAATCTCTTTGGTTTATTTGTGGTGAAATATATCATTGTAGTCAGTAACAAATTGTTTCCTCTCTAAAGAATACATTGTCTTATCACGCACGTTCAAGGCTACTTAAGAATTAGATGGTACTTATTTGTTCCAGTCTTCGTAAAAGGGTAATTTCACATAAGAATTAATTTTGTTTTTATTTCTGCAGTTTTTTTTTTAATCGTGTCACCCCAAGCAAGGCATTTTCCAACACTGTTGTGCAGTGGCTTACATAGGAAGAATATTATGAAGTTTGAGTGGTTTCAGGGTGTGTCAGGAAGAGAGGTAGAGAGGGAAGAGATGACTGATGAGAGTAAGGTGGACGAGGAGGAATGTTATGAGTGAGTGGTTGCAGGGGTTGTCGGGAAAAGAGTAGGAGAGGGAAGAGAGTACTGATGAGAGTGGGCTGGAAGTAGAAAACGATGAGAGAGTGGATGTAACTTAGTGAGACAGGAGATGACTATTGACTTTACATTTAAATTCTTGGAGATTGTAACTGTCAGGAAAGCAAGTATGCGGAAGAGAATTCTACGGGCGAGAAAAGCTGCTGGAGTAGAATTTGCGTTTACAATTTATTGGTTTTACAGTAAAAGTTTTTAATCTTGTGGCTCGAGGAAATTCGTATATAGGGGGTACCAGTGAGCTAAGTTAAACGGAGCAGAAGACGTGAAAGTATTTGTAGAAGAGACACAGAGAAGGCACACTGCGTCGGTGAGTAAGCAGCTGTATCCTAGCTGCTAAGTCGGGATCGATCACATTACAGATTTTCCCTTGGATTCGGTCGAAGACACCTAAGTTGATAGCAGGAGCACAGTTATTTTTTTTATATAAGCGTTTCACCACGAGCAAGGCATGTCACTGCCACTACTGCGCAGGGAGTTACATAGAGTGGAGAAAGGATGATTAAATACAGGAATTGTCAGACGGTGGGTGATAGGCGGGTAGGGATACCGAGAATGGTTAAATATAGGAAATGTCAGAGGGTGGGTGATAGGCGGGTAAGGATACCGAGAATGAGGGTTGGGTAGATGAGAGTGTTCTGAGAATAATTGGGAGTTAGTGTGATAGGAGGTGTCTATTGACTCTACATTTAAACACCTGGAGACTGTAGCTGTCGGGAAAGCAGGCTTGTGGAAGGGAGTTCCACAGGCGGGAAGCGCGAGAAAAGAAGCTGTTGGAGTAGAATTTACGGTTGCATCTTATCTGTTTGACTGTAAAAGGGTGGGACCTAGTTGCTAATCTAGTATCTCGTGTAAATTCGTACTTAGGCGGCACCAGTGCTCTAAGTTCATCGGAGCAGAAGCCATGAAAGTACTTGTCGAAGAGGCACAGTGAAGCCACATCACGTCGGTGAGAAAGTGGTTGCAGCCGGTCTACCAAGTCAGTATCAACCACGTTACAGATCATCCTTTGAATTTTGTCAAGAAGCCCAAGGAGTGCAGGAAGGGCACCCGACTATATATGGCAGCAATGTTCAGTACACGGGCGGATGGTAGATTTGTATATGTGCAGAATAGATTCAGGTGGGAAAAACTTCCGGACCCTGCACAGAGAGCCGACATTCATAGCGGCAGATTTGGCAATGGATTCGATATAGTTATTCCATTTGAGGTCCATCGAGAGTGTAAGGCCAAGGAGGCGTAGTATTTTACTCTCTGAGAGACTAGCCTGTCCCATGCTAATGCGAGGTAGATGCGATTGTCTATGGTGGTTAGATGATAACAGCTTCGTTTTAGAAGCATTGAAATTTACTAACCATTTCCTACCCCAGGCCACTACGGATTGGAGGTCCTTTTCAAGCACGGCAGCGAGGTCCGCTTTGTCGCCCACACTTGGCTTTTGATCAATGCGAGAGTAGATTGTTGTGTCATCGGCGTACATGCCTACTTGGGATTTAATGGCGTCGGGGAGATCATTAATGTACATCGGAAAGAGCGTGGGACATAGGATAGAACCTTGAGGGATGCCCGCATTCGTATGGTAGTTTTGGGAGGCATGCCCATTTAATATTACCTTCAATGTGCGGTTAGAGAGGAATGACTGTATGAGGTCAAACAGATGTCCAATTATCCCGTAGCTTCGTAGTTTTCACAAGTGGCCAGGGTGCCAGACCCTGTCGAACGCTTTGGAGATATCCAAGTCAACGGTTCGGGCTTCGCCATTCTTGTCAAGTGCCCGGTATATGTACTCGGTAATGGTCGTTAGCATATAAGCAGGAGACCTGGTGAAGCGAAACCCGTACTGTTTGTCAGAGAGAAGCCTGTGGGCCGTGAGATGCTGAATCACCTCGATGCCGTGAGATGCTGAATCACCTTGATAATGGCTTCGAAAACTTTGCCAAAGATCGAAAGGAGACTAATAGGGCGGTAATTGGCGGGGTCTGAGGGTTCGCCAGAATTCTTAAATATAGGAACTACACAGGAGGACTTCCAACAGGCAGGAAAACAGGAAGCAGATTGGCAGAGGTTATAGAGTTTAGAAAGGAGAGAGGAAAGTTCTTGGTCACATTGCTTCAGTACTATGACTGGGATTCCGTCACCTCCGCTCGCTTTGTATGGGTCAAGTTGTGCAATTATCTTGGCGACCAGCGAGGGTGTAATGTGGACGTTATTTAGTTGAGATTTAGTTCTGGGTGGGAAGTCGGGTGTAGGTATTCCTAACGTGTCCAATGTCAAATTGGTGGAGAATCTACGGGCAAAGCATTCAGCCTTGTCCGCTGGGGAGGTGAGATATGGCAGCAATACTCAATGCACAAGCAAATGATAGACTTGTGTATGTGCGGGATTGTTTGGGATGGGAAAAAACATCCTGGCTCTACAAAGAGAACCGACTTTCTTAGCAGCGGATTTAGATATGGATTCTATATAGTTATTCCACTTGAGGTTTGGTGTGAGAGTTAACCCGAGGCGGCACAGCGCTTTGCTTTCAGGGAAAGATGCCTGATCCATATTAATGGCTGAGAGGAACGATTGTATGTGGTGGATATTAAATAGCAGCTTCGTTTTGGAAGCATTAAAATTTACGAGCAATTTTTTATCCTAGTCCACCACGGATTGGAGAACTTTTCAAGCTCGGCAGCGAGGTTTGCTTTTTCAGCCTCGGTAGATTTTTGATCGAGACGAGAGTAAACCATAGTGTCGTCAGCATATATGCCCACTTGGGATCTTATTACGTCAGGGAGATCGTTATAATATAGGTAAGTAAAAGCGTAGGGCCGAGAATAGAGCCTTGATGGATACCCGCATTCATGCCATAGTATTGGGAGGGTTGTCCTTTCAATACCACTCACATTGTACGGTTTGAAAGGAAGGACTGGATTAGATCAAACAACTGTCCAGTTATACCGTAGCCCTGCAGCTTGCATAGAAGGCAAATATGCAAGACTGTCAAACACTTTGGAAATGTCAGGGCCACAGTTCGGGCTTCACCGTTTTTGTTGAGAGCCTGGTGTATATACTCAGTGATGGTCGTGAGCATATCAGCAAAAGGCCTGATGAAGCGAAAACCATACTGTTTGTCAGAGAAGAGTCTATGGGCTGTGAGATGTTGTATCACTTCGGCGTTGATGATGGCTTTGAACACTTGATCGATAGGAGGCTTTTGATCAATGCGAGAGTAGATTGTTGTGTCATCGGCGTACATGCCTACTTGGGATTTAATGGCGTCGGGGAGATCATTAATGTACATCGGAAAGAGCGTGGGACATAGGATAGAGCAAAAGGCCTGATGAAGCGAAAACCATACTGTTTGTCAGAGAAGAGTCTATGGGCTGTGAGATGTTGTATCACTTCGGCGTTGATGATGGCTTTGAACACTTGATCGATAGGAGGCTTTTGATCAATGCGAGAGTAGATTGTTGTGTCATCGGCGTACATGCCTACTTGGGATTTAATGGCGTCGGGGAGATCATTAATGTACATCGGAAAGAGCGTGGGACATAGGATAGAACCTTGAGGGATGCCCGCATTCGTATGGTAGTTTTGGGAGGCATGCCCATTTAATATTACCTTCAATGTGCGGTTAGAGAGGAATGACTGTATGAGGTCAAACAGATGTCCAATTATCCCGTAGCTTCGTAGTTTTCACAAGTGGCCAGGGTGCCAGACCCTGTCGAACGCTTTGGAGATATCCAAGTCAACGGTTCGGGCTTCATGCCTGATCCATATTAATGGCTGAGAGGAACGATTGTATGTGGTGGATATTAAATAGCAGCTTCGTTTTGGAAGCATTAAAATTTACGAGCAATTTTTTATCCTAGTCCACCACGGATTGGAGAACTTTTCAAGCTCGGCAGCGAGGTTTGCTTTTTCAGCCTCGGTAGATTTTTGATCGAGACGAGAGTAAACCATAGTGTCGTCAGCATATATGCCCACTTGGGATCTTATTACGTCAGGGAGATCGTTATAATATAGGTAAGTAAAAGCGTAGGGCCGAGAATAGAGCCTTGATGGATACCCGCATTCATGCCATAGTATTGGGAGGGTTGTCCTTTCAATACCACTCACATTGTACGGTTTGAAAGGAAGGACTGGATTAGATCAAACAACTGTCCAGTTATACCGTAGCCCTGCAGCTTGCATAGAAGGCAAATATGCAAGACTGTCAAACACTTTGGAAATGTCAGGGCCACAGTTCGGGCTTCACCGTTTTTGTTGAGAGCCTGGTGTATATACTCAGTGATGGTCGTGAGCATATCAGCAAAAGGCCTGATGAAGCGAAAACCATACTGTTTGTCAGAGAAGAGTCTATGGGCTGTGAGATGTTGTATCACTTCGGCGTTGATGATGGCTTTGAACACTTGATCGATAGGAGGCTGATAGGGCGATAATTAGCGGAGTCAGAGGGTTCTCCAATATTTTTATATATTGGAACCACGGAGGAGGATTTATAGCAGACGGGAAAGCAGGACGCAGAGAGGCAGAAGTTATAGATTTTAGAGAGAACAGAGGAGAGTTCAGGAGCACATTTCTTTAGGACAATGATCGGTATTCCGTCACCACCGTTCGCCTTATGAGGGTCAAGCTTAGAAATTATTTTGGAGACCATCGAAGGAGTATTTAGTACGTCAGTCAGTTGGGCCTGGGTTCAGAGAGGGAAGTCTGGTACAGATACTCCAGACGAGTCCAGTGTCGAGTTAATGGAGTATCTGTGAGCGAAGCACTCAACCTTGTCTGTTGAAGAGGTGAGGACCTCAAATACGTTGATTAGAGGGAGGATTGATGGTTTACTGTTGTTCACCACGCTTTTACAGAGCCTCCAGTAGTCTTTCGAGCTGAACTTACAGCATGCTATGCGCTGCTTTATTCTGGCTGCAAACAGCAGCTTAGCTCCTTTAAGAACCTTCTTGCATTCATTACGAGCCGAGGCAAAATGCGCCCGTTATGATTTGACGCGTAACTCCGATAAAGCCGAAAGAGGTGATTTTGGTGGGTGATAGCAGCTGAGTAGGCAGGGCAGAACCAGGGGGATGAGTGGAATTTAAGTCTCAACTCCCCGGCAGCGATGAAAGCATCGATGCCACCCTTAAATCAAAAGGACATCTAGCCGCGCAGTCTTCAACGGGAAGGCTAAATACTTTATTCCAAGGGACGTCACTCAGGAAATCGCGGAACGAGTCTCAGTCTGCTCTTTGGTAGCAGTAAGATATTCTGCTGGTCTGAGGTTCTTGGAGGGGGTGGAGGTAGGAGATATTGACGGAAACTAATGCATGTTCAGAGTTTCCAAGAGGGCAGAGTTGCTCGACATTGCAAGAGTCAGGGGTGGAGGCAAAGCACAGATCTAGTAGTGAATCGTGTCCGTTAGAATTATTACAGAAACGCGTGGGGAATTCCACCGTCTGCGTAAGGTACTGAGTGATAGAAAAATCCATGGTATGTACACCAGGAAGATCTGTGACGGAGTTATGCAACCACTCAGCATGATGGGCGTTAAAGTCGCCAAACACAAATATATGGGAAAATGGGTGAGAGGAAATGGCGTTTTCGATATTGTTGAAGATGCTGTCAAGGACGAAGCAGTCGAGAGATAATAGGGAGTTGTAGGTAAAGAAGAGGTAACTAACTGAGCTTAGAAGGGGAGATGGAAACATATAAGAACGATGTGGGGATCCTGTCTAGAGGAAGGCGTTCACTGACGTAAACACCAAGCCTATGCATGTGGACATTGGAGTCCTTCCTGAAGAGGGGAAGGTAGCCAGAGATAGAGGAGTCAGAAGAGGGTATTGAGGAGTTGAGATTAGTCTCACAATGAGCTAGGATATCAGGGGACTTTTGATGGAGAAAAGATTCAACGCTACTGCAATTCGTTCGGATCCCGCGGATGTTAGCAAGGGAAATGTTAATGGGTTTAGGTGGTTTTAATTTGCCTGGTTTAGCTTTTTAGTTCTCTAATTTATAACAGGTTTCTTTCGTAATTAGTGAACCTCTCATTTTCATTAATAGATGACGCGCATGAATCCACCGAAAACATTTATCTATGTACCTTTGGATAATAAATATTCCCAAATATTCTGAGAATGTTTCTATGTAGGCGGTCGTTTGTTTCAGTGCAATTTCTACTTCAAGTCACGAAGAACGTTGAAAGCTGCAGGTCCCACTAGGGTAAGTAGATGACTATATAAAAAATTCAGAAAAATGATTGCATACAAAAAATCCATGCTTTGATGCAAATTTAGGGTTTAGCATATAAATATCAAATTTCTCCCTGAAGATTTATGAATTTGCTCCAACAATACCAAAATTATAAGAGATTCTTTTTAAAATTGTTTTTTAAGCAGATAGGGGTCTTAACTTCCTTAATACCTTTGCAGTTATCATTAAAAAAATAACAAAAAAAAACAATGCATCAAAATACATATTACATATAAAAAAATTTTCTAAAAACGTATAACCATTTCAACGAATAGATTTAAACTCGTCTCTTGAGCAAGATCAATTCATGAGAAAATTCAAATATATATATATATATATATATATATAATAGTGGCGAAATATAAGGGAACGAATGAAAGAAATGGGGAGAAAAATTAAGAGTAAAAAAATGTCAGAGTCTGATGGAACAGAAAACCTGCCACTGGCTCTTGAAAGTCAATATATATATATATATATATATAATGTAAAAACAATAGATCAGATATACGGGCTCTTTAGGTTACCAAAATTTAAATGTAAAAAGGGCCCAAACAATGTTAATTTTAAAATAAAATTAGATTAAAATTTACCACGAGAATGAAAACTAAAAAAACGTGGTGTCATTCTCTAGATTATGTGGCTAATAAAACAGAACAACTATTTTACGGAGATTTAGATTAATTATCGGAAATTAAATAAAAATATACATCAATAAAAATATATATAAACAAATATTTATAAATGATTCTAAGATAGCGTTAGTTGTTAAGTTATATTTCTGATAATCATAAATTCAAAATTGGACGTAATACAAAACTATTTTATAATATATTATATTGTTAATAAATAGGATAAAACCCAACTTAAATTTACATTAAGTCTAAAGAAAATTAATTAGAAATATATTTCCTCTGCCAAACTGACAGAGTTTTCCTTTTTCTTTTGCCGTTTGTTTCACCTTCCTTGTTGCTGCTCTTACTTCTGTTTTTAATACATGCAAATATTTTAATTATGCCATATTGAACTGTTTTTGCTTATCTTAAATCCACTCGGAGAAAATGTCTTACATTTTAGAAAGTTTTTTTATTTAGTAAATATTGACTCATAACCGGTCTAAACTGGTCTTAATTTGGTTATTCCCGACCCCAGCCCGAAGGCCGGGGCCAGGTGAGTATAATTGGCTTCATGATATAATTTTAATTTTTATATCAGGATCTTACTTTTATAATGGCACCGAGATCTGCATTAGCCAATCAGATTTTGTTTGTCTGCTGTCTACAGAAATACGAACAATTGTGTGGTTTGCGCACGCCTTACATATTTATCTTTTATTCACATGCACCAACGTTATGCTAAGTTCTTTACATTTACTTCTAGAAGAAATTCTACGTGGTATAAAAGTCGAATTATATTACCCACGTTCATGCATTCACTTACTAACTTATGAGTCCGTCTAAAAATTTAAAACACTACTGAACCTGACAATAAATAAATATAAAAATCCCTATGGTTGTGGTAGCAGTTTAAATATTTTAGTTTTAATAATTGTAATAGGATCCGTTTAGGATTTACCTACAAGCCATTTTACGGGTTATTATTTATTTCAATAAATAAAAGGAAAGATTACTATATATTTTCTCTTGATTCCCTTATATTTAAAACTGCTTTTTTTGCAAAAGCAAACAAGCCAAGATATATATATATATAAAATTCCAAGTGAAAAGGACTCGAGTTTTTTGTTTTATCTTGAGTTCTCTGGCATTTATTCTATTATGAACAGTGCTCAATGTCATGAGTATTATAGAGCTTAATATAATATAATATAATTACATGGTTATGTTAATTTTTCATTGCTAAGTGGAAATTTCTATGTTTCAAGATTAATTCTCATCATCAGGCAATGCCGTTGTGGTTGTGCAGACGATTTACATTTAAATGACAAATACTTTCGGTTTACTGTGAATGTATATGGGTGTTGTTTTTTTTTTTTTGTGTGTGTGTGTGTGTGTGTGTGTTCGGCTAATCAGAATGGAGATTCACTTAGGGGTTCGACCTCGAGAAATTTACGTGCTAACCAACTTTTTTCTTTTTCTTTGACCCTATTCCACTCTTGTCTCCTTTCCTTCGAGTAAACCCCGAACTGCTATTTTTTCGCTACATCTATCAATTGGCTGTAAAGTTTACTCTCCTGATACAAAGTGTGTGTGTGTGGGGGGGGGAATTATTAAAAAAAGACACCTAACTTATTCTATCTTTGGCTTTCTTTTTATTTTCATTTCTATTTTTACCTAATTCATCGGTGAGCATGTTATTTAATTTAGGTTTTATCCATTTTCTAATGGTAATAATTTACAATATCTACATATGACATTAATTTCGTTACGTTTATTTAATAATTTTTTTATTTTTAAGGGATCTAATAATAAATAGTTTTTCATATAAGCATAATGAACATGGTTCATTTAAGGACTTACATGTTTTAGCTTTTTTTAGGATTTTCCATTTTATTTTGGGTATCTTTTTTGTTTCCCTTAGGTACCAATGATATCTCGATAAGGATGTTCTATTTCTGTATTTGCTATTATTAAATGAAAAGGTATGCTGGTAGATTCTCTGCTTTAGAGTGTTTTTAGTGCTCCCTATAAAGACTTTTATATTGTTTGGTTTTTCCTTCGTCCATATTTCGCCAAACACCTATTTTATGGGGTTTTTACAATTACATTTTTTCTCGTCTAAATTGTTATTTTCTTGTCTGGTTGTTGTCTGGTTATTTTTACTAGTTTTGTTGAATTTTTAAAAAATATTATTGTGGTTATTTATAATTTTTTCTAGATTATTCATACAGCTGTAACTTAATTTTATAGTGTTTCTATTAAAGATCTTACTAAGTGGATTTTTCTCCGTGAAGTTTTTCCTAATTAGCTCGATGAATTTTCTTCCCAACCTACCATTAGTCATCTGGTTGTAAGGGGGTGTGTACCAGATGATTTTCCTATTCTTTCTTCGAGGGTTGATTTTCTTGTTTACATATTTAAAATTTGGGTTTATGTATCCACTATTTTTCAATGCAGTTTTATAAAAATCGCTATGTTTATTGAACAGTTCTTCATTAGCAGAGTTCCTACTAATTCTGTATTCTGTTGATGAGGGTATATGCTTGATGATAGACGGAGGGTGGTTAGATTTTGGGTGGATGTATAAAGGGTTTGTGTTTGGTTTTTTGTATGGTTGGTGTATATTTTTCTCTAGATTCAAAGTTATATCGAGGAAATCTACTTTTTTTATCTTATCTTTAACTGTTACTTTTAAATTTAGATTTTTAAATTCCTTATGTATCATTTTTCTAACCCTTTCTATTTTGAAGTTTGTGATATTTCTTATCACTATAAGGCCGTCATCTCTATAAAGTCCAATGTCTTTAGTGTTCAGTTCCTTATAGGCTGTGAGATTATATAATATAAATAGTCCTACCAGATTTGAAGATTCTGCAGAATCAATCGAACCCATCGTTATATCAAAAATTTTCCTCGTTGGAATTGATTCTTTCTACTGTTCTTCTTTGTGGATGAGCACTCATTATTATTGTTTTCTCCTCCTCCGTTATATCCGAGTAAAGGGTGGCGAATTCCAGGGCCGTAACAAATAGTTTCTTTGATATCGATGGACAGTATTCTTCGATATCAAATTGGATAAAAGAGCAGTTGCTTTTTTCTTTTATATTGTAGAACCACTCCGTTACGTCTATAGTGTCTTTCCATAATTTTAATTCCAGCGAATCCTTGATTTGTTCGTTGATTCTTTCTAAAATTTTCTTGCTAATTCTTCCTATTTCTGGTCTGGTTGGATTTAACATTCTAGTGGTGGGATTCATATTAAAGTTTTCTTTATGGTCCTTTACTGTTATGTATCACTCCCTTGTGTTAAGTTTTGCTACTCTGTCGCTAATTTTTAATATATCCGTGATACTTTCACAAAGAACTATAAAAAAGTTGATAAGAATAAAGTGGACTTGGTAGATAAGATTAATACAGAAAGCAAAAGAACGCAGGCAGGCAGGCAGACAGACAGACAGACATTTTAAAAATTTGTTTGAAAATTATTTTTTTGAAACCTTGAGAAGTACTGAAAATTTTTATTGCAGCTGTTTAACAAAAATGAATTTAATCTGGATTAGTTGCAGTGTTTTTATTTGGTTTATTGAATATTTTAGTTATGCTAATGTGTAGTATTCCTTCTGGATTTGAAATAAATCAAAAACTTTCTTTTTCTATAATGCTTTTTTATTTTTGAATTTTCGGCATGTAAGGATTTGTTGAGGTTTTCAAAGTAAGAAACGTTTGATATAATTATTAAGAAGACTTAACATAATCCAGCTATACAAACATTAAACCTAATATACTACAAAAATTACTCTAGACTGTTACACCATTGATGTCGATATCTATAACCAGCCAAATTTTAAAATAAAATATATAATACCTTTAAAACCCACCCATCTCCCTAAGCTTCGTGCATGATATTTTTTGTCAGAAACAGATTATAAACATGAACTAAAAAAAATCTTTCAAAAATCTGTACACATAAGAACATATAATGTTTTTAATATGTTGATAGTCACTAGTAATTATACATTTACTACTTCCCCATCTAAAAAAAACTATCATAAAGACGTCTATTCCCAGCTATAAGTGTGAAAATCTTAGCTACTATAAAATAGCATTTATACAAAATTGAATAAAACCCGAAAAGATAACTCCTTCATGAAACATAATGATGAGACTTAACATTAAAACAAATTATCATTAATAATGACTTTCCTAATTACACCGTTGATGAAAAAATAAACAAACTATTAGAAATATTAAGACGAATAAAAACACAAAACTTCAAATAACCAAAAACATGTCAACCGTTGTTATACCCAAATGCATTCTAACTAAAAAATTTAGATATATTTAAAAAAAAATCATACGTACTGATAAATGCACCACAGATAATAGAATAAAAAACATATACTAAATTTAATAAAAACGACATAATTATACGCAGTAAATCTTTTCTACTAGTGCAAAAAATATTATATTTGGAATATTGTCTAGTCCACAGAAAAAGCGAATATCACATATTGTGCATCATTGGAATAGAAGTTTTCTTTACATTTACGATTTAGAGAAATATTGGCATAATATATGAATATTCCACTATAAAAATGACAACGTCCAAATTCTCAAAGTCATTATTATTTTGAAAAATTTATGCAACAGATTTCAAATCATAAAAGTTTTAATATTTGAAAGAAAATACTTTAAAAAACATGTAAACCGCAGTTTTTGTCAATATTAAAAACAAAATACTTTCCTGACAACATTTTATTGGCGTAGTGCATGTTCAAATCTGGTCGGGGTTAAACAGTTTATAACTTACAACTTTAAATAACGTGTCACTACTGAATAAATAGCAACCTGAAGTTGATCATGAACAAATTTAAAATAGATTATGAAAACACGACTAATGGACACAAGCAATAAGACGCACTTCTTGTTATTTGTAATTAACATACCAATTATCTGTGACTATGTGAATAATGAAATAAATAAAAAAAGTAAAATATGGCTAAGTTTTTGAATAAAATTAGTCATACATAAATATTTCTAAACATATACTATTAAATATAAGAGACAATGAATGTCTGTTATATTTAATCATGAGCCGTTCTAAACGTCGTTTTTTGGCTTTAATTTCAGTTGAAAATAAAGACACAAATTCTCCAACATTTGGATAATTTTTTATTGATTTGGTTGTAAGATTTCGGCTCACATGAGCCATCTTCAGAGAGGTTATTAAGACGGTAACACAATAAAATCCACCATCACCGCTGGTTTTATTTTCGGTTGACAAAACTCCGCTAGGCAACGGCAATAGTTACCAAAAATAACAAACGCAGTTTTAAAATTTGGAATGCGGTTCTAGGACGTCACACCGCGTGAGAGCGCGAGATGACAAGAGGACCATGTATTCAAATGCAATGTAATGTGTTATGGCCAGATTTAAACGTGATTGTATTAAGTGTGAGTTGTTAGGATTTAACGTACAAACAACCCAGGGTAGAAGGACATCGTAAATGAGCTCTCCTGAAGAATGATGGATAGCAGAGGTCAGAGATTCAAGAGTATTTGTAGAGTTGCCGTTGGCACTCGATCGACGCGGCTACATCATAGAATGCATCAAAGGTAATCATTGTCGAAAACTAAACTTTCGCAGGTCAACCGCCCTCAGTGGACAAGTTTTGCAACCAAAGATAAGGATCGTTCGAACGATAGCCTGATAGATGCGCCCATTGGCAGCCGAGGAGATTTCTCTTCACCCCCGTAGTGATCGGTTGAGACGCACGAATGCAGACCTTGCAGCTTTTATGCGGTGTTCGACTTCGACATCACCCTGACGGATGATACTATGGTTGAGGCGAGATAGACGAAAAACCGCACGCCTTCAACATTGACCCCGTCTAGCGTCAGTAGTTGCCAGAATGATAATGCACCGATTTATTCTGCTATGATTTTTGCCGAATAGCACAAAAAATATTATAGTGAATTAGAACACCTTTCCCGGCCAGGACAGTTCAATAATCTCAAAATCGTTGAAGATATATGGCACATTTCAGGAAAATATAAGTCTATATCGGCCACCGTCATTAAATGAATTTAGGTGTTAGCGGAAGGATCAATATAAATTTTACTTGAAAAAAAAAAAAAGAACAAAAAGAAAAGCTTTCTTTGAGTCAAAACTGTAATTGCTGCCAAAGGCGGCCTTAATATGTATTAAAAAAATTTTTTTGAAATTTCAAGGCGTTTTCTTTATATTTTCACTCACTGTATACTTGACTATAAATAGTGTGTGCGAAATATTGCCATGTTAAATTTTCCTTTCTCTGATTCTATGCGACGATGGCTTAGGGAGTAGCGACTCCGACTGACACAAAATCAGTCGAGTTTCGATCCCGGCCAGAAGCATGTGGATGCGTCTAGCCACACTGATGAGCTGTGACAAAGCGAAACAGGCTTGATGTGGATGACATATATGTATATATATATATATACGCACGTAATAGTAGACACGGAAAGGATAATGCAGCACATTCTACGTAGTAAGAGAAAGCGAGAAGAAAATAATGATTATAAACTAAGAAAACTTAACGCATGATCGACAGCAAAAATCACAAAAATGCCACGTAAACGTTTGGGAAACTAAAATAAATCCGTTCAATAACTGGGATGTATTTTGCATAGGATGTAATGTACAACATAGGTCAAAGGAGGCATTTAAAAAGCTCACCAGTTTACTGAGAGAAAGGAAGAACTCATTTGAGACAAAGAAAAGTGTGCCAGACTGCTATGTGTTATCTCTCTTATATGGCAGCAAACGTGGCAGTACGTCAACGATGAAAGAGGTGCTTGAACTAAGAGAAATGTTGTTCTATAGAAGAAGGTTAATGATTACCTGGCCTAACACGTGGATCATGACAAGGTTTTGGAGAGGATGCAAACGAGAAAACTTATAATTGGTATCAAGAAGAGACAGCTGAGGTCTCTGAGACAGGTAATGAGGAAGGGTGGTTTAGAGAATATAATACTCACTGGATGGATAGAGAGAAAGAGACATAGGAAAGCAGCGGGAGACATTTGATGGCCTTGAGCAAAAGGATGGTGGAGTGGGTTTGGGAGAGATACCAATAGAAAAAAATTAAAGATCAATAAGGGACAGGAGCAAGTGGAAGTCAATTGGTATATGTTTATGCCGCTCAATGCATGATACAGAATTTAAAAGACGGTATGAATATAACGATTCGTGTGTGTGTGTGCGCGCTCATTAAACTAAAAATAAAATAGAGAAAATAACATTTAGTTAATAAAAAAATATTTTATTGAATATTTTTATGTCAGATATTACTGTTAAACCTCTTGGAATGCTATGATTAAATTTCTTATTAAATATTTTTCAGGATTTAATATTAAAACTATTTTCAATTTTACTTTTCATCAATTAATGACAATTACAGGTATCATTTATCTTAAATCATCTCCAGTGTTCGTTGACGTAATTTCATTAAAATATTTTCTCACTTTCTCTTCCATATCAAACGTATTTCAATTTTTTTTACGTAAAATATTTTTGTGTCCTTTCACGATATGATGCAACAACTATCTAGACTTGTCCAGTAATGTTTAATAATTGACACACACACGTGTGTGTGTGTGTATGTGTGTGTGCGAAAGAGAGAGATAGCGATGTACGAATTTCCAACAGACATGTAGTCTTTGCACACACATTTTGTTAATGCTTTACAAGTGTTCACTTCTCTGACATCGAATTTACAAGTGTATGCTGACTGTATGTGTCTCTCTGTATCATTGCCAACAATATGATGGGCAGAATTTATGCTTTTGCTATCAATGTTAAAAAGGAGAGACACTGAATCTTCCAATTATCTTCGCTCAGTCGATCAATTCCGCTTGAGATCAATTTTTTTTTAAAATCATATCACCCCGAGCAAGTCGGTAGCGCCACTGATGTGCAGGGGGCAACATAAGAGTAAACCTTAGATAGAAGAGAGTGAAGAGAGGGACTAACCAATTTGAAAGGAGCAAGAAGGGGAAAGGAATACAGGTGTGATGACAGTTGCAGAGGTGGAGAGAAATGAAAGGATATACAGGGCGGTAAAGAAAAAACTAGGGTCAAGTGATGAAGAGATAAGTATTGACCTTGCATTTAAATTACTAGAGGTTGTAGCCGTCAGAAAAGCAAGAATAAGGAATCCAGAGGCGGTAAGTGCGAGAAAAAAAGCTTCAAGAGTAAAGCTGTCGTCTTAATTTGGTTGATCTAACTGTGAATGGGTAAGACCCAGTTGACAGTCTGGTTGCACGAGTAAACACCTATTGCAGAGGCACCAGTGACTTAGGTTCGTTGGAGCAGAAGCCATGAAAGTATTTATAGAACAGACATAGTGAAGCCACATCCCGTCGTGCGGAAAGTGGCTAGAGTCGAGCCGCCAAGTCGGTACCTATCACATTACTACTTCTCCTTTGGAGCCTGTAAAGAACACCGAGATATACAGTGGGGACGCCTGAACATATAGCAGCGGTACTCCATGCACGGACGAATGGTTGATTTGTATATATGCAGGATGGATTAAGGCGGGAAATATATCCTGGGCCGACACAGGGACCTAAGCTTTCTAGCAGTGGATTTAGCTATTTATTTAGATCAGGAGAGGGTAAGGCCTAGGAGGCAGAGTGTATTGCTCTCGGGGAGACACGCTCGGTTCACGCTTATGGGGAGAAGGAGAGGTTACCTGTGATGAGTGACAGACTGCAGCTTGGTTTTAGACGCACTGATATTTACAAGCCACTACTTACTTCAATTCACCACAGATTGTAGATCACTCTCAAGATCCGCAGCGAGATTATGTTTGCCCGCCACGCCGGGTTTCTTACTGATGCAGGAGTAAATTGTGGCGCCATCTGCGTAGATGCCTATTCGGCTCTTGACCTCGTCTGTGAGGTCATTTGTGAAAATAAGAAGAGCGTCGGGCCTAGGATAGAGGCCTGAAGGACACTAGCGTTTGTACAGTAAAATGTGGAGATACGCCCATTCAGGACGACTTTCAATATGCGATTTTTAGGAAAGATTGGATCAGATTTTGCAATCGTCCGGTAATACTCTAACCCCGTAGCTTGCACAGAAGACCAGTGTGCCAAACCCTGTCAAAAGCCTTGGAGATGTCCAGAGCAACAGCACGAGGCTTGCCTGACTCACGAAGAGCCTGGAACATGTGATCTGTAATGGTCGGTCGCATGTTGGCCGTGTACCTGTCAAAGCAGAAGCTTTGCTCTGTCAGAGAAGAGTTTAGGGGCAGTAAGATGCTGCACTAATTCAGCCTTAATAATGGCCTCGACCACCTTCCTGAAAATTGGAACATGGGTTCGAGGCTTCACCAGAGTTCCTAAATACAGAAATGACAGAATAGGATTTCCAACATGCAGGAAAACAGGAAGCAGAAAGGCAGTATTTATACATTTTAGAGAGGACAGAGGAAAGTTCAGGGGCACATTTCTTATGGAGAATCACCAGGATTCCATCACCACCGCTCGCCTTATGAGGGTCAAATTTTGATATTACGAGGTATACTACTGTCCGGGAAATGTGTATATCGTACAGTTTAGCCTCAGTTCTAATAGGTAAATCGGGTGGGGTACTCCGGATGAGTCAAATGTGAAGTTGGATGAGAATCTGCGAGCTTTACGCGCTGATCTTTACAAGCTGCCAGCAGAAATTTAATATGACAGATGTTTCTGAACCTTCTTAGTCAGCTTCTAATGTTAGTGGATTCAATGGATAATAAAGTAAACACAGCGGTTCTTTAATCAAAATAACATGGATTTTCATTTTACAGAACTGATATCATACTCTCTTTATTAGTGTATTGGATTTCCCGTTCAGAAATATTTGAACTATTAAATGTATAATACCGGATATGACATGAGATTAAAACCATTTCGTGCCAATAAATACTGTGATGTCTTTCCAGCAAGCTTCCTTCAAGCCTGGTTTTAGAAAAGGACATAGGTTGAAATCCTACCGGAGGAGTGGGGAACATTTTCTCATTCTCGAGTGGACTGGCATGCCGAAAAAATGTTCTGCTGAAAAAGTTCATATAAACATATGTACGCAAATGCTGCTTTTTAAGTTAAGTTTAATGCTTACAGTACGTGATGCTAAATATGAACTCCATAAAAATAAAATTTTGGGTGAGTTTCTGACACTAAAGCAGGATAAATTTTCCATATGAAGCATATGAACAAAATGACTCAACACTCCAACTCCTACAAATGTTCAAAACATCCTCAGGTTGCTTTTACGCACATATGCACCTGTCGAATCATTTCAAGTACTTCCCGATATTTGCAGCCTCATTGACACATAAAGCGTCTCTTTCTTTATTAATAACTGCTGGATAAACCAATTGTTTTAGGTTGTCCCTAAAGTAAAAAATAAAAAATAAAAAGAGTAATGTGCAAGCTATTGAAACAGTTTTTTTCTCCACACCCATCGTTCGTGGTAGGTATTAGCCAGTGCATGGCAAACAATGTAACCAAATTTTTCTAAAGTCCTCATCATGCACGAACCTCAAGACACCTATTAGCAGGGATACATACTCTAACAGACATAGAAGTGAATTAGAAATAAAACCCTGTAAAATATACTGTACATTCTGCCATTGTTAAAAGGAAGACTTATCCGTTTTATCACTACTACCATGTTAGATAGTGAAGACAGACTAGCTGCAAATGTATACGAATAACAATTTTAACATTGTCTACATGGCAATACATTGGTATGTACCGTAAACTTAACACGAATGATTTGCGGTCATATGCTGATTGTGCTATTCATCTTCGTAGCGTTGCAGATTAATTCGAAACTCATCGCACAATCAGCATCAACATCCGAATAATCAGAATTCTGATTAACTGAGTTGGAAATAAAATTATGATAGAATATAAAAACGCAATATGGTTATATTTATAAGACAGTAATACATATCTAAAAAGAGATATATTATCTTTTAAAGATTACGAAAAATGCTTTTTCTAAGGTTTTGGCACAAATCTATTATAGCATCTTAGAAAATTAGTGATATTTGAGAAGGATGTTAGACCAAACATTAATTTAAGCAAAAAAAAAAAAATGAAATTGGTTTACATCTTAATGCAGTTATATTTATTGATATAATTATTCACCAAAACGATGTTTTATTTTAAATCATTTTTAAATATTTAAATGCGTAACAGAACAAAGCGATAACAGAACAAAGTATACTGAAAGGCTATATCAAGGATAGGCAGTATTGTGTTGCATGTGTTTATATACAGAGTCAATGTTGTCACTGATTTAACAATGCTTGTAAATTTGACAACGTTCATGAAAATCGGCTGGACGAAATATCAGTGAAAACATATAGCGCACACTCTTTTCATTTCTTGAGTGAGCGTGTAATTTTGAATAACTTTTTCTATGTGAAAAACAGATGGATTATAAGAATGTTATATTATGAGGTGGACTTTTTTCTTTTTTTTGATAATATTCCTCAGATGATAAACCGCGTCTCCTAGTATAGTCTTCGTAGTCACTTTATTAATATGAGTGTGTGTGTTAGTGTGTATATATATATATATATATATATATATATATATATATATATATATACAAATAAAGAAAACAAGTTCAGAGTCCATAATTCTCTAGAATTTTCTTTTTTAAAACTAAATATATAATATTTAAAATCTCGGAACATAGTAATTACCGTGTCGCGGTGCAAAATATTATTATAAAAGAAAACTGTGTGTGTGTGTATATATATATATATATATATATATATATATATATATAGCGAGAGAGAGAGAGAGAGAGACAGATCTGAAATCACTGTCTATAACATTATGCTAATGTGTTCCGTATAGATTGTCAAAAAATGTTTATCTCATTGAAAAACAATACTTTTTTCTATTGCTTTAACACATTTCTTCGGGTATACGCCAATTTCATCTTGTCCAAATAATAATCGGTATTGATCAATTTTTTCCGTAAAACGTAAAATTTGTTTTGTGCAATTGTTTTCTTTGAGTAATTATTTTTAGTCAGTACAGAAGTAGCACATCTTTTTTTACTCGAACTGTTTTGCTATACGTTAAGTCACGCTCACTAAGTAGACTTTACGTTGCTTTCCGTCCCATCTTGACTTCAATCTTTATTGTACCAGATTTTCCAATCCGTTTTCGCATAAAGTTTCCTAGAAATTTCAACTATCTCTTCCTGATGTTGAATAAAAGTAACTTTTGTTACCATTTCCTTAAACTTCTTCGTGACTCCGCATTTTTCTATAGAAACAAAGTTTCTTTTCAAATTTAAATTTGAGATTTATCTACATTCAATGACTTATGGTGACTGATGTCACATAAACTTTCTGTAACAATAAAGAAACTGGATCTCTTCCAGATACTAGAAGAAAACGGGTTTGAAACTACCTTGTATGTAAAACTTTCGACAGAAAATTGTGGCTTTTTGAGTCGTATAACTAAAAATCGATTTCTAGGTTGGATACTTTCGCGAAATTTTCTTTCTATGTAAGTTTGACCTGTCAATCAATTTGTAAAGTGTTTAAGGAGGTAATAGAGCAGGGGGAATGCTGTAGCAAACAGGAAACACGCTCTGTTGATTGATGGAAACAAATTATGAAACATTAACAAGCCAGAAGAAACTGACTACAAGCTATTTTGGAACTTCAAACTGGACGAATTCGACTAGAAGTTGATACCAGTGGAGAGGTTCTTCCATCGACTTATCTGTTGAGTAGATGAAGAGCTCATTTTTATACCTTGGAAATTGAAAGTACCATCAACAGTCAGTACTTTGAGGCTGATGGGGGCGCCTATGCTATGTACCAACAGCTTAAAGAAAAAGAGAAACTGGCATTACCGAGATGAAAGAGCACCTTTTTAAATCTTTTACAACGAAACCGTTGAAGCCATATCAACAGTTTATTGGCCCCCGACTACTATCCGATAAATTAATCTTTGCCTGACCGATTCACGGAAACTGCGACATAGCAGTATTAAGAACGGACTGCAATGCAGTATACCAACCAGAGAATCATGCCAAATGCTTTCTCTGCTACTGGTAATCACTATAACCCTATGTAGTTAAAATAACTGGTTCAAAATACTTTTCAATAGAGTGCCGAGTCGAAGTGAAGCAGGAATTGTGAAATATAGATAGCTGAGTTGCTACTATTGCAATAAATAGTCATGTTGCCCAGTATTTTTTAGAAAATGGATCCGGGGTAAAAGTATCTTCTGCCAACATTAAGCTTTGTAAGACAGTGAATGTACTAAAAGTGGACTGTACAAAACTCATTAACACTGAATTTTAATAGTTAGAGAGCATCGCTATCTATCGTGGAGGATATAACGCAAAGACGTAACAATCGGCGTTGTTTCTCAACTATGCTGTGGATCAGGGGTTTGTTATATTTCTCATGTAGCAAAGTAACGATGCTGAAGGTAGCTTCTAATATTGCATATAAAAAATGGCTTTGATCTGATGATTTGAATTGATGTTATACAAACATGAGGAGGCGCAATAATTACGGCATCTAGAGACATGCAGCTCATCAGAAAAAATTGTGCGCATCAATCACGTTGAAAAACCTGACATCTGTGAGACTTCAGACGATTAAGAGACAGCTAGAAATACAAGGTGCAAATGAACCATGAACAAAGTACCAAAACCTTCACAGAATGCAGATCTAGAATACAAACTATCTGACCAGATCGCGACTGCATATGTATTACAAACGAGATGCCTGATGACACACACCCAAGAACGACTAAAACTCCCACCCAAGTGCCTGACACCACCGATGGCTGTAACATAGTTCAACAAAATCATTCGGGATTAGATCACCGAGAATTGAACCAACACAAAAATCTTCAATGAAAACGTATATGCTGCAAAATTACGGGATTGGAACCAATAAACATAGTCTAACCTTACTAGTTCTAAGGATGTCCTATCTTTAGGTAGGCAGTCAGAAGTCACTGTAATCATTTTAAACAGTAATTTTAAAAAAGAGCACTATTTGACACTTAAGATACGGTCTCAATGTGGCAGCTCATAAAAAGCTATTCTCAAGACTGTTGTCTCCAGAGAATGAGACCATGAAGCTAACACATCACATATTGATCTACAAATTAAGCATAATGTCTGCTTGTGAGGTCAAGAAGAACAAGAATCATTCGCATTGACCAATAAGTAACTCTTGCGACTGAAAAATAGGGATATTTTATTAGGCCTTAAAATCTAGTAGTATACACAATAGCCTTCATTATAGCTGGTGCAACATTCAACTTAAAACCCATGTGTGTCTAGCAATATTTTTGCCCTTGAAGATTACAGTTTAAAATCTATGTTGTGGATATGCACGTGTAGATATGCTTTCTGTAAGTCCGGGATAGCGACATCGCGTCATTTTTACGCTATTCCTAAAATTTCTGTGCGCACACGTAAACATTGGACTTGTGAGCCTCTTAAAACTTATTCAGCTCTCGATAATATAATACTGCTTGCACTTTGTTTTTGATTTTGCACCACGGTTATCAGAAAAACTGAATATTTCTTGGGACCAAGTTCCTTCTCAGGATAAGACTGCAACCAACCTTTATCAAGTCAGGTTGGAAGCTCACGGTTTTATTCCTCTGTGACACCTTATGGTAATGGTTTCTGATGCAAGCTGTTTCACAAATCTCCGGTAACTGACCATCTCACCACTTCTATGATTTAACCCATACCTTGGTCGAATTCGACACTGAAATCTTATTCTTTTAACGGCGGCGAAACTAACAATCTCACGGCTAGGGAGCCCTACACCTTTACCTTCTTTTATTTGGAGACCGTGCACACTGAAACAACATCACCCAATCCTTGACAGCTGAAGCAACGCACCATTGCGCGTGGCCTGCTTTTTACTCCGCACTTAGCTGCTGATATACGGAAAATGCTCCTGCCATCAATGTAAAGGGAAGAATAAGTTCAAACGTTTTTTTTACATAGATCACAAACAAGTTCTTGTTTTATTTTAAAATCCATTCAGTAACTGCTTGTCCGGTCATCGAGCCATCAAATTCGGATATCAGCAAGACGTCAGACGTTCTATCCATCAATGTGCCGAAATAGCTTGTAAAAATAAGTGCGCCATTAAGAAATGTGATTGCCAATCTCGTGTGAACAGTCAATGCGTAGTAACGAAAACTAGGACAGAAATTCAATATTCCCCTTGCAATAACAGAAACCTGCTTTCTCTTTCGAAGCTGCATAAAATCCCACACCTGGTAAGAAACAAAAGAAACGGCGTTTATTCACCGAGCGATTTTTCTGATTGGCCATACCAGTCGCCTAGACGGGAATCAGTAGCACACTTTGATACACATAGAACCTTTTGTTGTGGGACTAATTTTATTTAATTATTTTTTCTTCGCTGCAGTTGTCCTTGTAGAATACACGCCAGACGCCGTCGTTTGGTTTGAAGAGGTAATACGCAGTTTATTTCACCACACAAAACAGCGAACTTTGTGGACGAAAACGGATTCTGGCGTGTTCCACGTAATATATTGCAAAGAAAATTGCATCTTTCGCGAGACTGTTCACTTATGCAAACTAGTCTGACAGTTTAGATCGTGTGATATGTCCCTTCAGGATGTAGGCGATGATGGCAGGCCACATATTTCCGTCTCCTGTTGCTCTTATTAAAATATCTTGCTATTTCTCGCACAACCTGCTCTGCAATATCTCATTCTTCAAACACCAACTTTTAAATTCTTCTATGTAAAATGTCCCTTCAGGACGTAGGCGATCATAGCTTTCCACGTCTCCCTATCACTGGTGGCTCTTAGCACGCCTTCTGTTACACCATGCAACCCCCGTTCCATCATCTACCTGATTACGTCCTTTAAATATTTTATCCGTTGCTTTCCCTTGTCTCTTTTCCCTGTATCTGACCTGTTAGTTTTAGGTTTTCCAAGCCCCCCGTCCTCATTGCGTGTCCCAGGAACTTCAGCTGTCTCTTTCTGATCCACAGTATTAATTTCCTTTTTGCTTTCATCATTTCTAGGACATCATCATTGCTCACATGCTAGATTCAAGATATTCCCAACATCCTTTTGCAGAAACACATTTCAGTTGCTCCAAGTTTTTCCTTCATGTCTAATGATATTGTCCAGCATTCACTGTCATATTAAAGAAATCACAACACAGCAATCCAGTACTCTCTTTATGTGTCACAAAAACTTCAACCTTCCAATGATAAGAATAAGCTTTGTGTTTTCATGCTCTCAAATACTTCGTCGGTGATAACCGTCCAGCATACCTCTGTACTACTACATTTTTGTTGCTTCTAGTCTCTCCATCTTTGAGATATCCAGCATTCACCGCTATACAGGACGGATATTATGTAATCATTCAATACAGTTTCTTGTTTCTAATGTAATTAACATCTTTGTTAATATCCTGCGTATCTTATAAAATGCTTCTTTGAGATCCGAAGGTCTATTGGGAGAGCACTTTATGTTTATAACACTAAAGCTATTTAAATTTTTGTACCTACTAGATTTTAGTATTCTCGACATGTAATTTTCATTTTGGACTCCTCTTTGCTGATAGCCATGCAGTAAGTCTACTTGTAGTTTGTTTTTCCCTGTCTGATAAAAGCAGTGTGTCAACTGCATATATTAATTTGTTAAGATTGTAACCTCCAAAATCTGCAAAGTGCTTGAAAAGACGTCACAACAGAGCGAATTTAGGTAAGACGTGAAACGTGTTGTTGGATTATTTTTCTTACAAATATTGGTTGAAGGGAATGAATTAATTATTTAGCAAATTTGTCTTTTTATACGCTTATATTCTGGAATATATGAAGGTTTTTCGTGTCTAAACATTTATGCGTATGCTGTGCTCTCACAATTTTCCTTTAATCTAACTAAAGAATTAAACTTAAAATTGTTGCTCTGCCTACATTATCAATTTTGCTGGTAAAAGTCATTGTAAGCAAGGATTTGAATACCTTGGCTTTTTTCAAAATTGTTTGCACTAGATTACGCTCTTTCTTCCAGCATGTGTAAGTAAGGATCGCGCAGAATAGTTGCTGAATTAAAATCACATGTAAGTGGTTGGTATCTAGTTAATGATTTTGTTTTTATTTGGTGTTTATAGAGATATAATCTCTTCAATCTCAGTATTTTTAATGTCTCTATATGATATTCGTTTGTTAGTTTTGTTTTCTCGTTCTTTCGAAATAAATAATAAAACAATAACGAACAAAGAGATGTTAAAAACGTAAAATAATGAATAAAATATGCATGATTCCATATGTGTGTATAAACAAAGAACGTGCGCACACTGGCTAATCAAGTAAGTATACGCAGGAGATATTTGGCGAAAGAGTTCAATATCAGCCATTTGAGACTTTTCTAGGCCGTATACTAAAAATCATTTTATTTGGATGAGAGATAAACTTGATTAATATGCCTCTGAATCAGACATGCTGTTTCGTGCTATTTCGTTTTACATAGAACATTTAGAGAAAGAAAAATATCGAGTGAGCATTAAATCTCTAAGAGGATGAACTTTGTTGTAGAATGTGTTCGGAAAGGAATGTTCCGAAAAAGATCAAATGGATAGAATGACCCTATCACATCTAATAATCAGTCTTTGCAGCGGAGATAAACAAAACAATTATCTCTGAAAGCACAACATATCAAACATCATAACAGACGTATTACAACCAAATCTCTTTCAAGGTGAAAATCTTGAATTAACAATTCACGAAGGACAATAACGGATTAGAAAAACGATCTTTGTTCTAATGGATTAATTTCTGATGGCACATATGGTTGGTAAGGCCGGAATTCTGCGCATTCTGGAATGGAACGGTAGAATGTGCCTTGTATAAACAATTTTTAGGATAGATTATATTTATTTTTGCCAATAGAATTTCAGTAAAATGTCATAATTATGAAGTCTTTTAATTTATGACAACGATACACGAGACTTTTCTCACAACCAGCAAAAAAACGCATTGATACAAATTAAAAATAATATTTTTCTTGCTTTAATCTAGCAGTATATCAAACACTTTGTTCATTTATACCATAACCTAAATATTGTGTACGCATTATATTCTGGGAGATGAAGTAATACCGGTCTTACTAATTAACCCATAGCTGGAAAAAAATCATATTTTTGCCATGACATCATGTGCATAAGTAAATGTAATTTGCCAAACAGGAATTAGAACTTTAATTAACAATTCCACGTCATCACTTTCATCACCCGCATCTCCAAAATTAAAGCAACTTTTCCCAAGTGGTCATTCATTTCTATACTAACCAAAAACGACTCTCGGGAGAAAACAATATCTTCCAAAAATCTGAAACTAAATTAATGAAAAAAAGGCATAGAGTGTTTAAATGTTGATAATCGAAAAAGTAATCAATCATAAAAGCAATTTAAACACAACAGAAATGGTTTACTTTTAAAAAATATTTAGATTCATTTTTCTATTCTTGACTTTGCAAAAACGAAACAGAATATTATATTGAGAGCATTAGGAAAATGTCTTCCAATGGACACTAGTCAACAGTGGTAAGCTATATCAAATTAGAAAATAAGGTATCGGTTGATATAGAATCAGAACATTTCAAATAGCAGACCCTTACCTTGAATAAAAAAACAGATTTTTGCTTTCAATATAACATGGAATCATAAGCTCACTACAAATCTGTGGAACATACCGCGCATTAATACACTATTGGTTGAAGTGGGCAAAATTAACTACTCTGGATTCATTATGCTGAAATTATTAATGAATATTGTACTAAATTCTCTCACAATTTCAGGAATTGCAGTTACTTATAACCAAATTTAAACAGAGGTGTAATCAGTGGCTATTCTACGGTGGCGGTGAGGGGCCAGCACTCCTCAGAATTTTGACTGGTCCCTCGGTTCCCCACTTTTATCAGATGCAAAATTTATGAAAGTGATCAGTCTGATTTCGTTAAGATTTGATCCTCAGCTCTTTTTTCTTCTGAGTTTTCTTTTTCATGTAGCTTCCTAAGGGTACATTCAGAAAGCAGTTCGAAAGTAAAAAAACAAAATCAAATCAATAGATACAAAAGGACATATTAGGGAGGAAAGGATACACAAGTCATTTTCATATCTGAAGGAAGATGTTAATTAGAAATAAGTTTTCTTGCTTTCTGTTTTCCTTCAAAAAAGATTTGGAGAGCATAAAACCTGACAAATCACTGTTACGTTAGAAAAACCGTTAATATTAACACTTTGATTTTGATTAGACATTAACCCCTTGTGTTCCAACAGCTTCACGGTGAAAAGATAGAAAGAACAGATTTGAACTTCACGAGTAAAATTGAAGATTTAGTCCGTTTAATTTATATTCAAACTAATTCCTAAGTTGTACATGCGATAGAAAGTATTAAAATGAAGACGCTGCTGGAATTTGCCTCCCCTCCTCCCAAAAAATCTCGGCCTCTGAATTGCCTTTTCAATTTCAGAATTTCACAATCGGCACTGCGTGTAATGATGGCATGTGTCATCAAAAATATATTGGCGGTATCATAACATTGCAAGAGCATGTAACTAAACCAATAAAGATTCAATTAATTTGTTCATCAGAAAGTATTCAACCAAAACAAATCCAAAATAATGGACTTATTTATACTCATATTAAACGTTTTATAAACACTTCAAGATAGCATTCTCTGTGATGAAAGATTTATTTCGTAGTTGTTTATTTTGTATACAAAATAATTGTCGGAGTTTGAGTTTTGATTTTATCCACAATAATGTTGATGCATGTTTGGTATAATTTTACAGACATTATAATATAACGATGACTCCGTGAACAAATGTAAACATTTCCTATCTAAAGGACAACACGAATTTCTTTCTTGGAAAATTATATACGATCAAAAATATTGAATAAATACAAGTTAACAATATAAACTTAGTATTATTTAACTAAAATATAAAACTTTTTATTTGAAAATTGACGGAATACCAACCCTTATTCAAAATAATACACATTATATTTAATTTGAATTTAATCAAATTTTTTATACGGGAGAAAGGGAAATTGCTAGTCTGACAAAAACAATCTATGCTTTATCAACATCTGCTTAAGGATTGTTTCTGAGTGTCGTAATCCATGTAACAAGAGGCATAGAATATAATGTGCAATGAATAACTTCGTAACTCACAGAAAATTTTTGAAGAATTTCAAACGATTGACATATAGGTTTTGCCAGTTATACAATAAGAATTAGGTCAAAGGTTTTTGCAATATTGTTAAAAATATAACTAATAGAGTACAGAGAAGGTATGTATACACGAACTGATTATCTGTGATTATATATATATATATATATATATATATATATATATATATATATATATATATACACAAAAAAACCTGTCTACATACGTCTAAGCATTCAAAACAAAATTCACAAGCTATTTTAATAAATATAAAATATAAAATCTTTAATTAGCATTTCTCTCTTAGGTAACGCGTCAATTATAATTTCTTTGCGATGAGGTGCCGTCAATTGCACACAGGAAATTTCAATACTGCAGATTTCAAATTTTAGAATTTGACAGACTAAATAATATACACCAATCAGGTTATGGGCAAATTCAGAATAAAATGTTGTGTAAAATGTATTTAAAATAACAAAAAAAAATTAGATTTTAATTCTGGAAATTAACTATTTCATTATGAATGAAAAGCGTTAAAATGTATAATTATGAAGAATATCAGAATCTTTTCCGATATCGAGTTAAAAAAATGTAATTATTGCTTACTGCTTTTTATTACTTGATATTAATTAATCTCTAAGTTCAACTCAATCTCCTAAAGTTATAAAGGTAACACAATTGGTCTTTCGCAGTCTGAAAAATGTGATTAACAGATCTATTTTAATATAGAAATCGGATAATCTACTCAGAAGAAAGCAATTTATTCTTGAGTATGTGAAAAAAATCGTCAAAAATGTGCAGTTTTTAAATATAACTTATAATTTTTCATGGGATTCTAACATTTTCAAGCTTCCTTTCTTGAACATTAATATGTCAGGTGCTACCATGAACGAAAGTGAATCATTCAGTTAACACGGCGACAGATAACTAACTTTTTTCACTTTTGCTCATATGTTGCCTATCCATTAAAGAAGATATAAAAATTTCCTATAATTACAAGGTAGAATACTAAGAGTTTTAAAAGCAAATGTTAAAATTACATGAAATACGTTAGGCTATATATGCCCAGTAACATCTAAGTAATGAACTTTCAGTAATCGAATATCTTCAGCGTTTTCTGACGGTGTTTAATTATAAGTGAGTTGTGTTTTACATTTCTACTCCTTTTTTTTTAATTATTGCATAAAAATCCTTAATCCAACGAAGTCATTCTAAATGATGAAACTTGTTACATTATTTCTTCCAGATTGTTAATTGATTTGTCCGGTATAAAAATGTATCTTATTTTTCTTTATATATGTATTCACTACAAGAAAATATATATCGTAAAAATGCTGGTGCGAACGTATCATATTTTGGCTGATTACTTTCATATTACAAGTTACCCAGTCTATTGCACACGGTATCTAACTAACTCACGACGATAGATATAAAAATGAAACTTTTAGTATTTTCTGAGAGTATTTAGATATGGAAGGCATTTTCGTATTTAGGATGGATTTCAGCTTTTGGATTCAACAAAATATGCCAAACATCGAATCTAGGAATCCGGAGAATTGAGTTAGAATATAGTTGCAGTAACATCTAGTCATCTCTTTATTCTATTCACTCAAGGCAAGACAAGAATGCCAATAAAACGCAGATAGGAGTACTGATTAAAAAATAGGATTGAGGAAAAGACAAAAAACAAAGGCAGATTTCCACCGAAACGAATCCATTCTAACGCGCGGCTTTCAAAACAATATTGTGATTGACTTTGTATTTAATTTTGAAGTCTGTAGTTACCAATGGAACAAGAAACAGGTATGGAGTATCACATGTGAGAAGTGGGAGAAAACTAGAACAGTAACAATAACAGTCGAATTTAGCTTTTAAAACTGAAGCTTCTTTGTCCATCTCGTAGCACACTTAAATTCATTATTTGTATACACTTCTGAGATGAGTTAGTATTTACATTTACATTGTTTTAACTTGTCCTCATCCTTCTTGCCATATTCACGATGTTTCGTCCGTTGTACGGGTCAGCTTTCAAGTGCTTAGAATTCCAAATTCTAACTTATTTCGATTATAGGTTAAATCATTCTCGTTCGGTAACTATGCCACTTCCGGATGTCATATCTAACTTCACTAAGCTATTTGTTCACCATTGCTATAGCCATGTATTAAGTAAAATATTTGAGCAAAGTTACTGGATGTAACCAACGCTTTTATCGACTATGCAAAATGTTTTTAAATTCCTGTAGCCAAAAGTCAAATGATAAATCTGAACAATTCGATTGAGGGTTTGAGCGTACTGGCATTGCTCAAACCTCTGACTATGGAAAATTATACACTCTCTCCCGGGAAATGTTAAGGTCACCAAATAAACCCCTATAGAAATCTGTTGTTTTTGAACACAACACAGATATGACTATTTGCAACAGAGATTATCATGGCAATAATGCTGGTGTAAGCTATGTTAAATGTGAATATAAGTGTTTATATAAGGAAGAAAGCTTATCTAAATAAAAAAAAAACCCTTTAGCTGAACACCGAATAGTGACTATTTGTTGGCTAGAAGGTTGCGTTCAGGCTTGAATGACTTGCTGAATTCTACTGATGTGCGTGTACATACATGTGCGTATACACACAACTAACATTGATCTATGGTGCGTAGGCTTTATGAATTTAGGCTCAGTTGGTGAGCAGGTATCATTTTACAGTTAAAATTGCTAGATGCAACCGTAATTTCTATGATAAGTTTCTTCTCCCAACTTTCTTGCTTGTTGAATTCTTCCGTTTTCTTGCTTTTCTTTCAACTTCGATCTACAAAATTTAAATACTTGTATTTTATTTCTTTTCAACGTTCCTAATTCTCTAACACTTACATCATACCCACGTTTATTTCTTGAAATGATTAAGTAAATGTATATAAATTTAATTTAGGTATTTTAATTGTTATATGAAGTATTTCTCAAAATTTACCTTTTTTTAGACGGTCGACTACAAGATTTGCATAAAATTTATCGTTTTACCAGAAACTATAATCGCAGAAAAATTTACACATAATAGAGAGTGAGCATGGTCCTTCGGATAGGATATAGTTTCTGCCGATTAAATTCTAATTATTATATAGTATTTGAAATTATTTCCAATATATGAAGACAAACTTCCTCGTGTAAACATAATGAATGATTAGACTAAACATTTTTATAAAAATATAGTAATCTCTGTACTGTTGATAAGATTGTTTTTCATTTTCAGAATTTCATTTTCAAGTTATTCGTATAACACAGACCAGGTTTTTTTAATCGTTTTCTTTATTATGCCATTTTCTTTTAATATAGTTATTGCTTAGTATTAGACTCTCAGTTGTCTACTCATTTTGTTTTATTTTACTATCAATTAACATTGTTATAATTAATTTGTATTTCTAACAAAATCTTTAATATATTATTAAGTGTTTATATTTTCAGAAATTATTAAAAATCATTTAATGTAAAATTAAGACAATTGCTTTCTGAGATGTTTATGCGCAATTATCACCATTACTATTATTCGCTGATTGAAAATTCTTGTGTATTATTTCATCCCAGACCATTGCAGAAATAATTATAAGGCAAGTTATTTTATACCTTCTGTAAAGGTTTGAGCCTGCACCGTATTTTAAAATGTTATACTTTGAAAGATACATTTAGACTAGTACCTACATTTTCCTCACCTAATAAGATTACGCAATAGCACGATTTAAGCTCACCTAAAAACTAATATAAAGTCAACTAGTTCGTATTCTTTTTAGAATCATGAATGGATGTACACAGTTGAATCAAGTAAAATCAGCCATTGTTTCTAGTTCGAATGTATAATGCTGAATAAATTTTTTAAATGTTTTTGTGTGTGACTCCTTTCAAGGACGTAGGCGAGCATGGTCTTCTATGTTTCCTTATCACTGGTGGTTCTTAGCAATCTTTTTCTTGTTACAACATTTAACCTCCGTTCTGCCATCCACCTGCTCAGGCCCATCAAGAATGTTACACGCTGTTTTCCCCCGTCTCTCCTTCCCTCTATCTAAACTGTTTGTATCAGATTCCTCAAGGTCTCTTTCCTCATTGCATGCCCCAGGAGCTTTAGCTATCTCTTCCTGATGCTCTGTATTTATTTTCCTTTTCATCCTATCCAAAACCTTATAATTGCTCACATGCTTGATCAATGATATCTGCAAAATCCTTCAATAAGACCACATTTCAGTTGCTTCAAGTTCTTCCTTCATATTCGATAAGATTGTCCAGCATCAACTGCCATATTGAAGAACTGAAATTAGAAAGTAATTCAGTACTGTCTTCTTTGTTCTTGAAAGCATTCTTTGGGAAGAACAATGTTGGTGTGTTCTATTAATTTTATCACTGCTATTTTAAGCCATTTCAGACATTAGGTATCTGGTAAGAAAATAAGTCGTACTTGTAGTGTATATATATATATATATAATTTTTTTTTTTTACACGTGTATGTGGTTGTTTTCTTTGGAATTTGTTCTCAATCAAATGATATCTTGCCATTTAATATTAGTTCATATATAATTTTCAGCGTTGAGTTTTTAAAGAATTGTTTTGAGATTTAAAACTTCGTACATATTTTTGTCGAAACAATATCATAATACCTAATAAACATTTCTGGTTCAGTTTTCTTGGTTTAATAGGTTGATGCAGTTTTCAATCGGAGTATTCCTAACTTCTCATTAAGATAACAAAAGAGAAAGAGCATAGAGGGGATTGCAAGTTGGAGGCCTTCTAAATAACTTCCATTTAACATTACACGCTTTTTTTTTCTTTTAAACATAAAATTGATTGGATAACGAAATACTGTATTTATAAGAACAATTATTAAAAGAGAGTATATGCTAATATCAGCGTGTTTTGAAAATGTTTGTAGTAGTCCCGACATAAAATTTATTAATACAAAGCTGTTCAAGCGTAGATGTGGAGCAAAGATACAATAGTGAAGTAGCTAACAAATTTATGTAGTGTAAAATACTTAGAATATTTACAATTGCATACACTTATTACTTTTATTATATTTGGTACTATTTACCACATCATCGTAATTAATACATTCTTTTTAATGCTTTTACATGAGAAATGTGTTATTGTGTGTTCTAACTATTTTTCGGTGTTATCCGCACAGCAATAGCTTTATTTATAAGTATTATTATTGAATATTTTACTAGGAAAATAAGTTTTGGCAAAGTTTTTATTAATAGGTTTTAAGAATTCTTGTTCTAATAAAGTTTAAGTCGATTAATACAGCAGATGTTGACTTGTTTAAAGATATTCAGACGTAAAGTAAAAACTTTTATACGATTCGACAATTGATTAATGTCTATTATTCAAGAGCTTTACTTTAGTTTAGGAGTTTGCACATGAATACTCTAACATTTTAAATACGGAATTTGATATTATTTTCAAATGCAGGACTTCCATTCTAACCTACAACAAACAATGAGGAACTAAAACCCATATTAATTGATTGATTCATAATGTTCCGCTGGAGCCTCTAACCTTTTGGGATTCTTTATTCTTTATAATTCAAGTGCCTATGATTCCGATGCTAGTAAAAGTATTGATTTATTGATAGTTACATATTCCACAAAAAATAATGTAAAACGTATGAGGCAAAAGATCCACAGAACTTCAAGTCCTAAACATTTTAATTCAAAATAAGTAAGTAGACTTTTTTGATGTTACCTAAAAACTTAATTCTCTTTCAACATTTTATGAAGGTTAATTCTAAACCTGTATAAGTACATCTTAATTCTAAGCATCCCTCCTCAGTCATTAAGCATATAATATCTTTAAATGAATTTCGAATAAGCGTTATCTCTTGCGGGCAAAATAATTTTTAATAAGCGTTGCGAATTCTATAATACTGCCCTTAGAAATATCGGGTATAAAGATTATATTATTAAATTAAGAATTCCTATTATTAATAACCATGAGATAAAATCCAAAACAATCATCTGGTTTGTTCACATTTACAAGTTGATGGTTAAAACTAAATTAGTAAAAAATATTAAACTTTATTAAAAGTTTTCCAAATCAAATCTCCTTAGTAAAATATTCAAAAATACTCATAAACTAAGCTATTGCTGTGCAGATAAACCCGAAAAAAATAATTAAAATCCCAATAAAAATTCCTCACAAGTAAATAATTTTAAAAAATGCATTGCACTGATACGGTAAACAGCATATATAATAAAATTATACCAGCGGGTGCATATGTGTAAATTGTAAGGATTGTCCATCACACAAAATTAGCATAGCTATTCCATAGATTATCTTTGCATGATTTTTACTTTTGAAAATACAAGTATTAAAATAATATTAAATGTATCGTTTCAGAAAGGTAAGATTTTTTTTTATAAAAAATAGTATGTTGTGTTGACAGATCTGTCAATATTGAAGAATTTCTTGATTTTTTTATTAGCTACAAATTTGTTGCTTAAAGCCTCTCCATCTATGAAGTATGTATAAACCATTCACTGCTACATAGATCAGTTTGGCATTCTTTGTTTCTAACTCAATTTTCTTGCTTAATGAATGCACCTTCTGTTTTGTCACAATTTCTGTCATCTGTTACAGCACCATCTGAATAGTTATATTTTTGTACCTGTTTGATTTTTAACATCCTCAGTATATACCTCGTATCTTTTATACTCATAATTGTCTTATTACATTTAGTAGTTAATCTTTTCTTATTGCTTTTCCATTACTACCTTGTCTGAGAGTTCTTTCAATTTTCATTCCAAGTCTGTCGTTAAGAGTCATCTGCATATATTGTGATAAAATTGTTTGTATTAAGTCCTGGTAGGTTTTTAATTCTGTTAAGATCCTTTTACTGTATAAGTTAAATAAAATGTTTGTATACATACAATAACATTCACCCCTTTACAAGACCCAAGAGCCACTCGAAGTAGTGGGTTATAAAATTAGAAGTAAGACGCTTATTTTATGAGGATATATGTGGAAGATAATGATTAACGATTGTAACGAATCTGAAAGCATTCTCTTGGGAATTGGTAAAGGTTGATGGGAGGAAATTGTTTAAGTGTAACTTGTATCTTCCCAATAGGATAGGAAGAGAATGAGAGTGGATTGCTACAATGTGCATGACATGTTGGCTCTTGGCTGTGAAGGTTAGAACTAGTGGAACTAAGCAGTGTATCTTATTTCTTTCCACGGAAAAAATGATAATAGTGGGAGGCGTGTGATGTTTCATCTGAGGCAAAGAGGTTATAAGGTGAAAAATAGGCCGTGTAGATAATTTTTTAACTCTATTGAGATTTGAATATAAAGGTTAGGCAGTCGTAATTATTTTCAGCTTAGATAACTGGTTCCCTCTAGGTATGAATTTACACAAGCTACTTGATTAGCAACTTTGTTCCACTCTTTTACAGTGAAAGCGATACAATATAACCTCAATTTCTATTCTAACAGATTCTTTTCACGCACTTTCCGCCTGTGGAATTCCCTTTCATATACTTGCTTCCTCAACAGCTACAATTTCCGAGAATTTAAATGTTAAGTCAGTAGATATCTACCTTCCTAACCCGAATCAATTATCTTTTCTCCATCCACTCCACCCCCATTATACTGGTATTCTCATTCGTCTATTACCCTCCTCCTGAGATTTCCTATAACTAACCCCTCTTTCTCATCACTTTCCCCTATGTAACCCCCTGCGCAACAGTGGCAGTAGAATGCCTTGCTTGGGGTGATATGACTAAAAAGTATATATATATATATATATATATATATATATATATATATATATATATATCTTGAGACTATTAAAACTCGTTCAAACCCTCTAGTATCAGCATATTTTGTCTTTCAATAATAGTTTTTATAAATGCAATACTTCGTTATCTAAATGTTTTTTGCTGTTTATCATAAAAACTCTTATTGTTTAAACGAAATTAAATAGAAGAGCTCGAATTTGTAAATATCTCTATGCGCCTTGTTATCTTCGTTCTAATGAGAAGTTAACAATCATATGTAAAACATGATTAACCTAGTAAAGGAATGAACTTAATTAACTGCAAACCAAGATAAAATTTTGCTTACAATATCGGTAGTAATATGAAAATATACAAGCTATTTTCACTGACGTAATTGTTATTTATCCTTATTTCATCTAGCATAGAGCGTCAAGTTATATAGTTACTGCGGATTTTGTCTAACAGATTATAATTTCAATATTTAATGTTTTATTCTAGAATACATTGTCGAGTTGATATTTAATTGTTTTGATACGTTAAGAAAATTTCACATGATCTCTGAAATCGTTATCATTGTTTATGTTCAATTGTATGCATATTAGTATTTTTATGTATTTTACTTCTGTTTATATATATATATATAATTGTGTGCAATAATTTGTCTATGAATAAATGCCTGTAAGAATGTGTGCATGTGGGGATGTGTACTAGTATGCATATGGATGTACTGATTTACATGTACATATATAAATATATATGTGTATTTCTCTGCATGTGTGTATATATATACATATAGTTATTTGTGTATGAGTGTTCTTGTGTATTTATGCATATAGTTGTGTATGCGTAGATATGTTTATGTGGTTTCATTTTGAATATGCTACTTTGTGTGTCTTTTTTTTAGTGTATGTATTTTATAAAAAACAGATTTACGGTTATTTCTTTGTTCTTCTATGTGCCCTGTCCCTTCAGGACGTAGGCGATCATTGTTCTCCACGTCTCCTTATCCCTCGTGGCTCTTAGTATGTTTGTTCCTGTTGTTCCTGGCAACCCCCGTTCGGTCATCCACCTGATCAGACCCTGCAAATATGTTATCCGCTGTCTTCCACTGTCTCTGCTTCCTTCTATCTGACCAGTCAGTATCAGGTTCTCCAGGCTCTCCTTCCTCATTGCATGTCCCAGGAATTTCAGTTGTCTCTTCCTTATTCTCATCATCAATTTCCTTTTTGTTGTCATTCTTTCCAACACCTCATCGTTGCTTGCATGCTCAGTCCACAATATCCGTAGCATCCTTCTGTAGAACCACATTTCGGCCGCTTCCAGTTTTGTCCTCATTTTCAATGATATTGTCCAGCATTCACTGCCTTATTGAAGAACTGACATCACGTAGCAGTCTAGCACTCTTTTCTCCTTTGCCATGACAATTCGCTTTCGGATCTCCGTGTCGCACTTTCCATCTTCTGTTAGAACACTTCCTAGGTACATAAATCTATGTACTTGCTTGGTTCTGTTATCCCACACCTGTATTTGGCATTTTGGGTTGTATATTTTGCTGATGACGATGCACTCAGTTTTCTTAAAGTTTATTTGTAGTCCTTTCTTATCACTCTCCACCGCTACTTTCTGTATGAGGTCTTTTGGTTTCCGCAGTCAGCACTGTATCGTCCGCATACCTCATGTTGTTCAGATTGTGACCTCCAATAACAAATGCTGGCGTGTCATCTAGGGTCCTCAAAATATTCTCTCTGTATAGGTTGAATAAATCCGGTGAAAAGGCACATCCTTGTCTTACGCCTTTTTCTATCTTTGTGTATCTACTGAGATCGTTAGCTGTCCGCATGCAGGCCGTTTGCTGCCAGTAGAGATTGTGATTATTATTATTGTGATTTCTTTCCCGAAAATGTCGAGGCTGCCTAGCATCTCCATCAATTCTTTGTGTCGTATTTTGTCGAATGCTTTCGCGTAGTCAATGAAGCATAGGTACAAGTCTTTCTTCAATTGTAATGTCCTTTCAGAGAGCATCCTAATCATGAATATGGCGTTGCTTGTTCCACAGTCTTTGACGAACCCGCACTGTTCCTGCCCTATTTCTGGCCTGAGTCTGCTTCACGCTCTATTCATCAGGATTCTGACAATCAGTTTTGTTATATGACTCATTAAGCTGATAGTTCTGTGTAGTTCGCACTCGTTTTCACCAGGTCTCTTCGGCAGTGCTATAAATATCGACTTGCATAGGTCGTCTCCTATTATTCCGCTGCTATTAATTTCGTTTAACATGTCGGTAATCTTTTCTATGCCATATTCTTCTAAGGCTGTCAGCAGCTCTGTCACTATGCTGTCTGAACCAGGTGCTTTGTTTCTGTTCATTTTGGCCATTGCAGCTTTCACTTCGGATTTTAGTATTTCCGGTCCATCCATCTCCTTGTGTATTCTCGGTTGTTCTCTCTTGTCGCAAAAGATATCCTTTATATATTCTTCCCATAACTGGAGCATTTCCTCTTTCTCCAATATGATTGTTCCTTCCTTGGATGTTATGCATCCTGTTGAGGAACAGGTTTTTTGTCTTGTCAGTTCTCTCATCTCTTTATGCATCTCTGCTTTGTTGTTCCTGCACAGTCTCTACTTCTGCGCATTTGTTTTTGAGCCATTCCTCTTTGGCTTGTCTGCATTTATTCCTTATCTCCCTGTGAAGTTTCTTGTACTATGCTCCGTGTCTTGGCGTTATATTTTGTGTCCTTTGCATCTTTTAGTGAATTCTATTTTGAGTACCCTTTTCCAATTTGTTCTTCATGTTTGTTACTACAAATTAAAACCCAGAAATATGATTTTTGAAAGTATTTAGAAACACTGAGAAATAGGAAATAACTATAATGTTTAGGCAATATTCATATATTTTTATGTTCTCAAAGTAATACTTCTTAAGATCACAAAACAATTACTGAATAATTTTAACAGTCGCACCAGGTTTGTCATTTTTAATGAAGTCTGCACACACACACACACACACACACACACACGCACAGAGGTTTAAGTTATATCTCTGTGAAGTAAAGCTTCTTATTTTCAGTTATATAAAATGCCTGAAAAAATAATTTAAAAAATACAGATATCAGTAGTTGCATTATTCACAGGTACCTCAACTAAATCGCTAACAAACTCTATATTATGAATAAAAAGACCTCAAATTTAATTTGGGAAACGAAAAACCATTATATCGTTTAACACACTAGACATGAATTTTATTGTTTTTGGAGAATTATTATGCTGTTCAGTCCAATTAAAAAAAACAGTCATTGGGTTGACCTTTTCACCACGTTCACAGAATTCTGCACTGGATGAATTTAACGGTAATTGTCTAGGAAGTATTATCTTCTGTTGCCCGCAGATAGCAAAGGGTGTAACTCATGATGAAACGTGTAACCGGCGCCTTTTACTGCCGCCTTTGGGAAAAACGCGCTGAAAATGAATATCTTCAGACAACCAACATCACTTAGCGGCTATGAATCTCTTTACATGCCTTTCCATTGTAACGGATATGAGTCCATTTTCAAAATGTACGTTAGTAATAATCTGGTTGAAGATAGAGAAAGCACCTGCAAGAAGTCGATATATGTTGTCTTTGGCATCTTAAAACCATTGCGGGTCTCATGTTGACGAATAGGGCAGGATTTTGTCGGAGGAATTCGTGAATAGTTGGATTCCATTTCCGACGTCATGCACTTGTCACATAATCAAGTTATTTATCAAATAGTTCACCAGAATAAAGACTACCATAAATCAATATATTTTTGTATGTTCATGTTAGTTTAACATAATTGATAATACAGTATTTTCAAAATTTTATATAAATTCTCACGGATGTAGCTGGGAAGAAGTTATTAGAGTTTGCCTTTTTGTTTCTTCTATGTGCCATGGCACTTCAAGGGGTAGGCGATCATGGCCTCCCATGACCCTATCCCTGGTAGTATTCGCCTGTTACTCAGACTGAATATGGCTGTTTGTAAAACAAACTGTACGGCAACCAATACACATTGACGGGTACAACAAACTGGGCGTGGAACCGATATAGTTTAGTAACCGATAAAATAAATTAGGTATGTCAACAAATTCAGATTTGCAACAAATAAAAAACTGTGTGGCAGTTGATAAAATTTTGCAACGAATAAGGCAAACTGAGGGTGACAACCGATAAAATTATGCGACGGATAAAATATACTGGGTGTAGCGACCAATAAAATTATGCGACGGATACAATATACTGGGTGTAGCGACCGATAAAATTATGCGACGGATACAATATACTGGGTGATGCGACCGATAAAATTATGCGACGGATACAATATACTGGGTGTAGCGACCGATAAAATCATGCGACGGATACAATATACTGGGTGTAGCGACCGATAAAATCAAGCGACGGATACAATATACTGGGTGTAGCGACCGATAAAATCATGCGGCGGATACAATATACTGGGTGTAGCGACCGATGAAATTATGCGACGGATACAATATACTGAGGGTAGCGACCGATAAAATTATGCGACGGATACAATATACTGGGTGTAGCGACCGATAAAATTATGCGACAGATACAATATACTGGGTGTAGCGACCGATAAAATTATGCGACGGATACAATATACTGGGTGTAGCGACCGATAATATTATGCGACGGATACAATATACTGGGTGTAGCGACCGATAAAATTATGCGACGGATACAATATACTGCGTGTAGCGACCGATAAAATTATGCGACGGATACAACATAGCAGGTGTAGCAACGGATAAAATATTGCAAGAGATACAACAAATTCGGTGTGTCAAATGTCACTGTTTACGATATAACTACTTCAGCGTGGAATAGAGTCTGTTTCAACTATCTAGGTGAGTCAAACGATATAATTTAGCAACCAGTACAAACAACTGATTAAGGCAATTGATATAAATGTGTTGTATCAGTTACAGTTTCTCAATGGATACAATGAACTGAGTGTAGCAAAAATTTCATTTTTGCAATGGATACCACAAACTGCAGGGTGTGGATATCAATATAGATTTGTACTGGATACACGGATCTGGGTGTGGCAACCGATACATTTTACTGATGGATACAACAACCTAGATGTGGCAACCATTACACGTTTCCGACGAATACAACAAACTGGGTGTGACAATCGATACATTTTTGTGACGGATACAACAGACTAGTTGTGCCAAACGATAAAGTTTTGTTGTGAATAAAGCAAACTGCGTGAAGTAATTGATAAAGATTTGCGATGATTACAACACTCTGGTTGTGGCAATAGATACATATTTAGAAGGATACAACTCATTGGATGTGGCAACAAATTCAGTTGACAGATTGGATAGTTTTTCAACACATACAAACTGAGTGGTGACAACAGATTTTGTTTTGCAAATTATAGAACTGGGTGTGGCGCATATTACATTTTTCTTATAATCATGTCCCCCCAAGCAATGCCACTATTGTGAAAGGGTTACATAGAATGAAAGTTATGAGAGTATGACAGGTTACAGGGGGTGTCAGGAAGAAGGTAAGAGAAAAATAAGGATACTAATGAGAGTAAGGTTGACAAAGAAAGGAGCATGAGAGAGAGAGAGAGAGAGAGAGAGAGAGGAAGGATGCAAGTCAGTGAGATGGGAAATGATTTTACATTTGAATTCTTAAAGATTGTAACTGTTAGGAAAGCAAGTAAACGGAAGAGAATACCACAGGCGAGAAGTGTGAGAAAAGAAGCTGATGTGGGAGATTTGCATTAACAAGTTATTGGCTTTACAGCATAACGGTAGTACCTATTTGCTAATCTTGTTGCTCGAGTACATTCATATATAGTTAACGCCAGTAAACTACGTTCATCGTAGCAGAAACCGTGAAAGTATTTGTAGAACAGACAGACGGAAGCCACATTGCGGTGGTGACAAAGTGACTGTATCTGAGCTGCCAACATGCCGCATTACAGATTCTCCGTCGGATTTTTCCAAACACCCCTAGGTGGATAGTAGGATCACCCGACTAGATATCGCAGCAGTATTCAATGTACGGGCAGATGGTAGATTTATATATGTGCAGGATGGTTTCAGACGGGGAAAAATGTCAGGCCCTACACAGAAACTGACTTTCTTAGCAGCGGATTTAGCGATGGATTCTATATATTCATTCTACTTAAAGTCTGTTGTGAGAGTTTAAAAACTTGGTATCAAAACCGATACAGTTGTGAGAGTTATACATCAAACTGGCAATTGATACAGTTTTGCGATGTATAAAACAAACTGTGTGTAGCAACCGAAGTAGTTTAGCGACCGATACAAGCAATTAGGTTTGGAAATCATTACAGATTTTAAACTGATGCAACAAATTGTGTGGAAAAAATTCAGTTTGTGGCAACTGATAATACAAAATGTGTGTGGCAAAAAATTCAGTTTTCAACGGTTACAAAAAACTAAATGTGGCAACTGATACAGTTTTCTGACTGATACAACAAACTTGGTCGTGCAATTGATTCATTTTAGGACATGTACAACAAATCTTGTGTAGAACAGATTGTGTTACATAAATCCAGGTCTGTCAACAGATTGAGTATTTCCTTCGATACAATGCATTGTATGTGGCAACGAATAGTTTTGCGACGGATACAAGAAATTCGGCGTGGCAAAAGATACAGTTTTGCAACTGATACAACAAATTGAGAGGTCGCAACAGATTCTATCTTCCGATGGATACAATTAAAGAGGCGTGGCAACCGATACAGTTTTTTAACAGATATGAAAATCAGGTTGTGGCGATCGATAAAGTTTTTCTGCAGATAAACAAAATAATTGTCCCAACTGATTCAGTTTTGTGTTGTTGCAATAAAATAGCTGTTATATCAGGTACAGTTTTGCGACGGATACAACAAACGCTTTGCAGCAACTGATACTTTTTTGCGAGGATTAGAAGAAACGAGATTTGGCAACCGATTCATCTTTGAGACGAATACAACACACTGGCTGTGGAAAGCAATACAGTTGTACAAAGGATATATCAAACTGGTTGTCTCATTCGATGCAGTGTTTTGACAGATAGAACAAACTGGGTGTGGTAACCAATACAATTTTGGAACATATAAAACAAACTAAGTTTGGCAACTTATACAGTTTTGCGACATATACAACAAACTAGGTATGGCAACAGATTCACTGTATCAACCGATACTGTTTTGTAAGGGATGCAACAAACTGAATGTGGCAAATATAACGATCTGCGATTGATACAACAAACTAGGCATGGCAACCGACACTGCTTTGCAACGAATGCAACAAACTAGGTGTGAGAACATCTACAGTTTTCCGACGGAACCACACATCGGGCTTATTCTTTTGATTGCAAATTTATGCTTACATAATCTGTGTCAATTTTCTAACTCTTCGAAAATTAATGTTACGTTGCATTTTAGATACTTGATGCATTTGTTTTATCACCGCAAAAACAAAAATATATTTCAATAAAGCAAAATATATCCTGCACATTCTGAAGATATCTGACAGAACAATACAGAGGTGGTTTGCTAGTTTATAATATTTGATTGTAGCCTTTATTGATGAAACTTCTCAGGCACACTCCCAACTACAGATCACTAATGAAGACATTCTTTCAGTCACACGCATTATATAGTCCTGTAATATAGAATTCTGCTGAGTAACCAGTCAATTGTTTCTTGAAAGCATTGCATGTAACTAGACAAATTAAAAGCAAAAATTTACGAAAAACGCAAGAATCAGGGAACAGAATTATACTTTCCATCAGGATAAAGTCAGATCACACATTTCTCTGACGACCCGGCAAAAATTATTGCAGCTTGACAGGAATATGTTACCCTAACTGCCATATTCACAATACGTTTTCTTTTAGATTTTAATTTATTCAGATCCTTGTATTCTTAAATGTTAAAAAAGAAATCGTTGAATGACAAATCTTCATTATCGAGTTGGTTGTCATGAAATAATAGGAATTCTAGAAATGCTGAATTTTTATGTAAAAACATAAATCATGTTTAACTGAATGCATATTTAATAACATATTTGTTTAATTACCTTTATATATCAGTATGAACTTTCCATAAAACCAAATATCTAGTTTTGATCACTTGCGCTAGTTTGTAGGCATACATTTTTTTCAAACTACAAATTTTAAAAAGTAAAAAGTTCAAAACTGTTTCAAGTATAACAATAAGAACAATATTGATGGTACTTTGCCAGATATGAATTTAAGCTATGGCTTATGAAAATAGATGCAGCAAAATCTTGAAAACAAAACAAACATCAGTGAAATATAAAAAGCAGCTCAGCTTATCACTTTTTGTAGTTAGCGGTCTCTGGATTATTTCAGAGATCTTTTTTCCTAGGCGGACGTCTTGGGTTCAACCTGTATGATTGGAACTTCGCAGCTAGCAGGTTTGCCTGATACAGTTACTGTGATGAGAAAAATATAGTATGTATATGCTCTGGGTAGGAGCAGAATTGTTATCCACATTACCCAGGTGAAACATACAACGGATGTTACATTAATCGACTGTTTAGGCGAATAAAGAGTATATATTCCACTAAATGCTAGAGTTATCTTTAACCAAATAGTCATGTTCTATAGGAGATGACACAAATATTATCCTTGCGCAAGTACACTTGAGGTATGGAGTAATGTCAAAATGTCTAGATAGATTTATTTTTGTTTTCTTTTTAATAAGACTTTCAAAGCAACGTGGATATCACAAATATTGTTAAGTGATTCTCACCTCTATGTTTATGAGCCGTTTTTATCAAAACCCAACACCTCATTGTTCATATTTGACAGCAACATATATATATATGATATATTCTAATTGGAGCATATTCTGATGACTACAATATCTTCATATATTTGTAAACTAAATATCACTATGTGCTTCGATCTCAAATATTAATATTATTAAGTATTCTGAGCATTCTTATTATTTATGCCAGATAGTTGTTACTCTAGAAATTCTACCAACATTCTAATTGATCTCAGTGGCGTATTTGACCCATTTTCAAATATTACGAGCGATTTTAATTAAAAGGAAAGGATTGTTTCTGATAGGTCTACATTTAAGGTAAAAAACGTTCTCGACTTATATACATCAATTTTTTATTTCGAAAATAGTTTAAAATTTATCGGGATTTTCTTTTACACTTGTTAACACTGATATATCTGCGATGTAATAGTGAATACTAAAAAAACAAGATCTAAGACTTCGATGATTCAGTCGCTATACGTGTCAAATTCTTAGTTTTGGTGAATTTTTTTAACGAAGTAAAAAAAAAATGAATCCTTGTTTAAAGTGCGATTCACATGCATATATAAACAATGGAAAATGCTTAACATTGCCATATATTTGTTATGATTATGTGGATCCCCAGGTATTAACCTTATCTATCTCTCATGAGATATATGCAGTCATTTTTGAAGAAGTGGCCCATGCGGTCGAGTTTTGTTTTAATATATTTATTGGGATTTGTTTAGTCTGAAAAACAATTTTTCCAATGGAGGCTTCTATCTAGTTGGTCAGACAGTTTGATCTCTGCGCTTATATTTTCTACCAAAATTATTTTACATTCATAAAGAGGCTTATTGTCGAAGTTTCAAATAATTATCTTTATTCAACGATACAACACGAAATCAAAACTTCAGTGATCATCTCAAAAAGAAAAAATGCATCTGCTTAGAAAGCAATTCAATAGAGAATAATTGTGCATTGCATGGTTATATGCTGAACAACTTGTCAGATGAACCGATCTGTCTTAAAAATTATGAAATATTGAATAGCAAATCTTCTGTAAAATACTGAAACACGATACCATTACCAACGGCATTCTTCAGTGGATTGCATCCAGTTACTAAGCAACAACAATTTTTAAAATGTGCACATTTATGTTGGATATCTATTGTACATTTTCATGGGAAACAGAGAAAAGGGAATAAAAGGAAACTTAACAGGAAAATAATAATTTATCGGATAAATATATCAATCCAGAATTCAATCCTAATAACCAAACAATTGATTACTCAACATGAGATCAAGTTAGAATTATTAAGAAATGTTTACTTTTTACTGAATAAGCATCACCCCCCTCACAAGAAAATATATTGTCAAAATTTTAGCGAGCTTAAGCACCACAGATCTCCCTTAATCACTTTAAAGAGACCTGGATTGTAACAACGTAAAGATCTGTTTTCATTGAATCGAAATTTGCGCAATAAGCAACATATATATATATATATATATATATATATATATATATATATATATATATATATATATATATATATACTGATGACATATATATATATATATATATATATATATATATATATATGGGTGGGTGTGTTTCATATATGCATTTTTTGCTTTTTTTTTTACAGAATGCACAGTATAGAACGGGTCAGTTGGATATTATACGTGAGAAAAAGAAGTCCATGATACAATTCACTCTAGTAGAATTTAAAAATGACACAGAATTCGCAAAGAAAGTTCTAATACAACAATCAGAGTTTTTGGGTGCCAATTTTAGAACGGAGCAGAAGATTCAGAAAGATTTGGATGAGTCTAATAGTGTTTACGACGACGACGTTTGGAGAGATAACTATTGATAGCTTCCCACAGAATCAACTTCAACACTGAGGCCGACATCAGTTGCTTGAAGAGATAGTGCTGGTTCGAGGTTAGAGAGTGCCTGCTGGAAGATTATGATTTTTAGCAGGACTGTGCACTATGCTACACAAGAAGAAACCAGTTATGGTTGACGGACAATGTCTTCGACCACATCACCCATTATATCAGGCGCCCTAATTTCTCAGAATTCAACCTCCTTTATTTGTGAGACGCAGGTGAGCGAGATACCAAAACAATTTATAGTAACAACATAGATAAACTAATAGCATAGTTTATTGGTGCATTATTCAACTTAAACATAGCTACTTTTCAGAAGAGTTGCAGAATATTCGGGCAATACTCTCGTCGACGTTTTAAATAAACAATGCTGGTTTTATTTAATCAATTTGCTCTTTAGTATTTACAGAGATTTGTGTAATTTAGGTAAATATTTTTAAATGAGATATCAGTAAACTTTTCATTCTCTCTATCTTTTTGTAAATCGCACACACAAACACACACACACAACTATATATATATATATATATATATATATATATATATATATATTGCGTGTATTTTGGCAGAATGTTTGATAGTGCTATCGTTAAAAGACGACAAGAAATCGCAGTAATTGTTGATATGTTATCGGGTCTGAGATTTCGGCTTACATAAGTCATTATCAAAGAACGAACATTTAATATTTAGTGAACATAGGTCATTTATATTATTAAAGTGAAATTAAACAAACAAAATTAAACCAAAGCGACAAGTTCATTTTTAAAAAATCAAAAATTACTTCGATTTCTTGTCTTAACGATCAGATTATACGAAAGGATCCTACACAAAATAGACAAAACTTGTCTATATTATTCAACGAAACCTGTATTAATATATATATATATATATATATATATATATATATATATATATATATATATATATATATAGTGATAAATGTGTTTTGCAGAGACGATAAAACAGACATGAATTTAGGAAATATACATTCGTATAATAGAGATGTTCTATATCTGAATTCGTAGTGATTTTGTTGTAAAAGATATTACTGAAAGTGAATACTGTGTGTAAAACTAATACCAATAAAATTCTAGAAAATACAACAAAATCAAATATCCAGACGTATAACGATTTACTTGTGACTTCAAATTTCATCAACGTATTTATTTTGTTTAGAGAAATGTCTAAAGTATGTTTTTCGATAAAAACGGTTTGCTATTTTCATTTAGCAATATACAGAAGGAACAATTCAATATCACCAACACAAAGCGAACTATATAGAATTTGATAGGTGCCTGTTATACAAACTTCACAATCGACGCGCCAAAGCACATTCAGCTTTCCGGATAGCATTTGAACATTCATTTATCAATAATTTCTGGGAGATAACATACTAGTTTTCATGTGGCTAGAGCATTGTGCATGTAGGTAATCTTAATAGGTAATATAAAAGAGGAAAACCCTGATAAAACATTTTATATCCATATTCTGTTAGGAACTAGATTAATAATTTGGACTACGTGAAAAAATATAAAATAATTCAGTTCATAGTTATATAAATTCTACATAAATGAAATGTATGCACAATTAATTCTCAAAAGGTAATGCAAAATTCTAAATGGTTTTTCTGATACATAATCAAATGTGTTCAATTTGAAATTTAAACTTGTACTAGTCACAACAATACAAAGATCATATAGTGTTAGAATTACATAATATTGCAGTTCTAAACAATATACATATTTAGATACACTATTTATGTGCTAAATTACACAATGAATGGGTGAGCATATGTAAAAAGAATCAAAGTAGACTTAAAGATTGACACCAAGCGGTGACAGGGTTTCATGCTGAAACGCAATTGTCAGGTTATGTAATTTATATTGGCGCAACTATATACTATCTTGTTTAATACTTAGCTTTTGGTCCTAATAGTGTTAGACCAGTACACATTTGTATCAAAAAGTGTTCTATACAATTATATTTCCTTTATTTTTAAACGAGTTATTTTGCTATCTTGATTTCTACCATGAGTGGTGACTTCAGGCGATATTTAATAACTTAAAATATTATTAAAATTAAAAATCGCCTGAAGACACCACTCATAGTAGAAAAACGGTAGCGAAATAACTCGGTAAAAATGAAATATATATGATACTAGCAGTATAGACCGGTGTTGCTCGGGTGTAATGAAAGCTTTAAAACTAATCCTATGGTCTTGGAGACCAGACTCTTTGGACGTTGGCACGAAAGACTAAAAAGCAATAGTTGTTTCCAGTGAAAGCGAAACCGTAGACTGAATGATAAATGATTTTGATTTCTTAGTATCGATATCAAATAGGTCTCTTTTTCGTCATAAAATGAATTTTGAAGGCTAAATAAGTCCTCCGAGTAAATGGTAATATGGCTGAGACTAAGAATTACAACTATACCTACTTAGAATCAAACCCGAAGCAAAATCTGAAATAAAAGGGCTGAAAAATACAGACATACAGGCAGATAAACAGCCACACACAAAAACATGTTGCCTTTTATATATATATATATATATATATATATATATATATATATAGTGATGATCATCCACGTATACTGTCTTAATATGTATAGGAAAGAATATTAATAAAAAGTTTTGAATTTAAAAATGTACTTTTTTTGAACAGTATTTGTTTATTTTTATTATATTTTATATTTCAGACCGCCCTCGGTCCTTCATCGAAAACAACTGATTTTTAAATTTGAATTAGAAACGTATTTCACGATAGCGTTCGAATATTTTTTTGTTTACCAAAACAAAAAAATATTCGAACGCTATCGTGAAATACGTTTCTAATTCAAATTTAAAAATCAGTTGTTTCTGATGAAGGACCGAGGGCGGTCTGAAATATAAAATATAATAAAAATAAACAAATACTGTTCAAAAAAAAGTACATTTTTAAATTCAAAACTTTTTATTAATATTCTTTCCTATATATATATATATATATATATATATATATATATATATATATATATTATCGATTTTCTGCAGTATTGTAAGAACTGCAACCTTGGAACTTCTGAATATCGTTTCTTAAGTCTTTGTCTATGAGTGTATCAAATTTAATTAAAAGCGGACTACTCCTTCTTTAACTCGATTTTTTCGATTATCGATTTTCGATATTTATCTGGGGTACCGCGATAGAAAACCAAGCTAAGAACACTCGCAGACGCTTAAAGCAGAACTATGTAAATTTTCAAGGAAATCGGTTGAGCCATTTCGGAGTTTATAGGTAACGGACACACAAAGTTGCATTTATAAATGAGTTTAGATACTGATCAATGTTGCATTATCGGTATGTCTACTGCATTGATAATGGATATATCTTACATTATTCCAAGAGCAATTGAGTAGAAATTATGGATCACAATGCAGCCGCGGCTATTTTGGTGATTTAATCAGATCGTGTACTCATGAACTCTTATTTTGTTTGATAATTCTTGTTTGTTTCGTGTGCGTTCCTGCGTTGTCTATGTACTTCATTTATTTTTTATTGATTTGAATCAATTTATTTTCACTTTTGAATTCTAATTAGCGCAGTAAAATATTTTCGCCACTCCATTTCGAGGTGTTCTAATCTTTTATTTTGTAGTTGATATTGGTTTTTGAAGGTAAGTTACTCTGCACAAATAAAACATGGCCTAACGCTTGCGTTTAATAATAAAAGACAGTCGACATAAAATGTTGACCTGAATGTCTAATTATATATTAAATTTTAATCGGGAAATTTTATAATTTTTCACCCAGAAAAAATCCAACGCCTGCTTCCCAAGATATGTGAGCCACACACACACACTATATCAGGAGAGTTGTGGGAAACAGCAAAAGAAACAAATTGCAAATTATAAATTAAAGGTACTTTAAAAATGTAACCAAACACTCCATGAGACTAGTACAATTTAATGTTTTTTTCAGTGTCTAGCAACTAAAACAATACTTATCAGTTTTATGCTTCTATCTATGTATACTCTCGGACTTCTTCAACCAACTGGCCGGAAAGAGTAAGCTGGTAAGTTGCAACGATCTACCTTCTAAATCGCTGTTTATAAGCAGCTTATTTCTGACCTGGAAAAAAGTTAACACGTTAACACGAATAACCGTTAGCGAATTAAACACGTCCGTCTAGTTGACTGGCAGAAGAAAAAACAAACAAACAAAAACACATTCTACTAAAGAGTGAAAAGTCATTCGTTTATTACGCTTTCATACAACTCCTGCAAATGGGATAAACAAAAAAAAATGTGCTGTTGAGAAGAAATTGAAATCGCTCAATCTTGATTCTATGATTGATAGAATCCATAAAGGCAAGTGTAAAAATACAATTCTTCTTTGAAAATTAACAGACAACACAAAGTATGTATAGATTCTGGAGAAAATTATTCTTGTGGAAAAATGTCAAAATTCCAGTGGATACAAAACTTTGTACAGAACTTTTGAGAAACTTATAAGAGAATGAATAGTTAAATACTAAACAAAGAATTTAAAAGAGATAGTATAAAAGACGGTATAAAAGTTAAGTCGGAAGTTCCCAGAACATTGAACAATAATCCAGACACACCAATTATTAAAATCTTCGTTTCAGAAAGTTTTAAAAATATTCCCTGGAAATTTCCTGTAGTATAAGAACAGGTTATGCTGACACAGTGTTTGGATAATATCACAAGAGCTACTGCTAGTGTTCAGAAATTGTCAATGACCTAACTTCAATTTTAAACCATCCAGCTGCTACAGACTTTTTATACTGTTAATTACGATGTGAAGATTAAATAAGTATTTCTCCAACCTTTGGTGATTCAGGAATAATTGTGCGAGATGATTTTAAATGTTACGCTATGTAGATATTTTTATTACATTTCTTTCATAATCTATTTCAAAGAAATGATTTAATATAGCTTGATCATGAAGCGATCATTCGCGGAAAATAAAACAGTTATACTTTAGCCAAAAAAATATGAATACACTCTCAGTAAAGAAATGTTTTCGAACTATACTGATTTCTTTGCTTGATTTTATGAGACCTCAAAAGTGTAGGAATGTTGTGGAGGGTATGATGACCATTGATATATACTAGTATTACTCAATATAACAAAATTGATAATCTCAATTTATCATGGATACTTGTGAGAATCGCTTGATCTACATTCTCTAATATGCTTAAGCTTGTTAGCTAGTGAGTTTAAAAAATATTAGGTAAACATAATATTAAATTTTGGGTAAATGATAGATCATGACTTTTTAGACCTTTTTATTACTGGACATTAGATAAATGGAAATTATCATATATAGAACAAACTTAGGCGGAAATATTTATAACGTATTCACTCAAAAATTTAAAGTTAAATTATTGTTCAATTCTAAGCAATATCAAATTATATTGAGAATAACCATAAAAGTAATATTGACACATAAGTTTCATAAAGTGATATACTACTGACTATTAAAATGTTTAGTATTCTAGGTTAGTTAGCTGGTGAAGGCTTTTGGTGATATAAATATTCATACCCTCCCGAGTAACATAAGAATTGACACTAGGTATAGGTATGTGTTATTACAAATAATTTAAAATTAAAATATCCCGATGTTAGTAAGCTGTACAGAAATTGACTACCATTTATATTCCTAGTCAACATCGTAAACACAAAAGGCTTATAAAAGACATATTTTAATCGAAATATATTTGCAAAATATTTATATTAGAAAATGTAGTTTATCAACAATCAAGTGAATATTGTAAGCCTTTAATTGTTTAATTTAATCTTTGAAAAATGATTTTAACATGGTCCTAAAGACCATGTTAGTAAAATGGAAAATAGATAACAAATAAATCAAAGTAATTTTCAGTGTATCTTACCTTCTTGTGAATTTGCTCGAAAATTTGCTTTGGAATAAACATTAACTTCTGCCCGAATGTGTTTGGAATGCACGCCAAGAATGCATAAACTACAGCACAAAGGGCTGCCACAGTCTGAAATTGCAATAGATGTTTATAAACATTATTTGCTATCTTATCCTAAATATACTTGTGAGTGTATAGATCTGGAGAGAACAGTTGATAGCTCAAAAGCTGAATGTTGTTTTCCATAAGAAACTCCTTCGATCTCCTAGCGTTTTGAATGGCAGAATTGTCTTGCTAGTACATCCAATGTCCTCTACAGCTTTTCTTAACATACCAATCGAACTAAAAGCATTTTGACGACATTTACCTCCTGTAACTCAAGGTTTTCTTCGTACAAAAAAAAATTCTCTAATTTATCCAACTGAAGGGTGTCGTGTGGAGAAAATTTGATTTCGGACATCTTTTGCATTCCAGTAATGCTGAAAACTGAAATACGCCAATCTTTCACTGATCCACATCCAAAATTTGATAACCAGAAGCTGCATTCAGTATATGTATTCGTTTCCATCTGCTTTTATTTTGGGCTCGATTCTCTTAGATTTCCGCTTAATGCGTCTGTCTAGAGATGGTACATTTATCTACGCGGCTGACTGACTTTTCAGAAGTATATGAATCTGGATTTTATAAGAAGTTAGCAATGGCAATTGCGCGTTAGAGAATTTCTTTGTAATGGCTATTTGCTAAAGACCACGTCTTTGAAAATAAATCTTGACCTGACCGAATTTTAAAATTTTACTCTTATCCATTCTATAATCTGAAATTTAATACAGAAAATGATCTAAATAGACATCTACAGACGTGAAGCTATGGACACACTGAGAAGTTCTAGAAGATCTGACCAGTAATTTTTCCACTCAAGGTCTTATCTTTATGACCAACCAAAAATACTGTTTCAATGTTAATTTAAAATAATAAATTTAAAGCTTGGAAATTTCAGGTTTTTGTTGATAAAATTAAACGTGAATGATTGGCAAAATATATATATTTTTTAAAGTAAGGGTTATTTTTATTGTTTTAGCCTTTTGTGTCTGGTCTTAATATATTGACCAGAAGTTAACATAATTCCTACATTTCTACATTTATGGTAGACTATAATATTGATCGAAATAAACATTTCATAAATGCTGTGGATTATCGATTTTTCATTTCTCTCATTTAGATGAACTTCCTTTATCTGAAACGTAGATATAGTTATTCGAGGAAATTAATTGAAATTGAATTTCTGTTTCGATAATGTTACATCTATTTGGAGTTAGATTGCTTTAAGTTTTAAATACGTGTGGGGTTAAACTCTTCTTCAATTCCTGTGGGATAGATATCATCATATTTTATGAATTTCAATTGCAATATGTTTGTTTGTAGGTAATTTCGACAATAAGCAGTATTGTTGCATATTAGGCTTTATAAACTAAAAAAGTAGTAAGACATGTCAAATGAGCAAATGAACAATTTAAAATGCTTACATGGTTTAGGGATTGAATGATACATCATGTTAACATTGAGATCTTTTTTGCTAGAAGATGGAGCAAACTTGATAGCTGTTAAAATTAGCTTAAGAAATTTTGCGTATAACGATGCTGGAGAATATACACAAAATCTAAGATGACAATAGTTCCAACAGTATTTTCATGTTTGTCGAGGACTTATCTGCAATCTTCACGTTAATTAAACGAGAGAAATCACATTGACCAATAAATCTGTTCCATTATTTTTAAAGAAATTTATTTATTGAAAAGAAATGCTAAATTCGGAAAATATTTGAAGAAGTAGTAACTTCACATTTTAATCTTTAATATTCTACTATTCATTCTTCTCATCACAACGACTGTTTAATTCTACTTATGTAGTTAACTGGACATTGACTGATCAATTAAATAAAGGAAAGTGGCATAATAGAAAAAATTGGCTATAAAACAAACTTCAAACAGAAAATAAAATTATAAAACATATATTTTAAAAAGTTGGCCAAAAAACTTACTTTAAAAGAAAACATCTTTCAATCCTGAAGATCTCATAGATTATTGAACGTTGTTGCAGAAACAATGCCGTGAAATATTTTTATAACATTTAACAATATCAAATTAAACACATACACAAAATGAATAAAAACCACCTGAAAAAGGTTTTCAATGATATTGAAGAATTTTGTAAAGCACTTGTTTTTCTAATACGCAGAAATAATCCACAAGTTGTATTTATTTTCAGACAAAAACTTTAGCAAACTATCTCTACAAGCATGAACATCAGGTAAATTTATTAACTCATCCTGAACGGATCCCGCATAGACACCAAATATAAGACATATTTTTAATGTCTTATATATATATTTAATTTATATGGCAAAAATGAATATTAATTTATCTGTAACTCTCAGAAAATATATTACACTTGTAAACTACCGAAATTCATAAATGTCTCTTGGCATATTAAACTTATAAATATTAGAAAATAACTTTGTAAAGTAGTATGAAAATCAAACAAAAAAAAACAAGAACACAGTGATTAGGACTTACCAGACAAGTGGTGAAAAGAAAAATGGCGGGATACACTTGAATATAAATAGCTAAACACAGTCATCGGTGAATGTAAAACCTATTTTCATTGGCTGATTTAAAAATAATCAAACAGGCGGAATTCATGCAAAAATAGTTACGTTTCGTTACAAACGGCGACCAGCTAAGGTAACGTTAGGAGAGTGAGGACTGGGTTCTCCCCATTTTACAAATTTTGAATTAGTACCACGCTTTTTTAATTATATCCCAAATTATTTATTGCATCTCATTTTTTTAGTCAAAGTGAGGCCAGAATTGAGTGCTTTTGTTTTCGTTGAAAAGTCTTGCTATTCTTTAATAATTAGATTTTTTTTTCTTTTTTGGACACATAATTAGTGAAAATTTACAGAGAACCAATATTAATAACAAGTTCAAGTTTTCTCTCATTGATAATAGAAAACGCTCATAAATTAATGTATTGGTTATATCAATATATGTCTTTGTAGACAACTCATGTTGATTCATTAGAAAATTCATGTAGAAGAGCCTCATCTACATGTAAAAAAATTTAAAATAATAGAAGCACAAATAATAAAGGAAACGCCAACACTCAATAACATTAACTATGACAAAGCCACATATATGGTGACCATATTTGGAAATTATTCTCAAAATTTAAACGCGTATATAAAACGCAAGAAATAAAATTAATGCATTCAGTTAAAAGAGTTTTAAAAACCGTCCGAGATAGCAATTAAATATTCAAAACTTGTTTAAATTGCTGTATGTTTTCCCAGAGTAATATTAGGAACGGTTTCGGCAAATTCTTTTTTTCTTCTAAGTGCCCTGTTCCTCCAGAACATAGGCGATCATAGCTTTCCACGTCTCCCTATCCCTGGTGGCGCTTAGCACGCCTTCTCCTGTTACACAATGCAACCCTCGTTTCATCATCCACCTGATTAGGTCCATCAAATATGTTATCCGTTGCTTTCCTCAGTGTCTTTTTCGCCTCTATCTGGCCTGTTAGTATCAGGTTCTCTATCCCTCCTTCCTCATTGCATGTCCCAAGAACTTCAGCTGTCTCTTCTTGATGCTCGGTATTAATTTCTTTTTTTGTTTCCATCATTTCTAAGACCTCAGCATTGCTCACATGCTCAATCCATGATATTCGCAGCATCCTTCTGTAGAACCATATTTCAGTTGCTTCAAGTTTTAATTTGATGATATTGTCCAGCGTTCAATGCCACATTAAAGAACTGACAACACATAGCAATCCAGTACTCTCTTGTTTGTTTCTAGCGAAAATGTCCTGTTTCTTAATACTTTACTCAGCTTCTGGATTGCTTACTTCGCCATGCCAATTCGCCTTCGGATCTCTGTGTCACACTTTCCGTCTTCTGTTGTAACACTTGCCAGGTATTTAAATTTTCGTACCTGCTTGATTCTAGTATCCCCGACATGTATTTGGTATATTGGGCTGCTCTTTTTACTGATGACCATGCATCCGGTTTTCTTGCAGTTTATTTGTAGTCCTTTCTTATCACTCTCTTCAGCTACATTCTGCAGGAGGCCTTGTAGTTTCTTTTCTGTGTCTGCTATCAGCACTGTATCATCTGCGTATCTTAGGTTGTTTCAATTGTGGCCTCCGATGACAAATCCAGGCATTATTTCTAAATAATATTGTTATAAGTATTTTAATTTTAGTCATATTCAAAATGGTTTTGGGTGTCTTTGTGTTCATTTGGAGATGGTTAAAATGAAATAATTGTTTTGAGTAACTAATTTTATAGAGTTGGTATTATGAATCTGTTTTTTGTAGTATATCATTGTGGATAATGTTATCTTTTTGTGATTGTGTATTTTGCATGATGCTCTTTGCGTTGTGGATGAATTTAACAGTATAATAGAGCTTTTTGAATAGGTGCTTAAAGGGATTCTTCTTCGTTGGAGATTTTTTTTGGTGCGGTGCAGATAATTAAGGCTCTTAAATAGAAACCTATTGTTATATCAAATTTAATCATATTACATTGTTCAGGCTTAAAGGAAAAGTCTTTTGGAGGTTAAACATAATTTTGTTTGTCGAATACATCTCTTAAAATAGTGTTTTCTAGATATATTAGTAGGGATTCTTATTGTATCTCGTTCATTAGGGTGTGTAGTTGCATCAAGGAAACATGTTTATGTTCTACAGATCGAAACTCTTCACACAATTTTTTTCCTAATTTGTCATACATTTTTATATTTGGGATATATAATTTATATAATCATGATGCCAAATTGTTCCGAAATGGCTCTAGAAGTTGCCGACTATAATCGCCGACCGCAAAAAGTCAGAAAATTTACGATATTTTTAAAAATTACATTTTTTCACTCTAAAGTCATCAGATTCAGCTTCTGTGCTTCTTTCTTGAGTCTCTCTAAGGGCACGTTATTTGTGTTTAGAGATGATATTTTACTTTTAATTTTCCTCGAAAAATCTCAGTTCAATTATAATTTTTCATTTTCTCTCATATACATATTGTCTAATACGTGTTTGTCCATATATTTAAAAAATCGTTAGAAACGTTTTGTTTGACAGGAATATTTTCTTTGGGTTTTACCACCCGTCTTATTGCTGCGTTGTGGATGACAGCAAATTGAGCTATTTATAAATTCGATTAAATTCTTCCGAATTGACTCGAGAATTCGCCGATTAGATCGCCGAAAGAATAAACAAAACTACGGACTTTTTTAAAAAGTTACTATATTTTACTTGAACAACTTTTTTTTCAAATTCTGAGCAGAACTTTCATGTGTAAGGATACGTTGTTTGTTATTTGATATCGTATTGAATTTTAAGTTTTTCTCAGTTTATTTTATCATCTCTCGTATAACATTTATTTTGTCTAATGAATTTCTGCCATTGCGTATCTTTTATTAAAACAGTTAGAAGATTACTGACTAAAAATAATTTTTGTTCTCTCTACGTATTATCTCTTTCTTCGAAATCTCCTTACAGATTTGTTATTTGGAATTAAGTCATAACTTAAGATTCATATTCTCTCTTTCCCACTTCCCTACTTATTCATATCTATAAATATGCCATTTGCAACAAAGTAATACTAACTTTAGAACTCACACTCCAAATGACACAAATACGTATAAAATAATTAAAAAATCTTCTCTCAATGAATAAATGCTATATAGAAGATTTTTTTTTGTCGGACTGTCGGTGACTAAACCGGCTACCGCACTGAATATTTTCGAGACGTTAGTAACCATGCAGAAAGGAAAAATATGATTTACTAAACTAGGCTAAATAAAACTCAAAAGAAAATATGTAAAAATAGAGAAACTGCACACGACAAATAAAACATATATTTTTACAAAAATAATGAAGAATAAGAGAACAAAAGACACGATCGGCAAAAGGATGCATAACATCCAAAGAGAAAAACTCATTTTATAGATAGAAAAATACTTCAACGATGGGATAAATGTATCGAATATCACTTCCACGACAAACATTTTCGGGGAAAACATTAGAGATATCAAGGATATCTACTGCGTTCGGACTGAAATTGAATTCAGCAGATATACGAAAACAGAGAGGCGTGTGAGACAAGGATGTGTCTTCTCACAGAATATATTCAATATGTACAGCAAAACAATTCTGTGTGAGCTAGAATTACTACTACAATTCATCATTGGCGACAGTGTGAACACTATATTATATGCAGATGATAGAGTGGTGATAACAAAACAAAACCGAAAATGCCAACTACACTTCGTTGATACTAAAATATAATTAGTTCAGACGGTCCTACTTAAATGGGGTGAAATGGTTAAGAAATATATAAAAAAAATAATTATTAAAGTAGTAAGATATGCCGGATTAATAAAAATAGATTAATTCTTTAAAAAATTCTTTATTCAAAATTCGAATATGAATCAGGATAATGATAATATCTAGTTTTGTGGCGTATCTCTAATGTTTTCCCCGAATATAGCGAAGCGGCTGAGACTCGCTACCTAGTTTTGTGGCGTATTTTATTGAACACCTTTGCATTGTCTATAAAGCACACGTCCAGGTCCTTTTGTATTTACTATTTGTATAATATTTTGAACATGAATTCCGCATTCTTTGTTTCAGTTCTTGTAACGAACTTTTATCCTATCTTTGGACTGAGTCTGTGGAACTCTATTAATCAGAATCCAGATGATGAGTTTTGCCAGGTGCAAACGAATGTGAAGTCCATTTTTAAATCAGCTTAATGAGCCACGTAACAAAACTCATCAACGACGGCGTTATTTGCGAACGGACATGTAAGTTTGAATATTGCCGGATTAAGTGTCTTCTCACATATGGGTATCTATCAAATTCAATTTCTAAAGTGATAAAATCAATATATATATATATATATATATATATATATATATATATATATATATATATTAAAACAACTTTTATAAAAATAGACCGACACAATTGGTTTTAAAAATAGTCTTCTACTCATGGCATCAGTTGTATAAAATGCAGTTTTATTAAAGTACAGCATTCCTCAAAGTATAAGACTTAAACAGTCTTTTCTCAACGGTTCCGATAACAAAAACTTTTCTATTAATGTCTAGAAACGGTAAAAAATCCTTAAGCTAAAACTTCGGAAATTTTCCCCTGAATTTTGAAGTGAACACGTAACAAATATGAGGCGAACGTAAAAAAATGTTACAAAAAAATGAAAGAGACATTATCTGCCGACTAAAGAAAGCTACTTTAATGTTTTCATTTTGCTTCTATGCATGACATATATATATGTGAGTGTGTATGTAGATTTTTTCTATGACTGTATTATGCATGAATAATTATATGTTTGTATCGTTTTCAAGTAAGTAATTGCATCATATTTTGTAAGAAAAAGCTGCGTAAATTACAGTTCATGATGAAATAAGCGTTTTATGTATGTATGCTTAAATATATACTTTAACATTACTGTTACCATATTTGTACATTCGTGTACGTTTACGCCAGTAATTATGTAGGAAATACATGTGTACAAAAGCATTCAAGAGTTTCGTCCAATCATAAAAAAAGTGACATTTTATTCATATTTTACTTTTTCTTTACAATTTAATTACTTTTTTCTTTTTTTCTCTCTACTTGTCGATGCCACTTGGAAACAAGAATATATGAAAAAAAAAAGAAATAAAGGAAAATAAAAGATGTCCCATTGTATTTGGCAAGCGTAAAACTCAAACACTTCTTGGTAACTTCAAAGTTACGTGAATCTTCCAAATAATCATAAAATTTATGTATTTTCTACATTATATTTTCTTTCAAGATTTGTAGTATGGTAGTAAAAATTATACACACACACACACATATATATATATATATACTATATTCACCCGCTGACAGATCTGTTTCGCTGTAACACAGCTCATCAGTACGGTTAGACTCCGATAGCTTCTTAACACAGAATTGAAAACCGACCGAATTGGCGTCAGTCGGCGATTCTACCTCTGGGCTACAAGCGTTTGGTAGAAGAAGGCAGACCTTTTTAGCGCGTATATCATGATGCACGCCCAATAGCCATAGTGCTCTAATTCATTATTGAATGAGCGATGCGTATATGCCGGAGTAGCTAATGTGTTCAAAGTCTCCCATTCTTCCAGAGTGCTCAATCCAATCAGTGTGTGCAGCGTAAATACTATATATATATATTCCATTTTTAAACGAGTTATTTTGCTAACCAGGCTTCTAACATGAGTGGTGTCATCAAGCGATTTTAAATAAAAAATTATGACAAAAAGTTATTAAAAATCGGCTGAAGACACCGCACATGGTAGAAAACTGGGTAGCAAAATAACTCGTTTAAAAATGAAAAATATTAAAAGTTTCTACAATATAAGTGTATAGAACACTTTTTAATGCAAATGTGTACTGGTCTAACCCTATTATGACTAAAAACTAAGTGTTAAACAATCAATCTGCCTCCTTCTATCGAGCCCCCATAGCTCAGAGGTAGAGTCGCCGACTGAGGCAAATCGGTCGGGTTTCAATCATGGGTAAAAAGCAATCGGTTTTCGAAACAGATCTGTCTGCGGATGACTATATATATATATATTAGTCAACCACATAAATAGTCTGATTTGCTGTATCATAGCTCTTAAGTGTCGCTAGACATCTACTTGCTTCCAGCCGGGATCGAAACTCAGTCGGAGCCTCTACTCCCTTTAGCCATTAGCGCATGGAATGAGAAGGGAAGTTTTAGCGTGTTATATATATATATATATATATATATATATATATATGGTGTATAAAATGTTATATCTGGGCAGCAATATATCTTTTATGCAGCTTTCATCCAAAATGATATACAAGTTTTTATGTTTAATGTATTTATATAATTTTTCATGGGATCTGATAATTCTTTTCATTGAGAACATGAATTATATAAATATTTTTCAAGTTTTAAATATTTGTTTACTTAAATTTACTAGTCAACGTTCTCTCAGATATAAACTGGTGTTATTAAACAATTGCTTACAATAGCATACCCTCTCGCCCGCTTTACTTTAAAGACTTTAATAACTTGAAACAAAACCATATTTAAACGAAGATTTAATTTGGATACAGGTAACGAAAATTAGTTACTTGTGTTTTAGCATCTGATCAATCAATATCTGCCAGTAGTATCTTCCCAATTTATATTTACTCGTAGTAAAATTGCTGTTACAAATATCTGAAACTATCTTCAGGGAATCGGAACGGGAAGTTTAAATGGTCGACCCAAGAGTATTTCGTAAGTCTTCTACAGGAGGAGGAGAAGAAGGATTCACCTCATGACACCAGCCGAACATCAAACTAGATTCAGGTATGAAAAGATGCAGAATGCAGCTCATAAGCAAGAACATGGCATCTTTGAGAGAAAAGCTTTAAAAACCGTAAACTTATTAAAGGTCAGCGCCTCTTCGAAATCACAAAAACAGATTGGTTAAAGTTTGTTGAAAAGCACTAATATTGACCATAGAAAAATGAAAATATTTGTTAACTGATCAGAAAAAACTCGTAACCTGGATGGTTCAGATAATTTTTTTTAAGTTATTAACATGATAAGAATATATGGGTAGAGAAAGTTTCTGCACAAAATAGTAGAACGAGTAACATCATGACACTATCTCCTTCCAAGGAAAGATAGATCTGCAGGTTATAAAAATCCAATCACGGTTAATAACATAGGTATGTTAGTTGGAACATTCTTAGTGAGTGAAGTCATTCGCTTATGTAAAAATGACTAGATATTTGAGCAGGATAAAGCAGTAATCTGTAATTACAATGAATTTTTCATGGTGAACTCTTTACGGGGAATGCAACATTTGCAGGAGATGAATTAACAAATTGACATAAACACCATTAGTAGCATGTGATAAATATTGGAGTAGGTTAATATTAGAGAAGCATAAAAAGAAAATCAGAAAAATAATTTTAGCAATACCACAAATGTGAACTCACTGGCCATCCATTCGGCAAACAACAGACGTTATTGTGTGAACAACTTTTCAAAGTCGACCCATTAGTAAGAAAAGTAAGTGCGGTTGATAGATCCACACCAGGCTCTCATCTATGAATGTGATCGACCAGTGTTACCTATAATTAATCCGGGAATCTGATCCTTTAAGTAAATAAATAAATGTCTTATTATTTGAGATGTTTCATCCACCAAATTTATTTGTAATATACTATCAGAAGAATTAAAAAGTATTACGCATTGAAAAAAAATGTGTACCTTTTCTTTTCCAAAGTATTTTCTCACACAGCCCCTAAATGTGAAGTGAGATAACTATTAAACGGACATGCCTCCCAGAACTACCCTACAAACGCGGATGTACTCAAGGCTCTATCCTAGGTCCTGCGCTCTTTCTAATCTATATCAATGATCTCCCCGATACCATAAGATCATAAGTAGGCATGTACGCCGATGATACCACAGTTTACACCCGCCTCGATCAAAAATCGGGTGTAGGTGACAAGGCGACCCATGCTGCCGAGCTTGAGAAGGACCTCCAATCCGTGGTGGATTGGGGTAAGAAATGGCTCGTTAAATTCAATTCTTCCAAAAAAGAAGCTGCTGTCAATTAACCACCAGAGACAACCGCACCTCCCTCCCATTAGCATGGAACAGGCTTGCATACCAGAGAGTAAATCACTACGCCTGCTTGGTCTGACACTCTCAGCGGACCTCAAGTGGAATGACTACGTCGAATTCATTTCTAAATCCGCAACTATGAAAGTCGGATCTCTGTACATGGCCCGGAAATTCTTTCCGCCTGAATCTATCCTGCAATTATATAAATCCACCATCCGCCCGTGTATTGAGTACTGCTGCCACATCTGGTCGGATACCGCTTCTATTCTCCTCGGGGTTCTTGACAAAATACAGTGAAGAATCTGTAATGTGATTAATACCGACTAGGCTGACCGCCTGCAGTATCTCTCTCACCGGCGTGACGTGGCTTCCCTGTGCCTCTTCTTTAAATACTTTCATGGCTTCTGCTCTGACGAACTTAAATCACTGGTGCCCCCTAGATGTGAATTTTCACGAGATACTAGATGAAATGTAATGCAATTTCTACTCCAACAGCTTCTTTCCTTGCACTTCCCGCCTGTGGAATTCCCTACCGCATGCTTGCTTCCCCGACGGCTACAACCTCCAGGAGTTTAAATGTAAGGTCAATAGACACCTCCCAACACACTAACCCACACCCACTCTCTCTAACTCTCTCCCTATGTACATCCTAAGTCGTCTATCGCCCTCCTTCTGACATTTCCTATACCCAATTCCTCTATGTAACCCCATGCGCCATAGTGGCAGTGGAATGCCTTGCTTGGGATGACACGATTAAAAAAATCTATTATTATACTTAGTACTTTGAATGATGTCTCTGGATGACGTTCGGTAATACATAATACAAATGGACTCGTGCTTTCATCAATTACAGCAAAATGTATATTAATGTAACTACTATTGAGTATTTTGCATTAAGATATATGGAAAAAATAATTCGAAACCCTGATCAAGACAGGAGGGAAATATATTATATATATTAATGTCTTAAATATGTTTTCTCTGATTCTCTCTGATGTTCTCTCTGATAATGAATAGTAACGTTTTATTTACAAAATTAGTAAAAATCATGTCACTAAAAGTATTTTTCATTGATAGAAACTACTTCTCTCTGCCATTTAAATTGCACGTCGCAAAGATAAAAAGTCACTTTTTGGCTAACTACGAATCGACCCATTTTTTGGCTTCCTCATAAGAATGAAAGTGCTGCTTAGCAAAGCCATATACTATCGATCAGAAAAAATGATAATCGGGTGGGGCAGTGTCCAATGCATACGGCGGATGCGGTAGGGCTTCCCATTTTAGCGTTTGTAAGCAAATTTTTACCCGTTTTGCAAAATGTTGCCTAGTGTTTTCATGTTGCAAAATCACTTTTTCGTGTCTCTGCTCGTATAGAGGGCGTATTTCGATGCTCACCAAAAACGGTTCAGCTATAGTTGATAGTGATCTCTCGGGATGGTTTCGGTCAGTTTAAACAGCTCAAAATAATCTAGACTTAACTGATCTCACCAAATGCGGAGAAGTTTCGAACCATGGATATTCGACTTTACCGCCAATGTTGACGCATAACCGTGCTTAACATACGCTCTTCTAAGCTTAGAATTATTGTAGTGTATCTATTTTACATCACTGCTCATGAAAAGATGCAAAAAACTGTCTTTTTCTCTCATCGAAATGGCATACACTGAATTACAAGTTTGCTGTTATTACTTCCTGACTGATAAATTACTATCTGAAACTACACGCAAGCCGTTCGAAATAGGCCATTCATTGAATATTAACGAATATTGATTCATGCGCAACACACACACACACACACACACACACATATATATATATATATATATATATATATATATATATATATATATATATACTTCATTTGTAAAAGAGTTATTACGCAACCTAGGTTTCTACCATGTGGTGTCTTTAGGTGATTTGCAATAACTGATTTTACCCGGTTTGTTTGTGTTTTATTTAAGGACGCTCACGTAACGGTGATCTTTTTAAACGATTTCGAAACGGGGAATTTTTGAACGCGCAACTTTTAAAATTACAAGAATGTATAACGTTATCCAAGTTTGTATAAATCTAATAGATATTTTATGGTATCAAACTAATAGACATTTTTGGCATAATATAGAATACCTATCAGATTCGTACAACCGTGGATGAAAATGTTATAATTTCTTGTAATTTAAAAAATTGCGTTTTCATAATTTCCATGCCAATTGAGCGTTCAAAATAATCACCGTTACGTGAGAGTTCTTAAAAAAAGAGTAAAATCATTTATTGCAAATCGCCTAAAGACACCACATGTTAAAACCTAGGTAATGTACTAACTCGTTTACAAATGAAGAATACTCAAAATTCATACAGTATGATTGTATTAAACACATTTTAAATATAATTGTGTATTGGTCTAACTTTTCTTATGACAAGAAATTAAATAACTAAACATTCAATCAATCAATCAATATATATATATATATATACATATAACTGATTGATTGTTTAATTATTTGATATATATATATATATATATATATATATATATGTATGTATATATATATATATATATATATATATATATCCACTTGCTTTTGGCCGTGATAGAAACTCGACCGGTGTGGTGACAGTCGGAGTCGCTACTCCCTTAGCCAAAGGGAAATTTTAACGTGTTGTATACAAGCAGGTTATACACACACCAATCTCTGAAAGAACTCAATTCATTTCTCAAGAATCATGCATATATCGCTGAGGTGGCAATGTTTGATGTTGGTTGTACAAATGATTTACATTTAAATAACAAAAACCTTTGGTTTCCTATGTATGTATATGGGGAGATATAAAATTTAGATGTGTGTTTTTTTAACTAATCAGAGCGAAGATTTATTTTGGGATTTGGTCTTAAAGAATACATACTGACCAACTTTGTCTCCATTTTTCTCTTTTTTTCCCTTCCCTTCCCTTACTTTTTCTCCATTTTTCATTTCCCTCTTTAACGGTCAAGATGTCAATTTCCTTTTAACCTAATCTTATCATTTTCCTGTATTTATTCATTGGGGGCAAATCCCAAAATAAATCTTCGCTCTGATTAGTTTAAATAAACACAAATGTATATTTCATATCTTCCCACATACATACACAGCCAAACAAAGATTTTTGTTATTTAAATGTAAATCATCTGTACAACCAACATCAAACATTGCCTGATGAAGAGAATCTATCTCGAAACATAGATATTTCCTTGTCGCAATGTACAATTAATTCATCATTATATAATTGTATTAAACTCTATAATACTTATTATATTGGGCACTGTTCATAATTAAATAAATGCCGTAGCACCCAGTATAATAAATTCTTGAGTCCTCTTCACCTGGAATTATATTTTTGTTCTGTTTGTAATTCGTATAACGGTTTTAAGTGTGATAGAGAGGATAATGCGGGGCAAAAGTAAGCATAATACAATATAATAACTTTATCTTAAAAGTAACAATCCCGTTGTTTAAACAAATAGAGAATACATATTAATTAATCATTACAATAATTTATTTTATTTTTAGATTAAAGCTAAATTGATGTCATATATGTTACTTCTCAATATGTAAATCTCTTTGTCTTTTTCTATCAATCCAGCAAACGTAGAAGTGGGAATATTTTCTATAGCAAAACAATTTGGGTTTGTTTTTATTTTACGACAGAGTTGAATTTTTTGGGATGATAAAATCGTATATTATTTAGTTCTGGGTAGAATTTTCCAGAGTCCCATAAGTTAAACTCTTATCTTAATGTGATGACTCTTAAATGCAAGAACCATGTATTGTTCAGCTGTTAACAAGCATACTTTCTTTGATTCTCTTGGTAAGTTTTTTTCTTTTGAATTGTTCTTGTACTTGTGACAAAATCAATTTAGCACATTCGATTTCTTGCTTGTTTAACATTTTATAAGTTACTACAAAAAATATAATTTTTTATTGTAAGGGAATAAAAATATTCGGTTACATATGAATTCTCATATTTGAATTCTTTTTACATGTGCATATTTACTAACATTTATCTGCAGAAAACTGCTAGAGCGAACATTAGATATACAGTCAAAATTACACCACTTTTTCAGGAATTGCTTAAAGGTATGTATAAAGTTAACACGGGTATCTTCTTGAAATGAAAGAAATGCTTGATATATGATACGAACAATCTGCAATCCGTAGTGGGAACAATTTATATGAGAATACATGGCGTCAAAGTCATTACATCCTAACATAAAATGTAATAAGATAAGAGTGTGTTTTCTCACCTGACACGATTTTAGGAGATTTAGAGTAGTAAAAGACTTTATTATCGCCGGACGTAAGGTTAACAACATACAGCACGCAATTGATACTTCCTTGATGCAGATTATAACGTAAAACTGAAAGAACTATTAAGGAAGTTAATCGATGAAAGTAAGAAGAAAAGAGAGATCATTAGTTGTGAGTCGACTGCATAAATTCTAGTAGACAGTAGGGCATCCTACCATATGAAGTAGGCATGGAGGACCTCAAAAGTAAACAAGTGCGGTAATTCATCTCTAGTGGCAGGGTAATAAGAGAAGACAGGATATGTAGATTTTGAAATTCGAAAGTGCTAATACAAAGTAACATTGATGGCAATCAGGCTTGCTGGTGATCGCAACGAATTACAAACAGAACAAAAATGTAATGAAAAAATTCTATTACGATAGAAACGTAAAATAAACATTTGCTAAAGTTAGATTTGAGACAGATACACAGAAAAATTAAATAGAAAAATCTCATAGTTCTTAGAGAAGCATAGGAAATTAATTCGTAACAGTTTTGAAAAAGAACAGGTAAAATAAATGCTACAGATAAAAATAAGGTTCAATGAAGAAAAGCTTTGTTTAGATCATATAACGTTGGGTTGCATAGATGCGAGATGACTGTTGAGATCTCTGGATAAAAAATGGAAAATCAGTGAGTAACCTACTGAAAGAGTGAGCAAATTAAGAAAAATCACTCATCACATATTCAAAAATGTGTAGGGAATTATTTGGTATAAGAAATTACATTGATTCATGCAGGGCCTCATTTTCAAAAACAGCATGACACATATAAATGAAATTTGATAATCACGAAAACATTTCTCTGCTATAAGGGCAGTAGGGTTGACGGAAATTTTAACAAAATTGAAATGTTATTCGGTTCATCAAGTTCTAAAAAAATGAGCATTTAGATGATTTTATTTAGCAAGAAAGAAAAATAGTTTGAATTTCAAAATATCAAAATCAGTGGTTGCTTCTGCAAGTAGTACAGTTTTCACAAATACTACAGGACATACATAGAATATTAGGAATTAAAATATACATTTACCAATATTCAATCCACATAGAAGTATAGAATAAAGGCATTCTAATTTCTACTTCTGTTTAAAGATTCCATTGATCAAATACAACAAAAATTACAGTTTTTCCCGTTTTCTTGCTTCTGCTATCTTTTTCTAGGCTGTTGGCAATAAAGGCGCTCCACATCTTCTTAATTACAGATGGAATGTATGCAGCCATCTCATTCAGGACGATGCAGCATGAAAGGCTGACAGCTTTTCAATGTGTTGTGTTATTATAAAATTTGACATATACTATAGTCTGATTTGCAAGGAAATATTTCTTATATACTTCAGAAACATTTGTTAAAGATGAGAAAATGTACTCTTTATTTGACAGCGATCTTGGAAATAACGAAATAGTACTCTTTATTCACAACAATAAACTCGGTCGAGAATATTCAACTCGGTATAATCAAAGTAGCTGACGCTGGAAACTTTTCTCAAGACTGATATTATTGATATACATTCTCAATATTTTTCTTCTATATTTGCAGTAATACTCGATAGAGATTTTGGAGTCAAAATAATAAAAATCCCATTCCAATGTATAACTCAGTATCAGTAAGCTTTAATATTTCGACTTTGTCAATGAATATATGCTGGATGTGAACATTAGTAAATTCATTTTAGCTTTGATATATGTATCAGATAAAATAAATAACATTTCATCATATCGAGGAGAGAAATATAAAATAACCTGAAATGAAAGTAGAAGGTACTCTAGAAATCTAGAAAGGCGTTATAATGGAAGAAATAATAAATAAAATCAGAGTAAGCGAGAACATTACAGGATATATATATAATAATATAGTACGGAATCATGAAGCAGGTAATAGGAAGAGAAAGAAAGAACTAAGAAATAAAATGAATAAACTTAATATGAAATCAATAAACAAGGAACATGAAGAAAACAAAATGAAAAGTTCGGAGTGGAATTAATAAACATAGAAAGAACGTGTAATTTTTTGAAAATCTTGCTGAGAATTTTATCGGCACATACTTCCAAATCCAGTTGAGATAATTTGAATTTATTTAGACAAAAAAAGTAGTTATTTATGAAATGTCTTGCAATCGATTCAAGTAAACGGAAACTCTGTGAAAGATTAAAAGATATACAGAAAAGAATTAAAAATGAAACATTGAACTCGAAATATCGTTCGAGCGAAGAATCAAATCACTCGGCACAAAGAACGCAACGAACTCAATTTGAATACAATTATATAAAAAGTACAACGACACTAGAATGAGGAACGTCATATTCATGATTAGGATGCGCTCCGAAAAAGCAATAAAAATAAAGGACGTGTACCTCTGTTGTATCGATTATGCGAAGGCGTTCGACGAAATACGCCACAATCAAAACATAAAGATGCTCAGCGGCCTCGATATTTTGGAAAAGACATAAGAGTAATTAAGAATTCCTACAGACAGCAAAAGGCCTGCATAGAGACAGGTAACTAATTCACCAGATATGCAATGTTAGAAAGGGGTGTATGACAAGGATGTGTCTTTTCACCGGATCTATTCAAATTGTACAGAGTGACTATTCTGAAGACTTGCTAAATGTTATGCAAGATTTTTCATTGGGGGCCACAATTTAAGCAACATAAGGTACGCAGATAATACAGCAAACTCGGAAAGGAAACTTCAAGCATTCTTACAAAAGTTAAGTGAAGAGAGTGAAAAGAGAGGACAACAGATAATCTGCAAGAAAAACGAATACATGGACAGCAGCAAAAAGCGCAGCCCAAATGCCAAATACAGGCGGAGAGTACTAAAATGACGCAGGTAGAAAATTTTAAATACCTGGGAAGTGTTCTAACAGAAGACGAAATGTACGACACAGATATCCGAAGGAGAATTGACATGGCGAAGGACGCATTCCGGAGTGAGTGGAGTATTGAGAGACCGGAAAATTTCGCTAGAAACAAACAAGAATATGCTGGATCGCTATGTGATGTCAGTTCATCTATTTGGCAGTAAATGCAGGAAAATATCATCGAAGATAGGGAAAACTTGAAACAACTAAAATGAGGTTCTACAGAAGGATGCTGCGGATATCATGGATCGAACATGTAAGAACTGATGAGGTTGTGGAAAGGATGAAACGAAAAGGAAACTAATACTGAGCATCAGGAAGAGATAGTTAAAGTTCCTGGGACAAGCAATGAGGAAGGAGGGTTGGAGAACTTGACACTAACAGTCCAGAAAGAGGAAAGTATAGACAAGGGGAAACAGCGAGTAACGTATTTGAGTGGCCTAACCAGGTTGATGACAGAACGGAGTTTGCGTGGTTTAACAGGAAAAAGCATGATAAGAGCCACCAGGCTTACGTCCTGAAAAGACAAGGCACATAGAAAATGAAAATTTCATGAAGAACAAAACGCATATAATGTATTACGTTCTATTCTATGTACAATATTTTGTTAACCAACATAGGGCCTGAACATAGATCTTTCTGGTTATAAAAGCTAATGCTTTGTTAGAATAGCCTGTCACGTCCGCTGGTTTAGCCCAAATAGATTTTTCTTTTCTTTTTTCTAGATTCTAGGACTTTTCATTGTACGCTTAATTCTTGTCAGCATTATTCAGGAATAAACAGAAATTCTTCTGCCAGAAAAATATCTACAAAATAATGTAAAGAGGAAGTATATTGATTTCTTAGTTTTCCTACATTAAATTACATTCAGGTTCATACAGTATATCGTGTTTTTAAACAAAACCACTGCTATTAGAATGTGAGATAATTAAAAACAACAGTTTTAAAAAATGAAACAAAGAAAGTTGAATAAGTTATATTAAATTGTGCATCTGGGCACATCAGAGAGAATAATTATTCAAAGCTTATATTTCACATAGACCCCTCATCATCAGTTGATTTATATTTATCAATTGCTATATAGTTAGGGAAATTAGTCTGATATTGATTTGGATCTACATTGATTTGTTGGTACGAAATAATAGATATGACAGCAAATTAATAGAAATTAAGAGCAGGTCAGCAAATGTGCGATTAGGTTAAAAACTACAGCCGTTAATCAAACAAGCAGAGTAAGAAGAAAAAATATACACTTCGAAATATTGAAGCCAGATAGTAATAAAATATATTCTAATTTCTATATTTTAATTCTATCTTCATTGAGCATACACAATGAATACCAGCTAAAATAGTCCTTGAAGTAAGTAATGATATTCTCCATTTTTCTCCTGCTTTATCCATGCTATTCTGAATGTGCACGGCTATGACTCTCCAAATCTTTGTCTCTTTTGTGTCTTAAATTAATTCTTGTCTGTATAAAATCCATCAAGTCCTAAAGAAAATCGAGCATTCGTATTTAGCTGAATTTATTTAGAATGAAAACAACAGATATCAATTTCGAAAAAGATCAAAATCAGCGGATGCGTCCATGCACAAACATATGTTAAACATGCTAACTGCTGTTTCATGGTGCTTCTATGGTTTTTACTGGATTCAGCATGAAGTTAATTCCGTATTAAAATTATTATTATTATTATTATTATTATTATTATTGCCATCGATTCATATCTTTATAAACATATCATTCTTGGCCTCAAACAGAGTCTTAAGGTGAGAACAGGCTTCATGATGCTTTCCACTGTTCATTTTTGTAAAAGAAAGACCTAATATCACACATATTTTACTTAGAAAAAGCTCTTCTTAATATGTGAAATATACATGTGAGTACATATTTTATATTTTATTAAGACATACGCTACAAAAAAATCCCTTAAATGAGTCAATAGGAACTCTTTCCAATCAATTCGAAGACTTTAAGATCAGTTAGAATTATTGATGTCTTCATGTGCCGTATTTTTGAGATTTCTACTTTAAGATACTTATACTTTGAGTTTTCTAAACATCTTTCATAATACACTAAAATCTACAGGAACTGCATTCTTTCAGTAGTTTGTGGCTTTTTAACATTTATAATTGCTTTCCCAATTTCTCGGTAAAAAATTTGAGTTCTGTTTGAAATATGTTATTTTGTCGACAGAACATACAGCGCTTTTTTACAGTCTTGTTTTCTGTACATTTAATTGAAATTTCTGTCTAACATTTTTCTTTACTTCTTTAATTTTATATTGCCCTTGGATATACCTGATTTTCCGTGATGCATATTTGAATTTTTTAAAATCGTATTTAGTATCGATAAGTGATATCCGATTTCCTCAATTTTTCGCTCTCATTTTGACTTCCAAGCCTGCTCTCTTTTGATATTAAAACTTCCACTAGCTACTACAATATAATAATAATATATAATATTACTTATATCAAGGGTGTATCCGTTAACAATATTTGAGAAGTAGCATTCTCTGTATTTATAGTATAATTATTGGCCTTTTTCATACGAATTTTTGAAAGCCAGACTATTTCTGATATATTTGAGCGAATTAATTTGTTAATTCTTTGAATGATGTGGGGTTTTTCTTCCAGTGATTACCATTCCGTTGTTTTTTTTTTAAATTCTGCTCTAATGTCGTTTGATTCATCTTCCCCTGTGACAGAATTTGAATCAGGGCAATTGCTTATGTCGCAGACAGTATCTTCCGTTTTATTTCCTGTGTTTTTTTTTATTTCGTATCTAATTTATTTTAGTTTCTATCTCATACATTTTTATATTATCTATTTTCACTCATTTTTATTTGGGTTGTAACTGGTTGTACTTTGTTTTATATTACTTTTTATCTTATGTATTTTTGTACTTGAAAGACTTATTTTGCATGATGTGTCTGCTGAAATTGATAAGTATATTTGTTTTGCGATTATGCCTTATTATAGTTCGTACTATATCTCTCCATATTTGGCATGTCTGATCCGTGATGCCCTTTTGTGAATTTTCGAGTGCAGTGATAAAGACTAACATTTATTTGTTTATATGTTTTGCGATTCCATTTCGTTTTACCTTTTTTTTCTTAATTGATTTTACATTCTACTTTAAGTGTGCGAATCTTTTACAAATTGATTCTTTTGCCCTGTTTATTTTCACCTTGAGCACGAAATTACTTTAAATATTATCATCCTCTATAGTAAATGGTATTAGTTGACTTTATACTAAGTAATTATTTAATATTATTATAGTCTCATCTACATTATTATCATGCCCGGATTGGCAATTCTGCAAATCGTGGTTAACCTGACCTCCTCACTAATTCAAAACTTAGTATAAAAAAAAGAACTATCGCTGATCTTGTTGGCATCGACACCCTGGACTTTGCAATCAGACCGTCTGTCACGCAAGTTATCGACTTTGCCACACGATTCACCAGTATTTCTGAAGAACATGCTTCTCTGTTAGATATTCTATCCCGGACTCCTGGCATGTTATTCAGCTATGCCCTCTTAGCAATTCTGATCATGCTGCGGTTTTTACTAATAACTCTCTCCATTCCACTTCCTCCAGAAATCTCAGACTAACAGAATCTCTTACTGCTATCAAAGAGTGGAATAGGAGGAACTCCGAGATTTTCTGTGCGATGTGGCTTGGAAAAAAGTGTTTCTTATACTCGTTGAAGACCGCACTTCTGCGGTTTCCACCTGGGTAAAAGCTTGTATCGATGATTTTATCCTAGCCAGGTAGTTTCATTTGAAACTCCATTCGCCCCCATGGTTCTTGTCTCCTTGCTCGGTCGTCATTGCTCAAGGGGATCACTATTCCGAATTTATTGGAGCCACGCGTCTGACCATGATTAGCGCCTATCTGTCTCCGCTCCTAATGAGTGTAAGAAGATCCTCAATGACGCTAAGATGTTGTTTGCTGTCAAAATGACGGAGCGTATGCAGCCCGAAAATTTGTCTTAAGAGTCTACTGGCGGCTCTGCAAATTGTGTGAAACAGCAGCGAACTTTCTATCTCTCTTTTAACAAATAAATATGAGGTCTTCACAGTTGTTACAGACAATACTGATTGGTTTGCTTGCAGTTTCTCTTCTCACTCTTCAATTAATTCGCCTGAAGTATTCCAAACCTATTTCTTACCTAGGAATGAGGCTTAACTAAGCGACGTTTACATTACCCACTCGCTGTTCGATAATATAATTTCAAAGCATGACCCCCATAAAACGAGTGAAGGTTAAGGTATATCAGTCATAATGTCTGCTGGAGATCTGCTTCTGAAGTTTCTATTTTAAAGAATTCAGAAGAACCCAGAGACAACTCTATTTATAGCCCTATCAACCTTCTACGGATTTTTATCAAAGTGCTCGAAGCCATCAACAATGATGAAGTGGTTAGAAATCTAACCGCGCACTGTCTATCCTCCGTCAGACAGTTTGATTTCCGCTTCACCAAGTTTACCGCTGAGTACATACACCAGACTCCTGAGAAAAACGGCCAATCTCGGGATGTTGCCCTGGATATTTCCAGAGTATATGACCGAGTGTGGCACACTGATCTTCTGCACAGGCTACAGGGCTATGGTGAGTCTGGACGATTTTTGATTTAATCGAATCGTTCCTATCGAATAGCGTAATTAAGTACGATTGGCACAGGCATGTTTACAGATCCTATCAAACGAACGCTGGTGTCCATCAAGGCGCTATACTAGGTCCTGCTCTTTTTCTAATTTGCATCAATAATCTCTCCGATGTAATCAGGTCAAAAAGTCATCTACGTTAAAAACAGAACCATTTACTTTTGCCTTAATGACAAAACAAATCTTGCGGCTGCTCTCAAAAATGACCTCCAGTCAGGGGTGGACTGGGGTAAGAAATGGCTGTTAAACTTTAATGCTTCCAAAACAAAGCTGCTCTCCGTCAATCATTATAGACAATCTTTGCTAAACCCCATCAGCATAAATCACGCTAGTTTCCCTGAATGACATACACTCTGCCTTTTTGGCCTCACTGTCTCAGTTAATATTAAGTTGAATGCCTACATTGAATTAATAGCTAAATCTAATGCTAGGAGAGTCAGGTACCTGTGTCTGGAGAAAATGTTTTTCTCTTCTGTATTCATCAACAATATACAGAAATCTACTATCCACCCGTGCATTGAATATCATATTGGCTGCCCCTATTCATTTGAGAGTTCCCGACAAAATCCAAATGAGAATCTGCAATGTAGTCGAACTCGACCTGGCGAATCGACTCGAGTCTCTTTTTCACAGACGAGATATGACTTTCTTCTGTCTCATCTACAAGTATTTTCACGGGTTCTGTTATCTCCTTGGTGGACATTCTGCACGAATTTACACGAACTATTACATTAGCAAAATGTCCTGCCATTTTATTAGGAAAACAATAAAGTGTAACTACAATTTCTATAGCAACCTCTTCTTTTCTTGCACTCCCCTCCTGTAGAACTCTGTATTCTTGTTTTTTCTGATAGCTACTATCGCCAAGAGTTTAAATCCAACAACGACTGCCATTTCTTATCTCCTTGAATCGTATCCCATCCTCTATAATCATTCCACTTAAGCAGCTCTCTGCAGACCAATGTTCCTATCCTTCTCTTACCCATTTTTCGACATATAATATCACCTATTTTCCTCTCACTTCACTATCCTTTTATGTAAACCCTGCGCACCAGTTGCAGTATTGCCTTGCTTGAGGTGAGACGATTATAAAAAAGGTCCAGTGTTAAGTTAATTAGGTTTTCCTGACAAGTTGTCTCATCTTTGGTGAAAGTGTTTGTTCCACTGAGAGATTTTTCGACCCTGGAATTGTTTCTTTTGAAGAGACGCTGGCATTAACGAACTGTTATGTCAATAAGAAAGCAAATTTTGTCTTTATGATCTTTGATCGCTATGTCTGCGTGATTAGCTTATATTGTCTTTTTCATGACAAACACAACTGACGATTGACTCAGTGACCACTATATATATATATATATATATATATATATATATATATATATATAGTATTTGTATTTAAAACATTTTGTTTTTTCTTTTGTGATGTAAACAAAAATCACTTATTTTTGTAAAAAGTCCTGTGAATCTTTAATTTTAAATATTTTAAAATTTTTATTTGTTAAATTTAAAACAAAATTAAAGTTTTAAAATTGTTGTCATTTTTGAGATAGCTAATTATTTTGATTGTAAATATATTATCCTTTTTTTCTGATTTATCTTTACAAGTTTTATTTGTTTCTGTTTTTAGTATGTTCATCCCTATTTTTATTTTATTTTATTTATATTTTTATTTTGTGTTTTTTGTGTGCTTTTATGGTCTCTTATAATTTTATGTCTGTGCGCGCATTTTGTCTATATCTATATCTATTCTTCTGCTTTTTGTTTGTATATATTTTTATCTTAATTTTTGAGTGTGTTATTTAGAGCATGGTTTCTTTATTTTCTGTGATTACTTGTACATATTTTAATGTTGTGACACTTACTGCATGAACATATTCACATCTTTTCATCTAATCTATTTCTACAGTTTACTTTTTTTATTATTCAGAGTACAACGTAACATATGCTTTTCAACAAGGCAGGTTGTAATTTTATTAGAACTATCAAATGAATTCTGGATTCTTTACCGTTTAATTATTTGTTGAATTTTGACTCCATATATATATATATATATATATATATAGTGAAATGGTCTTTCTCTATCGGAAGTCCATATAAGTTAGAGAGGATATATTGAAAATACCGTTTGTATCGGTTTGAAAATTCCATAGATATTTACTTAAATTTTTCAATAAAATTACCAAAGCGGTTGGGTCGGTTAGGCTCTTAGTGATTCCGTGCCATTTTCTCTGTTATTTGTTCTCTAATCCTGTGAAGGTAAATAGTCCAGAATTTGGCTTCATATAACTATGGACTTTTGGGTTATCTCGATTGGACACCCATCACCTGAGTATGGAGAGTATTTTTTCTTTCAGCTGAAGAATAAAGGAAACAGAAAATAAATCCCATTCGCATCACTTAGGAAAACATAGGATGGCAACTTGCCTCACCTTATCTCACAAACGAATATACAAGATGAATGTGTAATGCAAGAGTATTAAGAGAAAAGAATACAAGTAGAGAAAATCCTTTTAGTGGAGATAAGAAACGAAAACATAAAATATATTGTATCGAGAAGGAAGTGGATGGTCGTGTAAGTTACTGGTTACCATGCTAGGTAATGGGACTGGTGCATGTTATAAGGTTTCCAAACTTTCCTAAGCGTTCGGTGTCACATAAATATTATTATAAACTTATGAGTCCATCCCATACCTCCACAGTTTATTGGATAACAACAGAGGAATTTTGGGATATCAAGCTTTTGTATGTAACCCAGTCGTAAAGACTATTCTGAATTGAAATCCGGTTATCAACTCTGACCGTAAAAACCCGCCGTGATTAACTTGCTCTCTATTTTTCACTATTAGCACATAGGTTTAAAATAAAAATAAAAACAGAGAAAATGAAGGAAAACTGTATAAATATTTGTGTAGTTTTCTCAGTGCAAAAGTACCTGTATTTAAACAAGTATTTAATCATAATCACTTTTTGTAAAGGCTGAAAATAATAAAAAAATAATAGAAAGAAAAAACACAAATAAGACATTTCTATTTAAGAATAATAAAGCATGTGTTATATTTACTTTCCCGCCATATTTTTCTAAAGACAGCTTTTATGATAAATACGCATTAGATACACTTAGCATAATCCTTGTAACTCTAACATATTATTATCTATATTATTTAAATTATTTATATTTTCTTACTGTTGTTTTTCTGTCTAAAATTCTCTGCATTGCTTTCATTTATCCTCTCATCACTAGAGCACTTTTTATCTGCCTATCGTTTTTTCTCTATCTGTATTTATCTTTCACTCTCATCTCGATAGAATTGTTCTCTTTGTATAATTAACAATCTTTTTGAATCTCCCTATATCTCTCGATTTCATTCTTCTTTTATATATGTTATTTTCACTCAATTACCACCCGTTTACAACCCCCTTACACACACTCGCCCTATCGATACAATAACATGGAAATTATCTCACAAATATCTATGTGATCATTTCGTCTGTGCGTATGCTTTATCTTAATACAGCTGTTATTATTTGAAATAACATTTCACGGTGATTACTCTTCCACCAATAACAACATCACACACAGCAATAATAACAGTTATCCTGTGTATCTCATCATAAACAACGTACATATTGGGTCAGAATTTGTTTGAAGAGAATTTATAAAGATGATAAAGAAATAAGTCGAAAATGAGATGCTATACAATCAGGTCGTATACCAACATATATTTTGGATAATGTCATTAAACGCTACCTGCCTAAAAGAAATTACTCACAACTACGTATCAATGGAGATAGAGTAAATGTTTATGAAAATAGAAACTACACATAAAACTAATCAACAAAAAACACAACTACACAGAAACCGAATTAATAAAAAGCGCACCCAACCCCCAATGAATTCAAACAAATATCCTCATCTAAATTAAACTAATTTTAACAAATTCTATTTGCTTAAAAATATTCAACAAAACTAAAAAAACAACATATGACTCAATAATAAACAGCGTATAATGATATAAAAAACAGCGTATAATGATATAAATACGAAAAAAGCGAAAACATGTCAAACAAAAACAACGATTGTTTAATAATATTGTTCAACACATCTATTACCATATAAAAGTAGGGAAGGTATTCTTCAAAATAACTGACAAAACATTGACAACAATTAATGAAAAATAAATATAAATTAATTACAGCTGCATGGATACATGGGGAAAATAATAACTCTGCAAAATTTCATGAAAAACCAATAACAATAACAGCAACATTAACAATAGCATCTATAAAATAACAGAATCAAATGTAACTGCCGAAACACATAAAATTGCCACTTAATAATAAATATTTAGTAAATAATATATTATATAATGTTACCGTAACGAATAAAAGTAACACAGACATTTTTTTATAAACGCCAAAGATAAAAATAAAGCTTAGAATAAATATATTATAACCGCAAACTAATAAGAATCTCAATATATAACAAGGTGAAAACAATGAAAATACTAGACATTATTTTAATTTACTATATATACACGATGTAAAATTACATATATTGCATTCGGGTGAGTGCATTAGTATATGTGAGTGCATTAGTATATGTGAGTGCATTAGTATATGTGAACGTTTCTGAGTATACTATATTCATATACTCAAACTGCAATGATAATACACCATAAATTCAAGCAATTATAACTAAGACCGTAAAAGTAGAAAAATAAGTTTACTATGAAAATAACAGTTTATTAATAACAAAGTAGAGACACATGTGGTCATGTGTTGGTATACGCGGGTATATATGTGTGAGTATGCGTTCGCGTGTGTATTTCTATACTCGTATACGCATGTACGTGCTTGTATGCGTCTACACCAGAGTATAAGAATATGCTCGCAAATTGAAACAATAATAAAGAAAAATAAGAATATTAAATCTAACCTCCTGTAATGAATATTTTAATAGTACTCAAGATTCCATCAAACCAAATAAAATAAAACGAAATAAAAGCAAAGAGAAGACTTATACATTTTTGCGTTATATTTAAACATTAAAATTATTATTCATGTAATAAAAAATACAATTTTCATAAATCAAGAAAAATACAGATTTTCCAACACAAGTAAAGACCGGAATGCTAAAATTTCAATGGGACAACGTTTATTGAATTAATAAACGCAAATCAAATAGCAACAAATGTCTACAACTGAAGGAAAGGAAGAAAATGAAAAATAGAAAAAGAATCTAACGAATAAGTATAAAACAAAAAAAAAAAAGGAACGTAATACGGGCAATCTACATTTACGCTTATTCGCGCTCAGACTGGCGTTTGGACGAACGCACACGCACACGCGCAAAGAGACTACAAAAAAATTACACTAATCAGCACTGTTTATAAAAATTAAAAATTAAGCCGTCTCATCATTCTCATAGCCTCTCATGAGTAGACGTTTGAACATCAAACAGCCAATTGAAGACTCTTTTACTTGTAGTTTCTTCTTCTTCTATGTGCCCTGTCCCTTCAGGACGTAGGCGATCATGGTTCTCCACGTCTCCCTATCCCTTGTGGCTCCTAGTATGTTTGCTCCTGGTTACTTCTGGCAACCCCCGTTCCGTCATCCACCTGATCAGGCCCTGCAAATATGTTATACGCTGCCTTCCTCTGTCTCTCTTTCCTTCTGTCTGACCAGTCAGTATCAGGTTTTCCAGACTCTCCTTCCTCATTTCGTGTCCCAGGAACTTCAGTTATCTCTCCTTGATGCTCACTATTAATTTCCTTTTTGTTGCCATTCTTTCCAACACACCATCGTTGCTTGCATGCTCAGTCCATGATATCCGTAGCATCCTTCTGTAGAACCACATTTCTGCAGCTTCCAGTTTTGTCCTCATATTCGATGATATTGTCCAGCATCCCCTTCCGTATTGAAGAACTGACATCACATAGCAATCCAGCACTCTTTTCTTTGTTTCTAGTGAAATTTTCCTGTGTGTTCGTACTTTACTCAGCTTCTGGAACGCGTCATTTGCCATGATAATTCACCTTCGGATCTCTGTGTCACACTTTCCATCTCCTGTTAGAACATTTCCTAGGTATTTAAATGTTTGTACTTGCTGGATTCTGGTATACCCCACCTGTATTTGGCATTTTGGGTTGCACCTTTTGCTGATGACCATGCATGCAGTTTTCTTAAATTTTATTTGTAGTCACTTTTTGTCACTCTCCACCGATACGTTCTGTAGGAGTTCTTGTAGTTTCCTTTCAGGTCTGGAATCAGCACTGTATCATCTGCATACCTTATGTTGTTCAAGTTGTGGCCTCCAATAACAAATCCTGGCGTGTAATCTAGGGTCCTCAAAATATTCACGCTGTACATGTTGAAAAAATGCGGTGAAAAGACACATCCTTGTCTTACGCCTCTTTCTATCTGTAAATGTACTGAAATCGTTACCTGTTCGTATGCAGGCCGTTTGCTGCCAGTAGAGATTCTTGATTACTCTTATTTCTTATCTTTTTTATTCTTCATTTGTATTGACCTTTCGGAGACCGTCCTAATCATGAATATGACGTTCCATGTTCCAGTGTCTTTGACAAACCCCCACTGTTCCTGCCCTCAGGCCTGATACTGATTCTCGCTCTATTTATCAGGATTCTGATAATCAGTTTTGTAATGTGACTCATTAAGCTGATAGTTGCGTGTAGTTCACAATCATTTGCCCCTGGTTTCTTCGGCAGTGTTATAAATATTGACTTGCATAGGTCGTCTGGTATTATTTCACTGCTATAAATTTTGTTTATTATATCGGCAATTTTTTATATGCCATCTTCTATGTCTATCAGCAGCTCTATCACTGCCGTCTGGACCAGCTGCTTTGTTTCTGTTCTTTTTTGCCATTGCAGCTTTCACTTCGGATTTTAGTATTTCCGGTCGATCCACCTCCTTGTATATTCTCGGTTGTTCTCTCCTGTCGCAAAAAAGATCCTTTATATACTCTTCCCATCGCTGGAGTATTTCCTCTTTTTCCAATATTATTGTTCGATCCTTGGATTTTATGCATCCTGTTGAGAAGCAGATTTTTTGTCCTGTCAGTTCTCTTATCTCTTTATTCATCTCTGTTTTATTGGTCCTGCTCAGTCTCTCTACTTCTGCGCATTTGTTGTTGAGCCATTCTTCTTTAGCTTTTCTGAATTTGTTCCTTATCTCCCTGTGAAGATTCTTGTACTCTGCTACATGTCTTGGCGTTATTTTTGTCTCCTTTTCATCATGTGGAGAATCACTTCGGTCATCCACTCGTTTTTTCTTCTGCGTCTGATTTCCTTTGGTGCAATGTTGTTCGCTGAGGTCAGCATCTCTTCCTTTAGTGAATCCCATTTTGAGTGCCCTTTTCCAATTTGTTCTTCATATTTCTTTCTCATGCTGTTATTGTATTTTTTCTGCAGGGTGAGGTCATTCACAATATGGCAGCCTTGGTGATGTGCTGGGCTTCTTCAGTCTTCGGAGTTTCACCCTTAGTTTGCAGATTACTGGGACTTAGTCACTTCCGCGGTCGGCACCTGGATATGTTGTGTATTTAGCCAATCTCAAAATTACTGGAGAGTTGATGCAAAGTAAGAAAACTCTTAAAACACACTATTATATCTGGTATGTGTATAATTGGAAAAAACGTTCAAATTTCAAGAATACAGCGATCCAACCACTTTTTTAATTAATTCAAAATTAAATCGAATAAAACAGAAATAACAATATTTTGTAATTTACCGCTTAACGGCCTCAATCTCTTCGTTTCTATATAATTGTATTAATATAGGATTAGTTCTATAAGAGAACTTTAAGAGAATACATAAACAGTCAAATTGAGCTTTTTTGGTGATTGATAAATAGTTTGTAATTATACCATCTAAATTTCTTTTAAAATATTTTTGAAGGATGCCTAAACGTGTAAAGCTTTAATTAAGACAGGTGGTTGTTTTTGTTTTTTTATTATCGTGTCTCCCCAAGTAAGGCATTTTACTGCCACTGGTGAGCTGGGGGTTACATAGGAGAAACGTTATGAGAAGAGAGACAGGTTACAGGGGATGTATGGAAGAGGGTAAGGGAAGGATGAGAATACTGATGATAGTGGAGTGGACGAAGAAAGAAGAATGAGAGGGAAGATGCAAGTTAGTAATTTAGGAGATGACTATTTTAGATTTGAATTCTTGAAAATTGTAACTGTCGGGTAAGCAAGTAAACAGAGGGGAATTCCACATGCGGAAAATGCGAGAAAAGAAGCTGGTGGGGTAGAATTTGCGTTTACAAATTATTGATTTCACAGTAAAAGGTTGGAACATGGTTGCTCATCTTATGGCTCAGGTAAATTTATATATAGGGGGTACCAGTAAGTTAAAATCATCTGAGCAAAAGGCGTGAAAGTATTTGTAGTAGAAACACATGTAAGCCACATTTCGCCGGTGAAAATTGACTGTATCCTAGCTGCCAAGTAGGTATCGATCACATTACAGATTCTCCGTTGGATTTTGTCAAGAAATCCTAGGTGGATAGCAGGAGCACCCGACCACATATGGCAGCAATATTAAATGCACGGGCGGATGGTTGATTTGTATATGTGCAGGATTGTTTCAGACGGGAAATACTTCTTGGCCCTGTAAAGAAAAGTGACCTTCTTAGCAGCGAATTTAGCTATGGATTATATATAGTCATTCCATTTAAGGTTTGTTGTGAGAGTTAACTTGAGGAGGCACAGTGTTTTACTTTCAGGCTGACTATCCTGATCCACGCTAATGTGGTTAGGAACAATTGTCTGTGGTGTTTAATAGGTGGCAGCTTCGTATTAGAAACATTAAAATTCACGAGTCATTTTATACCCCAGTCTATCACGGTTTGGAGGACTTTTTCAAGCTCGGTAGCGAGGTTTGCTTTGTCTGCCTCGGCAGATTTTTAATCGAGACAAGACTAAACATTAGTGTCGTCAGCGTATATGTCTACTTGGGATCTTATTACATCGGGGAGATCGTTAATATAGATAAAGAAAAGCGTGGGATGTAGGACAGAGCCTTGTAAGACTCCCTTGTTCGTGTGATAGTATGGAGAGGTATGCTCGTTCGATATTACTTTCATTGTGCGATTTGAAAAGAATGACTGGATTAGATCAAACAAATGTCCCAGCAGCTTGCATAGAAGACCAGCATAACAGACTGTCAAACGCCCTGGAGATGCTTAGCGCAACATTTCGGGCTTTGCCGTTCTTCTCGAGAGCCTGTTGCATATATTCAATGATGGTCGTGAACATATCAGGAAAAGATCTGGTGAAGCAAAACCATAATTTTTGTCAGAGAAGGGTATGTGGGCTGTGAGATGAACTACTTCGGCATTGAAGATGACTTCGAACACTTTTCCAGAGATTGGTAGGCGGCTGATAGGGCTATAATTAGCGGGGTCAGAGGGTTCGACTTTATCTTTATGTATAGGAACCAGAGAGGAGGATTTTCAGTGGGCAGAAATGCAAGAATTGTTTAGAGAGAACACAGGAGAGTTCAGGAGCATATTTCTTTAAGATAATGATTGTCATTCCGTCACCACCGCTGGCTTTATGGGGGAAATCTTTGAAATTATTTTGAAGACCACCAGAGGGAGTAATGTGTATGTCAGTCAGTTTGGTCCTCCGTCCGAAGTTAGAAGTTGGCTGCAGAAACTCCATACGGGTTCAGTGTCGAGTTGGTGGAGCATATACGAGTACTCCAGACACTTAGTGTGGTGGGCGTTAAAGTCGCCAAACACAAATATATGTGCAAATGCATGGAAGTAAATGGCCTTGTCGTTAATATTGGATATGCTCTCAAGATAGGAACAGTCGATAGGGAAAGAATAGATAGCTAACTGAGCATAGAAGAGAGAGACGAAAAAATATAAGAATGATCTATGGATTGACGAGAGATCACCCTAGCTAGAGGAAGGCTTTCACTGACGTAAAAACCAAGCCCATGCATGTGAACATTGGAGTCCTTCCTGATGAAGAGAAGGTAGACAGGGATGTAGAATTTAGAAGAGAGGATAGAAGGATCAAGTTTAGTTTGGCAGAGGGTTACGATGTCAGGTGAGTTTAACTGGAGGAAGGATTCGACACCGTAAAATTTTGAACGTATACCTCGTAGTTAATGAAGGAGATCTTGATGGGTTTGGTTGTTTCGTTGACGAAAACTATATATGATGTGGTTTTATGATATTCTTTATAGCTTAGTTATTTTTTCCTTTTCGAACTAACATCAAATTCACTACAGTTACATAACATTTCTCTTTTTCTTTCAAAATACAAAAGATATCTCATTTTTAAGGTTTTAGTAAAGAAAACATCAATGCACACTGTGACACCGTATTAGAGAGTTTTGTCTAAAGAATCGTCTACTACTTATCTATGATAAATTCTGTCAGTTTCTAATGAAAACATTATTCTCAGTGAATCCAACCGCTGCTATTATTTTTTAAACAGTTCTAAAACTGAGTTTTGGAGACAAACCTTGTGATTTGAGTATACAGTAAAAATGATTATTTATGAACAAAATTTATACTTTACAGAATGGTAATTTTCAATGTAATATAGATGAAAATCCCACTTTTCTCTCATCATTCGTAACATTGTGATAAAGCTATATTTTGTAATCAGTCCCTGGCAAAATTCTAATAATAGCTGCGACTTCTACTCCCAGAAATGTAATTCGTGATCCTAATAATTCCGTCACCATGATAGTGAAAGACCATTATCGCCGTTTCGTATCATATATCTTACCAAAACTGTAACAGTCTGGTACGTCAGGACTAAATATTCTTATGTAACATATCACATACTGTAGTATTAAAATCGGCCATCATTTTAAGTATAAACTAACAGTTGTTTGTATAATTTTTTGGGTTGTTTTGTTTTTTTCGCTAATCATTTCGTTGCTTTCCTTTCTAACTAATATATAAATAACTATATATAAAATTACTCGAGCTACAAGATTAGCAACTAGGTCCCATCCTTTTAATGTGAAACTAATAAATTGTAAACGCAAATTATATTCTCTCAGCTTCTTTTCTCGCACTTTACCCCCCTTGGAATTTGCTTCCTTTTACTTGCTTTCCCGACAGCTATAATCTCCAAGAATTTTAATGTAAAGTTAAAAGTCATCTCCTATCTCACTCACCTGCATCCTCTTTCTCATGCTTCTTTCTCCGTCCACTCCACTCTCATAAGTATCCTCATTCTTCTCTTGCCCACTTCCTGACACCCCTTATAACCTGTCAATCTATCGCATATCTTTCCGCCTATGTAATCTCCTGAAAAAAGTGGCAGTAAAATGCTTTGGTTGGGGCGATATAATTATTAAAAACATTGGATAGAATTCTATTTCAAAATATGATAGAGAATTTATATTTATAAGCACTAAATAAGACGCGTCTCAAGATGTTAAGGCGTTTAATTGTTTCTTTTGAACTTTAGGATTTATGCAGTTATAATTTCGAGAAAATATTTGGAAGAACATAATGGAAGATATGACTAAACACATAGTGTAGCAATCATACTCAAAAGAAAAGAAAATATAATATATCCAAAATTAACGTTCTTTTGAATAACAAACCGATTGTGACAAGATAAATAAAAATATAGATTAGTAGGAATATTATGGAAAAGGCTTATATGTAGATGAAATTGTCAAAGTACTGTTTGTTTATGCATTTCGTTTAATAAGCATATACGATGTTTTCAAAATATGAGGATATTTTCTTTTGTTTCATTTCATCCATGAAACAAAATTTATCATCTAATTTTATAGATGTCTCTCGTTACAAAAGTACGTTATCTGAAATACACTTAAATACAATCCACCTGTGTGTGCCTACTTGTTTTGTCGTTGAGTATGGGGGATTATATTTGTTGTGTGACCTTATATGGTCTTTAAACTCGCAAGGGAAGGTACTGTAAATCTGTTATTTTGGCTTTGAAGGCTTCTGTCGTTGTAAACATGTTGTGGCATGGTTTATTTATTTCAATTTTTGACACCTCGTGGCAACAAGAACTTAAATCCCTGATTAAGAGTAGCATTTCCTCTATTCTTTGACCTACACTTTACTTTATCTCAACCAGTCTATTGAACGAATGCTCTGTCCAACTCTGTCCTTCTCTCTACCTTCTCTCTAACTTCTCTTGAAAATGTGCTCTAGCCACTTGACTGTCAGCTACTTCTATCGTAACTGAAAAGAGTCAAAATATATCCGCCATAGATATATCTCGAAATTTCACTCATTTTTGGTTCTGGTGGACTGGTAAGCGTTTTGGATAATTCTTGTTTTTTCATATCGTTACTAATTCAAATAAGGAAATGTACTTATATATTTACTGTTACTGCAGATATGGTAGCGGTTTAGTTTAAAAAAATGTTTTGAATTTCATCCAGTTAAAAAATGAGTCAGCACTTTTTCGCTGCTAAAGGCTTGATTGTTTCGTCTTTTGCATGGTTTTTTCTTTACACTTGCAAGGAAAGTTACTGTAAAACTGTTATTTTGGCTTTCAAGGTTTCTCTCGACTTATACTAAGTAAAACTTTTTTTTTTACAATTGGAGTAGATATATCTTTCTATCGCGCGGTTTCACACTCATCCCTCTTCTTTGAACAGGAGTAGATGTACATGCCTTTTTTCTTGCTTAGAAAGAAGTTTCCGGAATTTTTTGCCTCTTTCCGGTCTTAGTGCAGTCGCGAACAACTTGCAATATTTGAGAATGGTGGCAACACTTTTTCCTTCTGAGGTTACCGGCTTGGTAGTTTCCTGGTTTCTGCTTCCGAATGGTAGGTAGGAGACCGAACACTTGCTTAGCGTCTTAAGAGGCTGCTCTGATGAACAATTAAATAATATCGGGGTTTCTTGCAGTGCCATATCACGCATGGATGGGTGTCCCTGTATGAACGTCCGGTGGGCAACATGAGGCAAAAATATGCTGCAGACTCAGCCAGTCTCCATCCTACACATGCTGCATACTCTAGACCTGTCTGAATAAACTCACTGTGGATAACAAAACTAAAACAGCTAATCAGATAACACCCAAACCTGTCAGCTTCTTTTTTTCTTATTTTTTTTTTATAAGCGTTTCACACCGAGCAAGGCGTGTCACTGCCACTACTGTGCAGGGGGATACGTAGAGTGGAGAAAGGCTGATTAAATATAGGAAATAACAGAGGGTGGGTGATAGGCGGGTGAGGATACCGAGAATGAGGGTTGGGTAGATGAGAGTGTTGTGAGAATAGTTGGGAGTTAGTGTGATAGGAGGTGTCTATTGACCCTACATTTAAATACCTGGAGATTATAACTGTCGGGAAAGCAGACTTGTGGAAGGGAGTCCCACAGGCGGGAAGCGCGAGAAAAGAAGCTGTTGGAGTAGAATTTACGGTTACATCTTATTTGTTTAACTGTAAAAGGGAGGGACCTAGTTGCTAATCTAGTATCTCGTGTAAATTCGTGCTTAGGCGGCACCAGTGATCGGAGCAGAAGCCATGAAAGTACTTGTAGAAGAGGCACAGGGAAGCTACATCACACCGGTGTGAGAGCGGCTGCAGCCGGTCTGCCAAGTCAGTATCAACCACGTTACAGATCCTCGTTTGTATTTTGTCAAGAAGCCCAAGGAGAGCAGCAGGGGCACCCGACCAGATATGGCAGCAATATTCAATACACTGGCGGATGGTAGATTTGTATATGTGCAGAATAGTTTCAGGTGGGAAAAAATTCCGGGCCCTGCACAGGGATCCCACTTTCATAGCAGCAGATTTGGCAATGGATTCAATATAGTCATTCCATTTGAGGTCCGCCGAGAGTGTAAGGCCAAGGAGGCGTAGTATTTTACTCTCTGGGAGGCTAGCCTGTCCCATGCTAATGGGAGGTAGATGCGCTTGTCTATGGTGGTTAATTGATAACAGCTTTGTTTTGGAGGCATTGAAATTTACCAACAATTTCCTACCCCAGGTCACTACGGATTGGAGGTCCCTTTCAAGTGCGGCAGCGAGGTTAACTTTGTCGTCCAGACCTGGTTTCTGATCGATGGGGGAGTAGATTGTTGTGTCGTCGGCATACATGCCAACTTGGGATCTAATGGTGTCGGGGAGATCATTAATGTAGATCAGAAAGAGCGTGGGACCTAGGATAGAACCTTGAGGGACGCCCGCGTTCGTCTGGTAGTTTTGGGAGGCATGCCTATTTAATACCACCTTTAATGTGCGGTTAGAGAGGAAGGACTGGATGTGGTCAAACAGATGTCCAGTTATCCCATAGCTCCGCAGTTTGCACAAGAGGCCAGCATGCCAGACCCTGTCGAATGCTTTGGAGATATCCAAGGCAACGGTTCGGGCTTCACCATTCTTGTCGAGTGCCTGGTATATGTACTCGGTAATGGTCGTTAGCATATCAGCAGTAGACCTGGTGAAGCGAAACCCATACTGTTTGTCAGAGAGAAGCCCGCTGGTCATAAGGTGCTGAATCACCTCGGCGTTGATAATGGCTTCGAAAACTTTGCCAAAGATTGGAAGGAGACTAATAGGACGGTAATTGGCGTGGTCTGAGGGTTCGCCAGAATTCTTAAATATAGGTACTACGCAGGAGGACTTCCAACAGGCAGGAAAGCAGGAAGCAGATAGGCAGAAGTTATAGAGTTTAGAGAGGACAAAGGAGAGTTCTGGGGCACATTTCTTCAGTACTATGACTGGGATTCCGTCACCGCCGCTCGCTTTGTGTGGGTCAAGTTGCGCAATTATCTTGGCGACCAGCGAGGGTGAAATGTGGAACTTATTTAGTTGAGCCTTAGTTCTGGGTGGGAAGTCTGGTGTAGGTATTCCTAACGAGTCCAGTGTCGAATTGGTTGAGAATCTACGGGCAAAGCATTCAGCCTTGTCGGCTGGGGACGTGAGAACTTCAAATTCATTGATTAGTGGGGGTATTGAAGTCTTGTTCCTGCTGAGCACGCTTTTGCAGAGACGCCAGTAATCTTTCGAGCCAAACTTAGAGGATGCTATGCGTTGCCTAATTCTGGTAGCAAACGCCCTCTTGGCTTCGTTCAGTACTTTTTTACAGTTGTTCCGTGCTGAGGTGAAAAGGCGCCTGTTTTGGTTCGACGAGCAGCTTCGATAGAGCCTGAAGAAATGGTTCCGGTGGGCAATAGCGGCCGAGCAAGCGGGTGAGAACCAGGGGGACGAATTAGGTTTTAGTTGGAATTTTCTGGCAGGGATAAAAGCATCGATGCCAGCCTTAACCCAAGAGGAGACTTCGGAGGCACAGTCTTCGACAGGAAGATCAAAGACGATGTTCCAGGGGACGTCGCAGAGGAAGTCCCTGAACGAGTACCAGTCGGCTCTAGTGTAGCAGTATGATATTCTGCTGGTCTGGTTTTCTTGGGTAGAGTTAGTGCGGATTGATATGTTTACGGAGACTACGGCGTGGTCAGAGTTTCCAAGGGGGCAGAGTTGCCTTGTAGTGCAAGAGTCTGGGATGGAGGTAAAACAAAGGTCGAGTAAAGAGTCCCTTCCGTTAGGATTTTTAGAGAAACGCGTGGGGAAGTCCACCACTTGCGTTAGAGCTTGGGCTATTGAAAAGTGCATGGTGCGGATCCCAGCAAGGTCGGTGGCTGAGTTTTCAAGCCACTTGGTGTGGTGGGCGTTAATCTCGAACTGTTGTCCTGGATATTTCTAAAGCATTTGACAGAGTTTGGCATGCTGTTCTTCTACACAAGCTGCGAAGCTATGGCATAAGTAGACAAATGTTTGACCTACTCCATTCGTTCCTCTCAAATCGCACAATGAAGGTAGTATCGAACGGGCATATCTTTCAATACTATCATACAAATGGGGGTGTCTATTCTAGATCCTACGTTTTTCTCAATCTGCTGAGGTTAAAAAACGAACCTCGCTGCCGAGCTTGAGAAGGACCTATAATCTGTGGTGGATAAGGTTAAGAAATGCCTCGTAAATTATTATGCTTCCAAAACAAAGTTATTGGCAACATACAATGGAGAATCTGCAATGTAATCGATACCGACTTGGCAGCTCGGCTGCATTCGCTCTCTCAACGGCGTGACGTGGCTTCCCTGTGTCTCTTCTACAAATACTTTCATGGCTTTTGCTCTAATTAACATAGTTCACTGGTTCCCACATATATATGAATTTAAGATTCACAAGAGCCACAAGATTAGAAACTAGGTCTCACCCTTTTACTGTGAAAATAAATTGTAAACGCAAATGCTATTCCAGCAGCTTTTTTCTCGCACTTCCCGGCTGTGGAATTCCATTCACCGAGAGCTATAATCTCCAGGAATTTAAATCTAAGTTCAATAGACATCTCCTATCTCACTAACTCGCATCATTTCTATCAAGATGTTTTCTCCATCCACTCCACAACTATTACACCGGTATTCTCAATTCATCAATTACCCTCCTCTTGACATTCCCTATAACTTACGCCTCTTTTTCATCACTTTCCCTTAGGTAACCCTCTGCGCGACAGTAGCAGTAAAACTGCCTTGCTTAGTAAAATGATTAAACAAATTATATAAATCAACACTGAATAGTGTGCGTCAGTCTCTTCCCTATACCGATTATCAGACGTGGTGTTAATGATTTTCCTGCAGGCTTTAACTCGTGAGATGTTGGCAGATAGCGTAATATGTGTTCCTAACTAGTTTACCACAGACAACCACATCAGTAATGAACACACTGTTAACCATATAATCTAAAGCTAAAACTAATAATATGTTTTGTTTTAAAATACCAAATTATAGTGTAACAAATTTAAAGAATAATAATAATTCAGATTATAATTATAATAAATTTTTGTTAATAATAAATTTTTCTAAACCGCAACAAACGAAAAACAAAGAAAAAACCCGTTTTCCTTCTTGATATTTCAGTGACTAATGTATATATATAGAAAGAAAGAATGAGGGAGAGAGGGAGAAAGATAAAATAGAGAGAGACAGCGAAAGAGAGAGAAAGAGAAAGTCCACAAAAAGTAATACAAAATCATGATGTTCGCTGAAGCTGTAAATTTGCAATTCAAAATGAAATATTAATACTTATGTTCATAATCTTTATACAAAACGCTCACTACTTTATCCTGAAAAAGATCTGTCCATGGTATTATATATATATATATATATATATATAGAGAGAGAGAGAGAGAGAGAGAGAGAAAGAGAGAGAGAGATTTGTTGAGGGGGTGTACATGTATACGTGTCTCTGTGTTGCCTCCTTGTGTGTGCGTGCGTGTGTCTCTGTGTGTACCTCCTTGTGTGTGCGTGCGTGTGACTTTGAGTGTATATGGTGAATGCATAGTAACTCTTCAATAAGGAATAAGCTACAATTACCCGCTCTTTATTGGCCTTGGCTTGTGTGTTTATGGGCAGCCATTTTTCAAACTTCGAAATATTCATAATATTCTGCCGTTTCTTCCGCTTTATTTACTGCCATTTAGAAGTCTGCACCTTTTGACTCTCTTGTAACTATTACTGCCGGAAATATTGCGCTGTTAGGTGCGACATCAAATGCATTTCCATCAACTACAAAAAGGGGACCAATATAGATCATGAATATCAAGTATGAAATTAAGTCTATATATTCAAATGTAATCATTTATAGTCAAAAGAAATAAACATAAATATTAATCATTATCTTCTGAAATGTGCATGTGTTTGTATGCATATAACTATATTCCTGACTGAAAAGTTTATCAATAATATAACTCTTCACAATTATCACTTATACTCCTGATTTTATGAGTTATAATATGATTTAATTTGAATAAGTATATTCTATCTATTTAATTCAAATCATTTCTATATAATATATGGATACTTTAAATGCAACATTTTGAGGTATCCAGTAAATATCAGAAAGTGTGTTTTCTTTAGCCCTTTTTTTCAGATGAGGTAATTTAGGAATTTAATTCTCTTGCCAAAGTCTGTCATATGCACAGAATGATAGAAGACGTGGTGTGAATTTCAGGCTTCATACTACCAACTAGGTTTCGTACAGCCTATTTTTAGTTACATCTAGCAAAGACAATGCGTTTTGGCCAAAACGCATTGTCTTTGCTAGATGTAACTAAAAATAGGCTGTACGAAACCCACAACAGTTAGCCAGAATATAAAATAAATTGACTAATATCTGCCGTAATAATATACTGCCGGAACCCGTGGAATTTCCACGGAAGGATAATTATGATTTACTGGAAAAATTTTACCTCGTCATACTACAAATGATAGTAACGTCTTCAAACATACAGATGTTGGATAATAAAATTACGATAACACACAGTGTAATTTTATTAAAATGTCTATAAAAGTAATGTCCATAGAAGCTACTTTACTGTAATCTTATATTATATTAAGCAGTGTATGCACAGACCTTAACCAAAATATTGTACGCTATTTTGTGAGAGATTTTGAAAGAGAACATGTTTTTAATTACTGAAAAATCATGGCTCCTGTGTTCATTGAAAACAAAAAAGACTAACAAGGGTGTAGAGGCCAGAATTTTTTTTTTTTTAGGTCGCAGGATACGACAACAAACCTACCTATTTTTACTATATTGTAGGGTACACACACCTATACACACAATTACTGCTACAACCAACATCTTAAGCTGCTACTGCTACGGAAATGATATAGGCTCTCTCCTCCTATTCTCACATTCTTTACTAGTCTTCTGTTTGGCAATGGTGAGAGAAAGGCTGATATGAGTAGCCTTTATAGATTATAAAAGATAGAGGGGGAGGAAAAGCTCGTGTAGAGAGTAAGTGTGTTATCTTTCTTCAGTGGCGTAACGGATGGAGAAACAAAGTAACTAAGTAACTAACGAAGGAAAGAACAAGCAGAATTATTGTATGATTAAAAATACACACTGCATGATTAAAATCCTTTTATTACAACCAAAATAGAGATTATTTTTAAAACAAACAAGTGTCATTGACCGAAGAGTTACCTTTTCGGTGGAACTTTTCGAAATTTATTTCTATGAAAACAACTTTTTCATATAAAAGGATTTATTAAACCCGGTTAAATTTAACACGCTTACTGATAATAACTGTGATTTTCAGTCTACAATTTTGTTTAAGGTAACCGGAAGACCTAGCATCTTGCTTATAAGAATATTTTCCATTACATTTGCAGCTATTATTCAGTCAGTTAAGTGCCATACGCGAAACACGCTTGGGCGATCACGTCTCGAAAGAGACATGACTGACTGGGCAGAAGACTATCCCGCAGTAGGTTGCCATTGCATTCTGCGGTAGATTGGTTGCCAGCCAAGGCTATAGAACCTAATCTGTCCTGTTATTTAACCCATAACTGGAAGGAAGAGACGGATTAATACCTTTCCCAAGGTTATTTGCTCGTAAGTGAATGCAATGAATTCAACTGGAATTTGAACTATTTTTCAGTGAATTCAACTGGAATTTGAAATATTTGCAGCTATTATTACAAAACCTAAAACGTTGGAATTTTATAATTTATTTGTATTTCTGTAGCCCCCGGTATAAAAAATAATAATAATGGATTGTCTTATTTAATATCTCGATGATTCATAAGATTGAAAACATTTATAATCAGCGAGCTGAAAAAAAGGTTATTTATATAATAATTCATACAATTCTGAGCGTTTTACGTGTCTAAATCTGACTAAAGTTTTACAGAATGTTAAAACGAAAGGATGTATTGTGTATGTTTTTCTGCTGGTTAGTAAATATACAAAAGGTTATAGCCCTTTGTTATATAATAAGGTAAAAAGACACACACAAGTTATAAAATATCAATTATAAATTATTCCTAAATATAGCGCGCCTAAATTCATCTTTCCAGAGAATATTCCTGAGTGAACTTAAAAAGCATAAAACAAATATTAGGTAATAATAATTTCACCAACTACATTATCGATGAACAAATAAAATCCTTCTTACAAAAATACATACCAACAAAATATCAACATATCTGCAACAAGATACACAACAATTATACACAATAATAATAAGTACGAAGAATTCGCTAGACGAAAAATTAATAAACGCAATATGAAATATATAAACCTGATAATATGTTTAAAAAATTGGAAAACCGCGACACTTGTTGCCACTAATTCAAATAACCCCTATTAACTTTCAACTACGGAAGAAAAATATAGTGTATTAATTTCTCTGCCTCGAAGAAGAGTTTGTTTCTTGTCATAAATAAATTACCTACATCGGTCTTACTACCACCTCCTCCAGTAGACGCATCACATGTCTCTTATCTGGTCAATATACTATAAAAACCTCCATCTACCTATACTTTATAAGAAGCCTTACGGGAAATTCTGATCAAACACACTAAAGTATATATATATATATATATATATATATATATATATATATATATATATATATATATATTATATTATATGCATATATATATATATATATATATATATATATATATATATATATATATATATATATATATATATATATATATATACATGACATTGCCGGCAACATCTCACTGTAAAAGAGACACGATATATAAAATATCTTGCTTCCACTTTTATGTTCGCCTTATTAAACAGTGTAATATTTTTAAAATGTTTTTTGTGTTTTTAAATAGAAAGACGCTCAGTAGCATTCCTGAGGCGTTCAAAAAGAAAGATCTCAATGAACGCTGATGCTAGTAAATAAATAAAACAAAACAATTTTAAATGTCAAACACGAAGAGAAATTAACAACATCCAAAAACAAACATCATTGTATATGGCATATATATTACTGTCCTCAAAGAAAATTATGCGAAAATACAGAAAAAACTAAATCAAAAGTTAGTTAAATTTCCTTATATATATATATATATATATATATATACATATACATGTGTGTGTGTGTGTGTGCATGTGTGTGCGTGTGTGTGTTTGTTTGTATGTGTGTGTATCTGTGCAAACAACAGTAAATCAGGTAATGTTTAGACCAGTAGAAGGATTTTGAAAAAAATTGAGCAATTCACAAGCACAATTACTGCATATACACAGCCAGCAAAATGTCAAGGAACGAAATGTTCACAACTTATTCGCTACCCTGTTTTCAATCATGCTCTTTTCAAGAGATGATAGCAGTCAGATGATGTAGCATTTCTTGACGCTTCTTACTATGCACAATCTAGGTACTCTTGTGTGCAGTTTTCAAATTAATTTATGGTTTAATGCTATTTTCATTCTAGTTCTATATGTAATTCGATGATGTTTAATTACATTTTCATTTTTCTTTGTTGAGTGTTGTTTCGTAGTTATTGAATGAATCTCTGACAGTTGTTTCTTTTACTCCTATATATATATATATATATATATATATATATATATATATATACATTGTATTAATGTTATTTGTCTCCGACGATTTATATATTATGATGTATATATATATTTTCTTCAATTTACAATATTCATTTTCTTATTTGCTTAGATGATTTACTACACATCATCTGTCATGTTTTTAGCAGAGTCTCAATAGGAGTTACGGGTAAGAATAATATCTTCATGATGACTTTGTGTTATCCGTCAGCTATGCTTGTTATCACAGCGCAACAATATGTATGTGTGTCAGTTGGTATCTCCATGTGAATGTGTTTCGATGTCTATTTTGATTAAAATATTAGTTTTTTTCAAGTCGATTTAAGAGGACTATATTTCGAGTCTAATTAGAAATTTTATTGTCTCAGAAATTTCATAAAAGATTAGTATTAAAACTTATATTGGTTCTCGCAAGCTTTCTCGGCCGCCATTGCCCACCGGAATCACTTCTTCCGAGTTTATCGTAGCCATGTGTCTGACCAAAACAGGTGTCTTTTCGCCTCAGATCGTAATAAGTGTAAAAAGATACTTAACGAAGCTAAGATGCTGTTTGCTGCCAGGATGAAGCTGCGCAGAGCATCCTCCAAGTTCGGTACCAAAGACTACTGGCTCCTCTGCAAACGCGTGCTTAGAAAGTGTATGTCCTCAATACCCCCACTAATAAACGAGTTTGAATGCTTTGCCCATAGATTCTCGACCAGTTCGACTCTGGATTGGTCTGGAATCCATACACCCGATTTCCTATCTAGAACTGAGGCTCAATTGAATGACGTCCACATCACGCCCTCGCTGATTTCTAGCATAATCTCAAAATGGGACCCTCACAAAGCGAGTGGTGGGGATGGAATCCCAGTCATAGTTTTGAAAAATTGCGCCCCTGAACTCTCCTCTATCCTTTCTAAGCTCTACAACCTCTGCCTATATTCCTCCTGCTTTCCTGCTGTTGGAAGGCTTCTTCTGTGGTTCCAATATTCAAGAACACTGGTGAACCATCAGACCCCGCAAATTACCGCCACATCAGCCTTCTCCCGATCTTTGGCAAAGTGTTTGAAGCCATTATCAATGCCGAGGTCGTTCAGCATCTCACAGCCCACAGACTCCTCTCGGACAAAGAGTATGGCTTCCGCTTCTCCAGGTCTACTGCTGATATGCTAACGACCATCATCGAGTATATATACCAGGCTCTCGACAAGAATGGTGAAGCCCGAACCGTCGTTTGGATATCTCTAAAGCATTCGACAGAGTATGACATACCGGCCTTCTACGGAAACTGCGAAACTAATGGCATAACTGGACTTTCGTTGGACTTAATCCGGTCATTCCTATCTATTCGCACACTGAAGCTGGTATTAAACGGACATGCCTCCCAGAACTACCCTACAAACGCGGGAGTACCCCAAGACTCCATCCTAGGTCCTACGCTCTTTCTCATCTATATCAATGATCTCCCCGATGCCATAAGATCACAAGTAGACATGTATGCCGATGATACCACAGTTTACACTCGCCTCGATCAAACATCTGGTGTTGGTGACAAGGCGAACCTCGCTGCCGAGCTGGAGAAGGACCTCCAATTCGTGGTGGATTGGGGTAAGAAATGGCCCGTAAATTTCAATTCTGCCAAAACGAAGCTGCAACCACCACAGACAACCGCACCTCCCTCCTATTAGCATGTAACAGACTTGCCTCCCAGAGAGTAAATCATTACGCCTGCTTGGCCTGACGCTCTCAGCGGACCTCAAGTGGAATGACTACGTCGAAACCATTGCTAAATCCGCAGCTATGAAAGTCGACTCTCTGTGTAGGGCCCGGAAATTCTTTCCACCTGAATCTATCCTGCAATTATACAAATACACCATCCGCCGTGTATTGAGTACTGCTGCCACACTTGGTCAGGTGCCCCTTCTATTTTCCTCGGGGTTCTTGATAAAATACAGCGAAGAATCTGTAATGTGATTGATACCGACTTGGCTGACCGCCTGCAGTGCCTCTCTCACTGGCGTGACGTGGCTTCCCTGTGCCTCTTCTATAAATACTTTCATGGCTTCTACTCTGACGAACTTAAATCACTGGTGCCCCCTAGATGTGAATTTGCACGAGATACTAGATTGGCAACTAGGTCCCACCCTTTTACAGTGAAACCGATGAAATGTAACCGCAATTTCTACTCCAACAGCTTCTTTCCTCGCACTTCCCGCCTGTGGAATTCCCTACCGCATGCTTGCTTCCCCGACGGCTACAACCTCCAGGAGTTTAAATGTAAGGTCAATAGACACCTCCTAACACACTAACTCACACCCACTCTCTCCAACTCTCTCCCTATGTACATCTTAAGTCGTCTATCACCCTCCTTCTGACATTTCCTATACCCAATCCCTCTATGTAACCCCCTGCGCTATAGTGGCAGTGGAATGCCTTGCTTGGGGTGACACGATTAAAAAAAAAATTCCAAATATGTCTACATACTTTTGATATTTTTAAGATTGTAGTGAATATAACAAGATCTAGTTTGAAAATTCAAATGAGATGCTAAGCACAGACTCATTGATTTTGGTAAAACTTAAAAAGACTAAAACAGCTTTGCCTGACACACACGCAAAAGCGATTCCAAAACTAAACTCGAGAAATTTCACAACCTGATACGAAGTATTTTTTGGCCAAATCACAGCTATGAAACATCAAAAAACGAAATGCAAATAATGTTTCATACTCAGAAACAAATTTTTATACGGCCCTTTTCGCGAGCCCACGTTAAGTCTGCTCGTTTATTGTAATGAAACGGTTAATCTCAGCATTACCATTACAAATATACTGCGTATAATCTAATGGAAAGGCAAAAATCACATCAGGGAGTTAATTCCCAAATGACTTTTTCATGTCCCACAAACTGAATAAAAGACGGGCAAGTTTGCCTGTCTCAAGCGAGAAGACGAGCATATTAACACGTTCTTTGTCAAAGGTCAAGCGATCGTTATTATCTCTTTCTCCCTCACCTCTTTTTCTTCTCACGGTTTACTCGTCTTCCTCTTTTATACTTCATAAATGAACGGAACTTTTTAAACCTAAGCAATAACTTCGAATAATTTCCGACCAAAAGATAACATATTTTCCTGCCTACGTTCACAAACTCATTCTTACAAGGACTACTACGAACATTTTAACGACTTTATATCACCAAAAAAATCATATTAATTTCATTTGCAAAAGCATTAATTGAGTTATATGCATTTAAATTGTTGTTTCAATTAATAATTTTGATGTTCTTGCGTTTAAACAGATTAGTTTGATTTCTCCTTATTAGTTATAAGTTAAAGATTATTTAACTTAGTTTAGTGTAGTATAAAGAGAAATGAAATGAGGGAGATTATGTTTCGATAATTACATTAACACCACTTTACAACATTTCTAAAAAAATGCGAGGAAGCAAACAAATTGTTTAAGAAATTTTTGAAACAGTTAAAATGCTTTAGTAATTTTATTTATGTTGTTAGAGACAATGAAAAGTGTATTGTTATGATATATTATGTAATATCGTTCTTCATATATGTGAAAGTATACTGCATATGATTAAGAATTGAATTGAATTGATAGAGATATTGTTCTACAGAAGGGTGCTGAAAATACTATAGTGAACATGTCAACAACAACCAATTTTTAGCGATAATACAAACAAATCGAGCACTTATCGTTAGCGTCCAAAAAAGAAAATTTTACAATGACAAAACACGTTGAAACATAAAACACAGACGAAAGCAGCGCATAACTTACCCAATAGTATGAAATTTCTCATCCAAATATATATTTCAATATTTGGATATCTGCTGGATTATATATCATTTATAAACATTTATTGTTTTAACTAACTTATATATTGTCACTTATCATTATACAGGATTACCATTTCTTTTGTAATTACATATTAATTTTACTTTTTTATTGCTGAAAGCTTCCGTGTATATCGTGTTTACATACCGATATTGCTTAATGTACTTTTTAAAAAAATACAAATCTTGAAATTTGGAAATATATTGATAGTATTAAAATATGGAATGATAAAGGCATGACGAAATTCAGTGGCAAGTTTGAATTCACTGAATGATTCATTCGTTTTCTAGGGATTATCGACTCTTTACGTGTTATTTAAAGCCGTAAAAATATATTATAATTTTTAATTAATAATGGTTTATTTATGAAGGTTTTACTAATTAACTCATAGCTGGTTTAGAGGAGAACAGGTGGGTTCATACATTTTATCAGTTAATTTGAAACTGAATATAAATAACTTGATTTGAAATTAAACACGACACTTCTACTTCTAAATTGAAGCCGTTATAGACTACATGAATCACACATTTAAGTTTAAAACCTCTATGTTCAAAAGCTGTCACCCATCTACGTACTGACCAGTGTAGACGTTGATTAACATCGGCGATCGTAACAGAATTTGGAAGCAATATTTTGCTCATGACAAATAAACCAATGTATCTCAGATCTCTGATTAACAATTTGGTGCCATTATACTTTATAGCACCCTTCCACGTTTACTGAACCTGGTATTCCCAGCCTGTCACCAATCTCAGTACAGACATTGCATAAATTTGGTGATAGTATGGGGAAAATGTTTGAACGTTATGTGGCTGTAAGCTAGATTATAATCCAGTTTCTATATTGTATACACTTTGGCTAGCACAAAATTGATAAAGTTATCGAATTGTTAAAATGGCAGAGATTCAGCATTTATCTTACATTTAGCTATTTCTCTTGCTATTCGGCTTTGTCTTGTTTTTGTATTTATACAGGAGATGATTAGCAACTACTGACTGGCATCTGATGCCATAAATGCCGGCACCGTCAGCATGAAGAAGTCAAACTTTGACAGCCTATTTGAAAAAGTATTCCTCTATTGCGCTCAGAGGATATATCTATCCAATGCTCCATTTACCATGTTAATGCCTGGACGGACAGTTCGGCCATTTCTTTTACTGTAACCCACAAGTCTTTCCCCAACCCTTTTACATCCAGCTCTTTTATCCTGTCACTGTCCTTTATATCATGAGATCTCTGGATCAGCATTCATTCTAAGGAACGTAATGCTGAAGAGGAGGTAAAAAATAGGGTGTGGGTATGTGTATGAAATTGCATAAAAGCGAACTGAATACGTAAAAGATACTCAGTCTCTCTCAATGATGTATATATCTATATCGACACGCATGCATATTTTTTCAACTACACAATATAGAAGGGACAGTTGCACACTGCCTATGAAATAAAGAGCAACATGATGCAATCTACTCTGTCAGAAATCTGAAAATGGTATGCTGTATTGCTTTGCATTCACGCATGAAGCACAATTACGAATATATCAGAGTGTTTGGGTGTCAATTTGAGGAAAGTGCAGAAGATTCGGATAGAGCTGGACTTGGTGTTTGAAGTGATCACTGTTGATGATGACGGTATGCCTCCGTTCGTGTTTCCACAGGACTCAGACTAAACACAGAGGCCTAACTCAAGTGCTATGGAGCGGTACAAATGCTCTGGGTCAAGAAAATAGCTGCTGGGAGAATCTGTGTCTCGCAAAAGGAATCAGCATCATATCACACAATCAGAACCCATTCAGGCTGTTAGGCCATTTTAGCTACCACATCACTACTTACATCTGACTCCTTAACTCGCCAGACTGCAAAGCAATAAACTTTTATATGTTGGAAATCTTTTAGTGTGAGATCAAAAAGCTCTTTGAACATCATAACAAAATTAAAAAATTAACTAACTTAAAAATGGAGACCATCCATAAGTTATGTATGGAATTCTAAATTCGTCTGGTGTGCATAGCTGAAAGCGATTGCGATTTTATTGATTATATTTCCACTTTAGTTTTTCAAAATAGTTTTGTCTCATTTTTATAAATACATCTGTTAAATTGATACGCTAGTATTATTTTAATATTTTTTTTCAATGAAGACGAAATTCATTCACCGCACTTACTACATTCGTTTGTCTGCGAACTGCTCACTACAGCAAACACAATTGTCATCTTTCATAATGGCTGATGAAAGCCGGAATCTCAGGAAAGATTAAAATAAATAAAAATTTATTAATATTGTGATTTTCTTTCCTGTATCAACAATAATGCTATTAAGCTTATCAGATGATATGAAAAAATTTATATAAAGTAAATCGACAAAACTTGTTTATATTATTTAATGAAACATGGATCAATGAAAAAAATATAAATATAAACATGAAACAAGACATCATCTCTTAATAATATAAACCATATTTCTATGCATGTACGTTTTGAGTTTGAGTTCATTTATTCAGCCTGTTCATTTTACAAACAAACATGAATATACCAATGAAGCTCTCTAGAATTACCTACTGAAGAAATATATGTCTGAAAGTTTCCACCCATATATATATATATATATATATATATATAAACCAATTTACACCATATTATTGTATTCCTTTAATTGTGGTGCAATCCTCTAAGATCATCTTAAATGTTGACTAAAATGATTTTCTTTATGCCAGGGAGTAATATTTGCTGCTTATTTTAGTAGAATAACATTATAGATAGATAGATAGATAGATAGATAGATAGATAGATAGATAGATAGATAGATAGATAGATAGATAGATAGATGCGTGTATGTCAGTGTCTGATAAAGAAAGAGAGAAAGTGAGAGTGTGATTATAAATTTGTTAAATAGTCTACCAAAACTTTGTAATGTTATTGTTAGACAGCTTCAGAAACAAGAAAAGAAACGCCCACGTTTTGTCGGAAATTCAAATAAAACAATTATATAAATAAACTAATCTATTCATTCAATTATAGTTGATTGATTATTTAACCATGTGAAAAATTTCCGAAATATTATAATCCCTAACACATTGCGGAGTATATATAACTGTCTACGTATTATAAAAATGTTAGACCAATGAATGGCAGAATGGTGAAAAAAGATGTGCACCCTGTAGCCCCATATTTATAACTGTCTCTCATATTTTTATATTTTCCTCTTATATATATATATATATATATATATATATATATAGTGTATCGAGGCAGGAGATAACTTTCTAAACATATATTGTTAAATATAAAAGATAATGAATTCTATTATTTTTAATCAGGAGCCGTTCTAAACATCGTATTTTGGCTTTAATTTCAGTTGAAAATAAAGACAAATCCCTCCAATATTAATAGAAATAAAAGCCCAATAAAAGAGATCCCCCCGCCTAACATTTCTCAAATATCCACACCAATATATTCCTTAAAACCTAAGAATCAAATAACTGCATCTTTGAATGTCCAAAACTTATTCACTAATGTTCACGTCCATGAAACGATTAATATCATTATCTCTGATGTATACAATCATGCTAATCTCCCATGAATCAATATTTAACCCATTATATTAAAAAAAACTATAATTAGCATGCACCACACAAGTACACTTTCACGATCCCTTAGGTACTATTTATGCTCAAATAGATGGTATTGCGATGGGATCTCCTTTAGGTCCCCTCTTTTCTAATTATTATATGACAATTTTAGAAAATAAAATAATTAATGACAACAATAAACTATCTATATATGTTAGATACTTAGATGACATCTACATTTTAGCTAAGAATATCGATCAAATTACACAATATAAAAACAAATTTGAAAGTCACTCCGTCCTCAAATTTACATTAAAACTTAATATTAAGAACAAATCACATTCCATGATGTATTCATTCATTCTAGCATACATAGATTTACTACATCTCTATATAGGAAACCAACTAGTATAACCTCGTGTCACCTGAATTATAATAGTGTATGCGCACAACGATATAAATTAGCTGTTATAAAAAAAAATTAATTCAATGCACACAAATGATATCTTCTTCCAAATCCATATTTTATAAAGAATTACACAACATGATAACCATTTAATCAGAGAACTTATTTAGCCTTCAAAATTCAGTTTACGACGAAAAAAGCTTATTTGGAAGCTATACCAGGAAATCAAAATTTGACTGACATCCATTCAATTTTCTTTCAGTCTACGGTTTCGCTTTAACGGGAAACAACTATTGCTTTTTGTCTTTCGTGCCAACGTCCAAAAATCTGAGCTTCAGGACTATGGATTTGTTTTAAAGCTTTCATTACGCCCGAGCAACGCCGGGCTATACTGGTAGTATATATATATATATATATATATATATATATATATATATATATATCAACAAGTACATTACTGTAGTTCGATGACGTTTTTCTAGATGACGATATGCGTTACATAGTATAATTTTTTCCAAGTCTTCATACATTTCCTTTCCACATACACTTTGACTGAGTGATTTCTGTGTTCAGCTGTTATCTTCTTTATGTTTTGATTAAGCTAACATATGTAAGAAAGGTAGTAATACGTCAAATTTTCAGAAAACTGTAATTGAATTGAACTAAATATTCGAATCAGAAATCCTGGATTTTACGTCTGACTGAGTAGTTTTGTAATTAGTCAAATATCTTATCAAATTATCTCTTCTTCACTATCACTCTCTGTTTTTGTCTGTCTGTCTATCTCGTGATATTGGCTTTTTTTTTATTTCTGCACAATGTGCCATTTAATATTTTTGCATAGCAAAATCTACTGCTAAGAAGTTTGGGTCACTATGTCGATCCAGGATGTTTTTTCCGCCTGTATCCATCCTGCATATATACAAGTCAACCATCCGTCCGTGCATGGAGTACTGCTGCCATTTATGGTCAGGCGCCCCTGCCGTTCTCCTCAGTGTTCTTGACAGGCTCCAAAGAAGAGTCTGTAATGTGATAGGTACTGATCTGCCTGCTCGACTTCCGCCACTTCCCCACCGTCGAAATGTGGCCTCCCTTTGTCTGTTCTATAAATACTTTCATGGCTTCTGCTCGGACGAACTTATGTCACTGGTCCCTCCTCAACAGGTGTTTACTCGTGCAACCAGACTGGCAACTGGGTCCCACCCATTCACGGTCAGGTTAGCTAAATGCAGACGACAATTCTTCTCCTTCAGCTTCTTCTCTCGCACATCCCGCCTGTGGAACTCGCTCCCATATTCTTGTTTCCTGGCGGCTACAACCTCTAGAAATTTAAATGCAAAGTCAATACTCAACTACTAACCACTGGACACTAGCTCTCTTCCCACCCTCGTATAACTTTCCCTTTCTCTCCACCCATGTATCTGTCATCGCACCTGCATTCTCAGCTTTCTATTGCTCCTTTCTAATTAGTTTGTACTCCTCACTTTTTCTAATTAATCTTTTTACAGTTATGTAGCCCCCCCCCCCGCACATCTGTGGCATTTCTGCTTTGCTCGGGGTGAAATGATTAAAAAAAATGTGTCTCCCATTTTGTGGTTTTGTTTTGCTTAGGTTTTGAATTATTTTCACCTTTCTGAATTCATGTTGGGTTCTATAACCTTGGTTGGCAACCAGCCTCCCGCACAAATTGATGGCTATTTACTGCGGGAAAATCTTCGGTCTAGTCAGTTCAAACGTGCATCACGTATACCACTTAAGTGACTGACTGACTTGTATGATATTTGTTCTGCGTGAATGGGTTAGGGAAAAATGAGAATACTGTTATAAATGAAAGTCGAGTGGACGGAAAAAAGAAAATGATGGAAAGGATGCAAGTTAGAAAGATAGGAGCTCTCTATTGACCTTACATTTAAATTCATGGAGACTATAGCTGTCGGGGAAGCAAATTTACAGAAAGGAATTCCACAGTTGGTAAGTGCGAGAAAGAAGTTGCTAGATTACAAGTTTGGGTTACATTTTATGTGTTTCACTGTAAAATAGTGGGACCTAGTTGCTAATCTAGTAGCTTGAGTAAATTCATGAAGAGGGGCTCCAGTGAGCTAAACTCTTCGGTGCAAAAGCTGTGAAAGTATTGGTAGAAGAGACATAGGAAAACCAAATTACGCCATTGAGAAAGTAAGAAAGTGACTGCAGCTGAGCTATTAAGTCGGGATCAATCACATTGCAGATTCTCCGTTGGATTCTCCGTTGGTTTTTGTCAAGAACATTGAGGTGAATAGTATCAAGAACATTGAGGTGAATCTTTTTTATGTGGGCCTTCCGGGCCACATAGCCCGACCAAAAATAGTTGTCTATCTTTCCCCAGTCGTGACTCTACCCTTCGGATGAGCCACGACTGGGTTAATGCTATCTGCCTGAAGGCAGAGAGCGCTCTACGCCCGAACACAGAGAGCTGACAGTCAATAGTAGAGACAAGTCTGCGACGGCTACTATTCACTGACAGTATTAAGTAACTTCCCCACGTAAGGACTAATGTGACACAAGGTCTTTTTAATGTGGGTCTTCCGGACCATATATCCGGGCCAAAAATATATGTCTATCTTTCCCCTGTTGTGACTCTACCCTTCGGAGGAGCAACGACTGTGTTAGTGCTCTCTGCCCGAAGGCAGGGAGCTCTTTCCGCCCGAAGGCAGAGCGATGGCAGTGTCAATAGTAGAGGCACGTCTGTGACTGCTACTACTGTGACAGTATTTAATCACCTCCCCACTTGAGGCAAAATTTGACTCAAGGTTATTTTAATGTGGGTCTTCCGGGCCATATAGCCCGGCCAAAAATATATGTCTGTCTTTCCCTAGTCGTGAGGAACCAGGACTGGGTTAATGCTATTTGCCCTCGGGCAGAGATCGTTCTTCACCCGAAAGCAGAGAGCTGACAGTTTCAATCGTAGCAGAGGCAAGTCTACTACTCATTATTTATTTAGCCAAATATACATAGCCTATGGCACAAGGCCGATTTGGTTTACACTATCTTATACCTAACTAATCCGATTCACGGCCCTGACATATGTTACAATTTCCCTCAAGCTCCACAAAAACTTATCCATCAACATTTAATCCTTCATACACCAAAATACCACAAACCGTTCTGAGGGCCTAAAAACACCCCAGATGAACATAAAAATCTTACAATATACAATAAATACAAAATATAGATAAAGCTTTAACATGAAATGACATGAGGGGGAGGGGTATGCCAACAATTCCTCAAAACAAACTTTTTTCAACTCAAAAATTAAAGACATGAAGTTAGCTGGACACAACCCTCCCACAAAACAAAGAGGACGCTGTATTCTGCCCAAAGGACAAAATCAAGATGCTCTCTTTCTACAGTGGGTGGAGAGGCGAAAATAATTTGGTCAGGGGAAAATTTAATACTGAACCAGACGAAATCAAATGGAACAAAATAAATCGGAACTTGGAACCTCGAACTGGATCATAACAAAAGAGACAGTGCCGGGAACAGGCCGGAAAGCACACTCACTCAGATTAACTAGGTACACAAAAAGGGACTTACCTTAACCAAGGGAGGGTTTCAAAGGAATCCACTCCAATGTGATTAGTAAATCTAAAGGAGAAAATCAAGGTTAGCACCGGTCACGCAAACCAGACTCGCCACATTTATCCACCTTTTGCTAAAATCTGTCGAAGTCAACAGTTTCCAAACAGTTTGAATCTTCATTGTGAGCTGGTGCTCAAAATATCGGATCAGATTCTAATGTGAAAGACAGCCACCCCGCAAGATTTCCTCCAGTCGCGTCGTCCAGATCACCATTCGAACCGGGGCCAGTAACGACAGAAACACTATTCGCTTCACTCCAGAAAAAGGGGATGAACACATTGTCCCAGGCTTATGCACGATCAATGAGTACGATCTCACGCGGCGCAATACGAGCAGTCAACTCGCCGTCACAATCCCATAAAGGGTGAACCCGCGAACAATGGTAGAAGGCGTGCGAAGACGTCTCCTTTAAACCAAGGTTGCAGCGTTCACAATATGGCAAACCCGTCAGGCCGCTTATGACACATATGTCACTGAGAGACAACCGATTCCGAGCTAATCGCCAGGTCAGAGAAAACTCAGAGTTGCCGAGATAATCCTAACCTGGGGCCCAAGACCAATAAGAGCGATACTGATCCTCCGAGAGATTCGCGTAGTGGATCCTTCACAACACCCTCCACTCATCACCGATAGAAGTGCCTCCTAAGCTGAGAAAGGTCACTGGACCGTGGAATGGCTTGCAAGGCTCTCCTACATTGGAGTAGAATACTCGATCGCCCCGAGGCTTACAGCAACGCCTCGAGATCTGGGGAGTGATTGTAAGGTTAAGTAACATGTCCCTCACCTTCCCCGTCAGCAATGAGTCTTCCAATGACGCACGCCTGAGAAAAAACACCCTTGAAGCGAGCTTGTGACTCGCCAAGTGCGGCATTCCCAGATCCCCATGACACGGACGTTGGTAATAGACACGTTTGTCGACCTGATGTTTGCGTTCTCTCCACAGAAGGCAGGATAGTAAACGCTCGATCGCCTTCTCACGCTCGTCACAAAATGGATGTACAGACAGCTGGTAAAGTATTATAGGAAAGATATATGTGGCACACACCTCAGCCTAACCATTCAGGGACAAGTTCCCTCGACGCCAAATCTTGACCGACGCGCCGATTTTTGCCTGTGATTCAGTTCGATTCTTCTCCAACTGAAAGTCGGGTCCAAACTACACTCCAAGAATGTGGACAAGACCGTCCGTTCAGTGGAAAGGCCGCGGGAGGGTAGCAGCCTTCCAGGCACCTAGCCACAATCCGGAAAACTTTTTGCGGTTAATCTTGGCCACTGTCACCTGTTCGTACCCTTCAAGCGACTTCTGTACCACCTCAACGTCACTCCGGGAAGACATGAAAGTGGTTACGTTATCAGCGTACGCGGAAACGCTGGCCCGAGCCACACCAGGGACAGCGATTCCACGTAGTGTCAGATTGCACGTCCTGTCTCTTATCCGGGGAAGGAGGGGCTCCAACGCCAAAGCATAAAGTAAGGACAACAGTGGACAACCATGTCGAACCGACCTAGACAGCGCAAGAGCTCTAGACAGCTTCCTGTTCACCTGTAGTACAACCGTGAGGGAGCGATACAGGAGACTAATCAAGCGGCGGAAGTCGGGTGTGAATCCGGCGGCGTGCAGGACGACAGCCAGGTAGCCATAGTCAACCCTATCAAATGCCTTAGATTGATCTAAATTGATCAGCGCAACTTCATCGTCGTCTTTTACAACCTCTAGGATTGTGCGGATCAGATGCAGGTTTCTCTGAATTGTTCGTTTCTGCATAGCACATATTTGATCAGGTTCCAACGGAGACTCGTCAACTAGATGCACACGATTCGTTAGGATCTTGCCCAAAATCTTTAACTCTGTGTTTAGCAGAAGTATGCGCCTCTAACCATCTAGTTTTCTGCCAACATTTTTGCCTTTCCTCAACAACGTGACCACACCCCTGGTGAACCAGTTGGGGATAGACCACTGCCGGAACCAGTTGTTGAACACGACAGTCAAGATCGGGACAAAAATGTCCGACAGCCTCAAGTACAATTCATAGGGCAAACCATCCAAGCCTGGTGACTTGCCACTGCCGACCTTCTTCAAAGCCGCGTAGACTTCGTCCTCCGTAATCTCTCTCTCGCAGTTAGCTGCATTAGCCGGCAAAAACCGAGGGAGTCAGCGAAATATCTGCGAAACTTCTCTTCGCGGAGAACAGGCTCCTTGTTAAATACCAACACGAACGAACGCACCATCAGTTGCGGAAAAATTCGTCTGCGCCACTCCACGGAACACAGTGTCACTAGTAGAGACAAGCGACTCACTGTTACTACTCGGTGACAGTAGCCATATTATAAAGTTGTGGACGAGTCCATTTGTGGGTACGACCTCACAATAAAATCCTCTTACTTATAGTTTTCTTGCGCATTTGGTCTTTATAAATTTCCAAAATCAACATAGTAGATTTGCATAATGGTCTCTATTGATAGTGTGGTTCATTTTATATACAATAGACACATTAACTTCTCTACAGATGAAATGGTGGTGGTCTTCTTTGGAGCAAGGTAATTTACAGAGAATTATTTCTTTGTCTCTGGATTAAAGTGATAGATTCAATACAAATACTGAATTAAGAAAATGTGCAAGGAAACAAGCTTGATCTGCATCAAACAATGTCAGATTCCCGTGTGATGTTATTATAATAATATGTTCTTGATAAAGTGTCAGAAGGCATGACTCCACGCTTCCCAATCATAAACATACAAAGTTCATTGTTCAGACATTTCTCAACTTCTTCACTGTATAGGCTTCTTGATTGATTTATATATTTTCCATGCGGTTAACACAATCAATGTTTTCCTCGATTGCGAGAATGAGGTCATATCCAGATTCTTCCTTATCCTCCTAAATTCAGCTGCCTATTTTGTACTTTTGATAAAGCGGGAGCTTCTTTCACTAATATAGCAACCGTTTGTTAATCTGGAAGAGTATAATGCAGTGTTTAAAAAAATCTAAAGTAATGCAAAAATAATTCAAAGCTCTATCCTCATTCTTTCATAGTCAAACCTATAAGGGTTGTAGTGATATCGACCTAGCAAACGCGATGGACCGGATGTTTACACCCTCACAACCAAAAAGCAAATGACCAAATGTCGTCGGTACGCATCCAGGTTCGCGCAGATGTTCCGGTTGAAAAATAGCAATTAATTAAATATTAAATTTCCAGTTTGCGAGCCTACGCGAATTTTATTTATCGGCCAATTGGAAGCCCAGAATCAAATACCGGTATGAATTCACAAATGATCACCTGCGATCCAAACATTCGAAATAAATAGCCGATACAGAAAGCATCGCCAGACAGACCGACGCAGGCCGACACACACGGACTGACTCGAGAGAGAGGCGTGTAATCAGTATCCCCTTGACCTAAGACAGGCGGCTGACTATCCTAGCCTCCCTTCCATCTCATCTTATCTTTCGCTGTCTCAAAACTACTTACTGACCTAAGGAGCGAATACATCAAAGACATCCCTTACTTACAACGCTCCCATATTCCTCAGCATTAATTCTCTTTTCATCATTTTATTGCCATGAACATTTTAACGTCCGTTGGACCTATACTTCAAGTGTTACTTTAATTGTAAAAACTTTAATTGATATGTGTATATATAAAATGTTATTTTTCAACTCAATTTGCTTTTCTTGATTTATAATCATTGTATGACTTATAGTGGGCTGTCTACAACGAGGTCAAATTCCGTTAATCTGCAACAACATAATATTATCCTTCACTAGAACGGATTCCCCAATATATTGCAAACTACGGATATATTGCAAACTACGGATAACCCACTATAAGATTTAAGCCCAACATAGTATGTCTTAAATAGTATAGTAGATTGAGACCTCCATGCTTGGTTTGCAAACAATGTAATAAAAGTCAAACAATTCAAAACGAGTTACTTATGATTCCAGCATTCACTATTTGAAACATATTTTTCATGCAAACCCTTACTGAAACGCAAGAAGTAGCCCCGTAATTGTTACTAGAGTCTACAAGACTGATAACACGATGATAGTAATAACATTTAAAATTAGGATGAAGGAATAATAATAATTACATTAAATGATATTTAAGAATGTTTCTAGCAATAAAAATCAATGTAATATAACTACTGCCAATACATTACTTGAATGTAAATAACAACAGCAGACAACATTTAAAAAATTCCCCGCAGACATATCAGCATGTACAATGAATATCGCTGGTTAGATTTTACTTTTTGAAACTTTTACCTTTGAATAGATCAGCGTAGAGAAAATGTCGCTCCTATAGAGGTTTTCCGAAGTAAACAGGATGTGACTTCTAAATGCAAATAGAGGTCATTTTTTATAACATACCTGTTCTCTTTGTAACAGGGGGGGATGAGACGCTCTCAGTAGGTGTAAAGATATGTGTTGTAAATTAAAAGAAAAAAATATTTATAACGGAATTTTCGTTATGATTGTTTTTCCTTTATTTAAATCTCAGCAAACGTTATTGATGTTTTAAGTTGATCTGTTTGAATATTTCAGTAACGTTGAAAAATTAGCAATAAACAAAGAAAAATCTGTTTAGTATATTAATCACAGGAGTCTAGTTTAGTAAATGCCGTTCTCTGCAAATTAAATCAAATCATATAGATTAGTCAGTAACAAATCTTTTCCAAACAAATAATAATGATTATTACTTCCTTTTCCTCTGATTTCTCATGTATAATCATTTCATTCCAGTCAGAATTTGTATCATAACATATTCGAAAAACAAAAAAACAAAAAGAAAAACAAAACCCAAATACCACACACATTTGACATTGATAAAGCCTTGCGTAAGGTAGGAGGGCTACATCTGAGAATAATACTTTGTATTTCTTAAAGAGATAGACTAAAAGAGATTTCTTATAAGAGTCTATGAGAAACTTTTCCAATCAAACCGAGGGCTCAAATCACAACCGGAATTATTGATGTATTTTTCTTCTCCTCCTTCTTTTTAATATTAGTAGTAGTATTAATAGTATTTACCATGCAATTTCGATTACAGAAAATTTAATTGAAATAGAAACATATATATTTTAACTCCCAAAAATTTACGTCACTATATATATATATATATATATATATATGTATATATAGTGACGAAAATGAATAAATATACATATGAGGAGGGTATACATATGTATAGTATTATTATACAGGTGTTAATATAATTGTCCTCATTGTATGAAAAGAGCTGTATTAATTTCAAAATATGAGTTGACAATACGCATCTGATGACTGAATAAAGCATAAAACTCTGAGTCCTACTATATATATATATATATATATATATATATATATATATATATATGTGTGTGTGTGTGTGTGTGTGTGTGTGTGTGTATAAAAGAGATAATAACTATACTCGTGTCGAAAAACCTTCCACGTATCTGCGAAGAAGGGAAAATGGTTTAAAAAAGAAAGAGCTAAGTCCAAGAACATCAGTCAAAAGAGCTCAGTCCTAGTCAGCACGTAGCCCATAGAAAAAACCCCGGCACGAGCAATCAACTAACAGAAAACACTCAATACTTAGGGAGAGCGGAACATATATATATATATATATATATATATATATATATATATATATATATATATATATATATTAATCGAAGCAAAAAGACTGATAAATATAAACAGAAAGGAACAATTGTACTATCTAGAGTACATAATACATTGAAAGAAATCAAGAAAAATGTATTACACAGAATAAAATAAAGGTAAAAATAAAAGAATGCGTAACATATCTGAGAAGATTTGGTATTAATTTTCAAAGAGCAGCTTAAATGTTAACAAAGCCAGGAATACAAGGCATTCAGTGAGGATCGAACTTTCACCCCAGTTGTAATAGTATCTAGCAAAAAAGTTTGCTAACCATTTCACCATGGCAAGCGTTCCTGTAAAGCCTAACTAATTAAATGGCCGAACAGGTTTTAGGAGAGATAACAATGTTATAATTTATTAATGGCAACAAATGACAGAGAATACGAAAGAGTTCTCAACTTTCTGAAGATAATCAGCCCATAGAAGAATAGTGATACGTGGAATAGTGTTTTACATATTTCTGTTTAGTACACTGTAGCATTGTCATTTTTATTTATAATGAGTTAAAGATTCATTATATACTCAAAAATATATCATGTAGTTTTAGTACATTTAACTTCATTGAAAATATTTACTATGTTTGTGGCTATGATATTTTTCTTAAATTTTGCTCGAAGTGCAAAATATGGCTGGCAGAACAGGAATAAAAAGTGTAGTAAAATGACAAATATTGCTAAGAGTTATAACGAATAGAATACTTTATCAACCATGAAACAAAGAAACAACTTGAAAATTATGGCTGTAAATAAATTCCAACAATGTAAGCTTACAGAAACACACTTGATCGTGGTTATTTAACATATCCCTGAGGAAATGTTTGTTTATATGTACCTAATCTTAACAGAATATATGCATCGCAATGGTGAAAACAATCACAAAAAGGAAAATTACAAAAACTAATGTAGTTAATGAAAGAATGTGAGAAGAATGTCTTAAACCTCACTTGTAAGACGGAGTGCATAGTTGTTAGTAAAAAGAACAGTCAAACATACAAATTACAATATAGATATACCAAAATCAAGCAAGGAAATTGATTTAAATTTATGCAAGTTGTTTAAACAGAGAACAGAAAAGGCAACACAGAAATTCAAAGGCACATCAGGATATAGAAATTCAGTATTTTGTTTAAAGAAAGTTAGGCAAACAGAATACTGAACTTTTATATATTATCAGTTTTTTCTATATGACAGTAATTGGTGGACAGTTAACAGTTAACTCCCAGTTCAGCAAGAGACATGAAAATGAATCATAAATAAAGATCCTTCTGTAGAACCATAGAAATGTGGTTCTGCAGATGAATTCTGAGAATGAACCGGGTATGTGAGCAACGACGAAATTTTATGGAAAATTGAAACAAACTTGACAAAGACTGAAATGATTCAACTAAGTAAATCTTTTAGACAATTAACGATAGAGACCTTTACATGATGTTAAAGTTTTTCCTTCATCTTAAATGGTATTGTCCAGGATTCACTGCCATATTGAAGGATGGACAGCACGTAGCAATCCAGTACTCTCTTCCTAGTTTCTAGCGACATTGTCCTGTTTCTTATTATCTTACTCAACTTCTGGAATGCTTCTTTCGCCATGGCAATTATAACTATGCATATAACTCTTAACCTACGTACGGTGCAAAGGTAAATGAATCACAAAGCACGTATTTGTTAAGTTAACAAAACGTCTAAAATCATTAAAACCAACGAAGGACAATAAATTGTCAATAGACACGATTGTCTAACTCCTGCAAAACGAATCCCCTACAACAAAAGGTTAATATGGTTTCTTTGATATACGATAACATTCATGATTTTTAACATTTGCTCATGTTATTGCATATAATTTAACATGATTTGAACATTTGTCTTGTTTATCAGTCACTTTCTTTACTTGAATACTAATGTCGAAACATCCGCATTTTCAGATCAATAGTTAAAACGTATTTCAAGACAATGAAGAACGTAGATATTTGAATATTTAACTTTAGTTAAGTTAAAAAAACAAAAATGTTGGTAAAAAATAACAGAATCTACCTAAAATTGATGTGGCTTAATGCTTAGTAAACAAGCATCCATAGTTCATTTACTACTGATTAGTAATTTCTATCTACACTGGGTGCTCCATATTAGCGAATTTGACCCACATCTAAGATATTCTTCTTCTATGTGCCTTGTACCTTCAGGACGTAGGCGATCATGGCATTCCACGTTCCCCTATCCCTGGTGGCTCTGACCACGCCTTCTCCTGTTACACCATGCAATCCTCGTTTCGTCATCCACCTGATTAGGCCTTTCAAATATGTTATCAGTTTCTTTCCCCTGTCTCTTTTTTCCTCTATCTGGCCAGTTAGTAACAGATTCTCCAAGCCCTCCTTCCTTTGCGTGTCCCAGGAACTTCAGTTGTCTCTTCCTGATGCTCAGTATTAATTTCTTTTTTGTCTCCATCGTTTCCAAGACCTCATCATTGCTCACATGCTCGATCCATGATAATCGCAGCATCCGTCTGTAGAACCACATTTCAGTTGCTTCAAGTTTTTCCTTCATCTTTGATGGTATTGTTCAGGATTCACTGCCATATTGAAGGACGGACGGCACGTAGCAATCCAGTACTCTCTTCCTAGTTTCTAGCGACATTGTTCTGTTTCTTATTATCTTACTCAACTTCTGGAATGCTTCTTTCGCCATGGCAATTCGTCTTCGGATCTCTGTGTTGTACTTTCGATCTTCTGTCATAACATTTCCCAGGTATTTATATTTTTGTACCTGCTTGATTCTGTTATCCCCAAACTGTATTTGGCATTTAGGTCTGCCCTTTTTTACTAATGACCATGCATTCGGTTTTCCAGTCCTTTCGTGTTACTTTCCTCTACTACCTTTAGTGGGAGGTCATGTAGTTTTATTTCTGTGTCTGTTATCAGCACTGTATCATCTGCGTACCTTATGTTGTTTAAATTGCGTAAACTTTGAAATCACTGCGTGGTGTAATGTCAGTAAATCGTCTAGCTAGAATAATTACGATTGAGTATTGTGCTCAATCCCCATAGTTTCAGCCTTGTGCCACAGAAAGATACACGTATACATCATCATCACTAGAGAAATATTGGTAGTGAATCAGCTAAAATTAATTTAGCATCAACCTCGAAGAGCCAATAATGTCATATTCAAGATTTTGATGTTCAATTACGAACAAAAGATAACCTATGGAGTTTCTATAAGTAGCGAGAAAGAACAAAACAATAAACATTACTAGACTTAAGAACGTAATTTTCCTGAAAAATAATTTTCAGTGAATGATTTTATAAATTCCACAGTATTGGCTGTTTAGTCAATGAATACAGAATGCTTCCACATAAGAAAACAGTTAATAGTGTAATAAGCATGGCATCCTATAACATTAGAGAACAAGATTTTATAAGATTAATATCTAGAGTGTTTGGCAAAGATTCAACTCAGTAAATCTTTTGAACAATTAACGATAGAGACCTTTACATGATGTTAAAGTATTTAGTAAACCTCTAAAACTTTATATAATACACTATATTATAACGCCTGTACGTCAGAGAGGACATCCGTCGAAGAGGGCGAAGAGCAACCTCAATAATAACATTAGACACAATTGAATGTTCAGAGAGTCGGTAAAAGAAAACCATGTAGAATGTAGATTAGACTAAGACCAATACCGAACACGACGCCAAGTATCATGAACTGCCCCTCTGTTAAGAAGAAAGGCCTTGGAAGAAAAACACCTTTCTACGCACCGAACCGCAAAACAAGAGACTTTATTTAGGCTACAGTCAATGTCTCGTACACACTGATTTCTTTAGACTTCATCAAGCTCGGCTTTTTTCGGCACAAAACCGGAAACTTCGTCAGCATAGGCAGAATGCCTGATCTTGGTGGCCGCCAAGGATAGGATTTGTCTTTAACTTGCGTATGAAAATCTCAAACGCATGAACGTACAGCAAAAGCGAGAGCTGACAATCTTGACGAATGAAGCGGAGTAATACAAAAGTTTCCGATCGAATACCATTCACTTCCACTACCACATGCAGTGACGCATACAGAAATCGTATCCAGGTGAGAATACAACCCAAATCTAGTTGCCGAAAGAACGCTCTCCAGAAATCGACGAGCATACCTATCGAATGCCCAAATTGAACAGCGTGATTTCATTGTTGACTTGCTCTAAATCAAATATGAAAGATTGTTTTGAATAGTCATGCTCTTCACAGCACAAGTCTGTTTGAAAACAATCAGACTAGATAGTTTCAAATGGATTTCTAAGACCTTGGCTAAATCTTTAACTTTATGTTTAATATATTTAAAAGCCGAAATTTCCCATTCCCTTCCACATCGTTCTTATCGTTGCGTAGCATCTTGATCAAACCTCTGTTGACAAGTTGAGGTACATTCCTGCATCATCTAGCTGTTGGAAATCAGTTCTAACAATGAAACAAGTGCAGCCGACTGACTAAGTGACATATAATGGTGCTGACCATCTAACCCTGAATTTTATTCCATCTAACCTACTGCAGTGCTTCCCAGATTTCAACTCTGTAATAGAACCTTCGAACCCAGCCTCCTCGTGGAATTTCGACCAAATGCGCTTCGAACGGATTAGCTCTCAGACAAGGTGTCCTTGGTCAACAGATCGTGAAAGTAGTTACCGAAAGCCTCGCATATTATTATGTTTGTAGACAAGGTTCAATTATTTGACAATGTAACGCGAGCGACATATCGAATGGACGCATCCCAACTATTTTTACCCCGACTTAAGCAATCCATATCAATATAGACTCATTACATACACCGCGGAATTATCAATGTCGGTAAAGGAGGGGCTTTCTTGTTTGAAGCCCTGGACAGAAAGAGGAGAGGTGACCGATGTTTCCAAACATCCAGCATGATAGGGCAATCATAAATGCCAAATCATTGCTTATAATATTAAAGCTGCATATCCCGTTCAGATTTTCAGAGAAAGCATATATTATTTTTGCATTAAACACAGAGAATTGCAGCTTGGTGCTATTCTATTACGAATGGACACCTCGTATAAATTTATATGGTCTTGCGCCGATCTCAAGATTCGATCCATATTATTAGGTCTTTTGTAGTCAGCTTGCAGTTGACGACCTCCAGACAACATTCAGCTTCGAGCAGCAATAATACATCACAGGAAAAATAATTTCTTTAATGTCTCTATGAGGTTTGACTTCTACCGACATGAGGGATCTTAGCACTGTGTTTTCGTAGAGCGATTTTTCTAATATACTTGTCTACCACTAAGACCGACATCATTTACTTTTTTCGAACTACTGTAATTCTGGGTGTAGTTTATTTTCACTTGTGAGATGTTCATAACTTAGCCTTTTCCAAAACATTTCGCGATGTTGTCTATACAACTTGTGGCGGAGGGATTCTAACATCCGGTCGAATCACCGGCTGTCGTATATTTTGTTGCATCACTTACATTGGTTATATTAGTGCAATTTTCTTGTGCTGTATATCACTGTCTCGTTTATATATTTCTTTTTGAATCCACGTTGTCTGAACGAATGAAGTTGGAACAAACGATGATGGTTGCAAAAACAATGTTGGGCTGCTATCAGAGACCGACGACAGTTATCTCTGAATAACTTGGGCGGATTTCATTATAACTGAAACGACGACGATTAAACTTGTCAGTACTTCTGGGGACGAGTAAAGGATTTCAACTCAAATTCGATAAATCTCATTCGGTGAGGACGACTCAGCATTGTGAACACTCAACCCCATAACTCAACCTAGTGATTCTTCAAAAAATCAACTTCACATGAACATATCAAATAGTTTCTATCAGAGATTACCACTCGATCTGATATTCACTGGAAACAAATTTCTCTTCTTCGGGGAACACCGAACTTGAGTACTTTACATAAATTAATTTCAAAATCACATTTCTCAATACTCATCTTCGTCTTCATTGTCCGTTTGTCATCACCGTCAGCTACAACAAATATAATCAGCAACAAACGCGTCTGTCAAAACGATAGGATCGAACGCATTTGTAAATAAAATATAAATTATATTTTATTGTTATTTTCGTTACAAAGATATCTTTTTAAGCAATATAATGATATAGCCTTGGAGCAAGAAAAAGGTTTTTGCTCTGAGTTGTCAACACCCTCCCACAATTTAAACTCAAATGTCGATTCAACGGTTGTGTTCAGACTCGCTTAATCAAAGTAAAATTTTACTTTACAACTCTCAGCTAGATGTCACCTGCGTTCCTACTGACATATGCCTCCCGGTGCACATTTATCTGGACCGTAACACTTTGACTCTTTGTGACACAAAACAAAAATATACAAAAAACTATTGCACTTGACTGACATTTCAACAAAACATATTTCATAATTCTAAACCAACATCTCTGTTGCTGAGCGCAAATTCAATTCTTTGTCAAAAGTTCATCTTTCCCAAAAGTATCGCACCAACGAATATTTAACACTTGCCTTCATTTCTTTTAGCTTCATTAATTTTCTCTTCCTTACTTTTATCTTCTTCACTTTAGCATTTTTGGTTAAATTCTTGTGTAATCCTTTTGTTATCTTTTTATCGCGTGGGCCTGCTTCTATGAGAGACCCTAAAATTTCCTTCCTTACAAAATAAATTTTGTCGGTTACCTTTACAAATCTCTTCTTAGCTAAGCGGCTAAAATAGGTTTATGTTGTTTTTATTTTGATTTGTGAAAAATAATACTAATTACAAGATTGGAAAGGCGAAGGGAAAAACGATAGCAGAAAAAACTGAAGATTCAAAAGAATAAAAATGCGAAATACTTTCAAAAGCATCACTTATAACAAAGGCGGAATAAAAGAAATTACAAAAAATGTATACAAGAGAAAGTTAAACTGGTTATACCAAAAGAAAATTGAATTAACTACCGGAAAAAAATCGATAAACAATTTAAAATTAAACTTTGAAAAAAGAATGTAAAAAAAATTCATTTAAAAATTAACAGAAAAGAAATAAGAGAAAATTAACATAAAATTATGTAAATTTAACTCTGCCCAAGGACGCAAAATATAATAAAATCCAATAAAATAGTTTAGTTTATGAAATAAAGTTTAATTAAAAAATAAAATAAAAAGAAAACAAGAAGTCTAAATATTTGACATGAACTTCAAAAACGATGTGTCGTATAAAGCCGAGGAGGGAAAAATAAATAAAATAAACAGCTCAAACACCATAAAACAAATAACAAAAACAATTTCTTGTAAAATATTTTTCAAATAAGGTCGATAGTAATTGAAAAAATGTAACTATAGGTTATACGCACACGCAATAAAATATATCGTAGACTGGTAACACTACTTAAACCAGGAAAATATAAATAATAATGGCGGCCAAATACGATGGGGAAAAGAAAAAAGACTGAGAAATGAATAAAGGAAAAGTTAATTAAATCGATTTACAAAGATTGTTCTGGCAAAAAGAAATCCTGAGTAAATATATACGAAAATATATATGAAGAAAACAAACGTTATTTAACTGCACACATCTGCAAAACTGTTAGTTCATGTTAAAAAATACACGCTTAGAATACAGTAAAGGCTGGGTTATCATTACATAAGAAGTATTAAAGTCTTAAAACACAATGGGTTTCAGGGTGTAGAAGTATATGAAATAGTTAGCAGAAAAGGGAAAAAGGAAATCAGCAGGACGCAATTGATATTGCATTTAAATGTTCGCAGATAAAACTTGGTAGGAGAATGTAGAGCCGGAAGTGAGTTCCACATGAAGGGAATGCTAAAAAAAAGTGTTAGCATAAAATTTACTGTTACATTTAGTCAGCAGAATTCTAAATTAATGAGATATCGATGCCAGTATAAAGCTGCAGTTAAAATTAAAAAATCTAGTTACCTTAACGAATATTTCATCCGGACAAATACCATGAAAAAATTTACAGAAAAGACACAAAGAAGCAACCACAATGCTGTGAAAAAGTGACTGAAGCCTAGCCGCTCGATCAGGACCAATATTTTTGCAGATTCTTTTTTGTTTTTATCTAAGATCACAAGACAGGGAAACACCCAATATATGGCATCAATATTATAAGCATTGATGAATGGCAGACTTATAGATAAGCAAGATAGATCCTGGATGGTAAGATCGTCCCGCACGGCACAGTGAACCAACTGTTTTAGCAGCTGACCTAGCAATGGATTCATTAGAGTCTTTCCACTCTATGTCAGCTGAGAAGGAGCAGCAACTCAGTTTCCTGGATATCAGCATTAAACATGATGATGGAAGGTAGAGAGATATCACTCAGATTATTAAGGGAAAATAGGTTAATTTGTGAGCATTATATTAACAAGCAATCTTTTGATCTATTTAACGAAAGTCATGAGGTCCTTTCGGGCATTGTTTGCAAGACTGACAGTTTTACTACCGAGGCAAGAGTTAATGGTTGTGTCTTCAGCGTAGAAACTAAGCTAAAAGCTGGTGTCATCGGAAACACTGTTTCTTGTGGATACAGTATTTAATGCATGCCAAATAACTGATGAACTTTATCATTAATATCAATTTAACATATTTTGACCAGAACAAGTTTTGCTTGAGATAATAATAATAAAGAAAATGACAAATAGCAAGTAAACTGGTGAAACCTGAAATATATATTTATGTATGGATGTGATTTTAATGACCGAAAGAGATGATGTTAATATGAGTAAATTAATTCAGCAAATGATATTTAAGAGAAGAACTAATATTAAATTTTTCTTCCACTAGTCCATTAGGGTGTACTTTAACATCTTGCCTCTGAACAAGAAATCTCTCACATCATGTCTAAAACTGATCGGTATCACAGTGAACAATTAACTGAGACATGTAATCCTTAGAGAGAAATCATTTAATCATACTTTGTACTATTTTCAAAGAGGATGCAATATTCTTTCTATCGTGACTGCTACAACTTTCTTTGTTTATCATTTAGCAACGTCGTCTCTTATTATGAATAATTATGAATGATTTTATTGTAGTCATAACAGCAGAAATTTGTTGGATACAAAGGAAAGAGTACTAAACTGTTATGCTCTATCGGTGAGTGGTGGAAATGTTTTATCAGAAATAAATTAGAGACTAATCACAACAGAAATATGGTCCTACAATAGGATGCTTAGAATGGATACGTGAAAAAATAGAAGCAAAAACAGAAATATAGTATATGCATCAGAATGAAACAGCCAAAATCTTTAGAGTACATAATAAAGAAAGAGGCTTTACAAAATATAAATAATTGAAGGCAAGAGGAACAGAGGAAAAAAAGAGTATAGCCTAGCAAAAGAACTCGTTCAAATGGCTGGCAGAACAAGGATTAGGAAAGATACTAACAAGGATATATTTAATTAATTTTCTTAGAGATACAAGGGAGATAAAAAAAACCCTGGAGAATAAAAGAAATTAAATATCAAGAAGAAGAAATATTTGTTTCTATATTAAAAGAGTTTCTAATCTTACATCTGTATATATTTTGAATATTTAAAAAATGCAGAAGTGAAAGATCAATATCCAGTAATTACACACCACACACACTATATCTATATCTATCTATCTATCTATCTATCTATCTATCTATCTATCTATATATATATATATATATATATATATATATATATATATTAGATAAGATGGATGAAATGAGGCAAAAATAAAAATAACTCTGTCTTCTCATATAACAGATATATTTAACAAAACTCAAAATATAATTTGCGATACTGAAGAGTAAATTGATTCAATAAAATTGTCATTGGCTTCAACCACAGCCTAAAGACCACCTCGTAATCTCTTCTGGATTGTTTCTTTTTTAATTTGGTATGTTCTATTATAATCCTTACCTTCAGATCATCTTTGGTGTTACAAGAAATTATGTTGGTCTTAGGCTCAACTGGGCCTTTCACATAAAAATCAAGGTCGTTGAAGTCTGGGGAATTAGGTCGTCAAATATAAGGGGTGATATAATCGCAGAAACTGTCTGACGTCTATGACTGGGTTCTCTTGCTTGTTTAGCATTGTGCAAAAATAAGATTTACTTTTGAAACCCATAAGTTCTTCAAGCATCCACCGTCTTGAAACGTGTCAATACTACTTACTCAAGGCACTTGTATGGGCTACCCTATTCTATCTGTGGCGATGTGTGAAGATAAATAAACACATGACGTTGACATCAATAGTGATCAGTCCAAACAATTTCGTAATCGCCATGAGAGTCAACCAACTTTTTCACAATCACCGGCATTCTTCTCAGATTGACACTCAAATATTCTGAAATGTTTCCAAATTTCTCGGGAAGTGAACTGTGACATGTTGACGTTTTTCTTATAGACGGAGCCAAACTGTTCCTCTTAAACTATGCAGTTGACAATAATATGCGTGTATGTGTATGGGTGAGGATAAAGAGAGAAGGAGATAAAATATTGAATAATATTAATTGGAAAGTGTGTTTATAATATATTTCTATGAGGTTTATTGATTAATACGAAATTCTAGGATAATCCGGAAACAAATACCTGTATTCTCTTATCTATGCTTGACATATTTATTTTTTTTAATTGCATAGACTTATCTGCAAACTCATTTGTTCATATTTAAATATTTTCACTTGACAAAATGCTGTTTTGTTTAATCAGTCGTTATTTGTTATTAGATCTTCTTTGAAATTCGTTTTCACTCTCAGGCAGAACTCATAAACAATAATATTTTATTCACTGGTTAAAACTTTATTCTTATTTCCTTGATCAAAATCAGCAGTTTGTTAATAGTATGTTTTGACCATTTTTCTTACATTAAAATTAATAAGAACTAATGCAGAATATATTGTGAAATATTCATTCTTTCAGTGTTTGTAATTTCTGATAATTCTTTAGAAACTTAACAATTTTATTGAGTACACACTATGTGAAAATAATTTAATTTACATCATTTATCAAAGAGGAAGTTTCATTCATTATTCTCCTTTCACTAGTAGTATTACTTTTTGGAGCGGTCTCCTGAGCGGCTAATTCTACCTTCTCTATACAGTATAAATAATTTATATGACGCATAATATACATTTCTTACATTATTCTATGCCCTTTATAAATTTACAACAATCTCCTTTATTTACCCGCTACGTTGAATGTTTTTGAGGAAAAAATATGTGAATATTGAATTAAAATGAGTCCCAGTAATACCCTGATGAAGTACAGGATTGAAACCGGTTGGTCGTTTTGTGTTTTTATTTTTTATTTCAGCTTTTGTAAACATCTACAAATGCCTGTATGAAGCTTATTTGATTGCAAGAGACGTTATTCTTAGTTATGAATTTGGATGCGTCTTTGTAGTTAAATTGTGGTATTCAAATAACTAGCTGCATATCCCACAGTAGGTTCAGTTGCAACGTTTCATCTGAGGTTCTTTAATTATCGTCTGCAATTTCGCAATAGTTAATAATATTTTAGTGGCTCTGGTTGTTGTTTCTTTATATGAATGGTTCTTTTGTATTTTACTAGGACACGTTTAGTTGTATGGATTTATACACATATCTGTGTTGTCTCGTTTAAAATTTGAAATATGTCGTAAGATCATTTTCCTTTTGTTTCATGAAATACGTGATTATAAATTTGTTTTTCTTTGTTAATGGTATTAATATAAAATTCTGAGTGTATTTCTTCTTGTTTTTTTCCTTTCTATCCTTTCTAATCTGTGGTTTCGTTTCTGTTGTGTTTGAGACTATAGTGCCGATTCACTTGTATATGTTGCGTGGATGTTGGTACGAGTTTGTTTCAGTGATATAATGCCGAGAAACGGTATATTGTAAATATAAGTCGGTTTCTATTTTTATGTTTCTTTTTTGTTAATATGGTTAGAGAAAATAATTTTATCGTTGCTGTATTCCAGAGTAAAATATATGATAGTATGTATATCATCAATCAATGCTTGAAATATCATTATTCTATCAAAATTCTCAATCTGCTGAACAGAATAATCAACGAGTTATATATTCAATGTACTTTTACATAGCCGCTGAAGTCATTCCCATACGTTTTGAGGATCTTTCATGGATTTTTACGTCCTGGTATCTTATGGCTGTTAGTGCTATCTTGGCTCCATTGCTGGTATTGACTTTTCCTGGTAAGTTATTTCGTTTAAATAAAGTAATTGTTTTATGAGATTAATTTCAGATTTTCTATCATGATATTTTCACTGATGCAGTCTAGTAGCTCATGAAGAAACGCTTCTAGTTGGTACTTAATAGAGTCGATTCCATAGTTGTGTAGAATGCTGTTATATAGTTTCAGAATATTCAGTGAGACTATGTAAGTATTCCGATTAACTTCGTTTGGTAGATTGTCGAGAATATGTAGTTATCTTATCGTACGATCCGACGTGTCTGATGGGAATCTTCAATCTTATTGCTAGGATACTTCATAGGGATACGCGATATATGTTTAATATCAGTATATATTTGTCGATCACATATTGAATAATATCTTTTAAGATCATTTGGCTAGAGCCTTAAACTTTGCATTTTCTTCTGTTCTAATTTGATTGATTCTTTTTTTACGGTATATAAAACGTTTGCAGATTAACTTACGATTAACAATATTTCAGAATAACATTTTTTGAAGATCATGATAATTTACTGTTATAGAATCTACTGTTATAAGATCATAGCTGGATAATATAGAGATTCATGCTTTCGTCAAATGACTTTGCATGTAAGTGAATATAACAAACATGACTAGAATTGGCACAAGAAATTCAGATTAACAATGCCGAATCATTATCTACAATACCACACACATTTTTTAGCTTAGAGCACCTAATATTCTCAAGCTGTCACCCATCGAGGTATTGACAGGTATTTAAGTTGCTTAACTTATGTAATATTATGAGAATCGTTGTTTCAACTTGAAAACATTTTTTCAACTATCTTCTGATTCCAAGACATTACTTGATGTGTTTTTACTTTCGATTTTGTTCATTATATCTCCAAAATCGAACGAGCCGTTTATATGCCTCCCATATGACTGATTTTTTTCTGTGAAAGTAACCTTGCTTGTCAGAACTTTGAAACTACTTTCAACTGTCCAGTACTTTTGCTGACCTACAATTTCATTTTTATTTTAGTATTCGACCAGATGCAACTTGCACCGTCCCTGTGCTGGTGAGACTTTTACTTCAGCAAATACACTAAAAGGCGTTCGGTCACTTGTCAATCAGTCACAGATATTTGAAAGTAGAGAATAATGCGGCCTGCCAACAGGTGAGCCTATGTGGTCTTTCACCCTTTTTGTGCCAATCAAAAGTCAGAAAATGTTTTATACCCAATAATTCAGCTTAGGTTTTTGTGATGAATGAAAGTTATTCTGAACGCAAGTTTGCTCATAAAAAAAGAGTGCGAAGTATGAGACACTATGGCAGACAAGTATGACATCCATAAAAGACAAACATCAGATAAAAAGAATGTAACGAAATGATGGTTTCCTAATTCATAACGTGATAAATCGGAATATAAAAATCAAACACAGACACTATTTTATATATATATATATATATATATATATATATATATATATATATATATATATATATATATCGATATTGTTAGATTTTATAACTAAATTATGAGATTTATTGCTTACGACATTGTTGTTGAGCCTGGTCCTTACCCAATGATTACATGTTGATAGTATGTACTGTAAGTTTTGTTTAGATGGTGTTATGGATAACGTGTATGAATGAAAATTTGCTTTTCCAATTTCTGTTTCCAGTCGGGTTCGTTACATCTAATTGCGTGTAAATATCCTTGGGAATGTTTTTATCCATCTCCTACCTTTCCTGGCATGAATTAAATATGAGAGATTGTTTATAATAATCTAGGCTAGCTGGCTGCTACTATACTGCAGAACGTAATGACAGCAGACTGCAGAAATTCACCTGAGGGGTCAATGATTAATTGACAGGGAATACATCGCCTAAACTTGCAAGTATTTATCCATGCACTCACTGCGCAAAAGGATGTGTCTCAAGATAGACGTTTCAAGTAGGTATTCCGATCGGATTGTAGAAAAGTTGCTCGAGACTCCTTGGTACTTCCCGATTGGCACGCATATATAACTACATCGGTTTAGATGGTGCAACGCTACCAAATGCAGAGGTCTATTGTTTGTGTAACCGGTGCAGGTTAATGTTCTTACCAAAGTTTGTTTACGTATTTTCTAGTACATTATATACTGCCCCACTCTACGAAGAGAATGTTTATTTTTGTTTGGTTCAAATTCACAATATACTAAGATTATATGGGCTATAGTTTTCTGGTGTTTGTCAGAGAACATGCATTTTCAATCCACATTAAATAAAATATTTCCCTAAATGTTCTTAGTAAAATGTCGATGCATAAATAATTCATTCAGTTTTAGATTTTAATTCAGATGGTCGTAACCATCGATCAGTATTAACTTTATAAACATCAGATTTATTAGCACATTTTGGATGTTGGTCATGCAGATATTTTCTCACCAATGTTGTTTAATCCGATCAAGAGCTTTAGCCTTGGCGTACTTTTTCAAAATTTTAACTTCCTCAGTTGGTACTTAGGTTCTATTTGGCTGTTATGCAGACTCTACTAAATATAAATCTCGTTTGTATTTACTGCCTTCTTTAGTTATTGAATTTTTTCTGTTTTAATTTTGTTTGAATAATTGTAGTATCCAGCTCTTTGTGGTTTCCAAAAATGTTCATAGCCAATAGTTGTGGGTGATCTTGTGTGATAATTCTATCTGAATAAAACCTCTTCCACCTTCTTTTTGTGTTTTGTATACACGGTTTGGATCAGCGTTTGAATTATGCATCTTGTACTTAGAAATAATGTTTTAGTGATTTAGAATTCATTCATGTGATTTAGTGTTTAGTTCAAGATAGTAAAATTATATTGAATCACATGGCGGACAATGTTATTACTTGCTATACTACTTTTCTGAGAATTCAATGAATTTCTATCAGTAGTAACATTATTTAATACACTCTACGCACTATTTCTTTCCTTTTCTTATGGTGATTTTCTTCACCCTCATTTACATCGTAGACCTTATAAATTCTTGATTTTGACTGTTTAATATTACTACGGGGTTTTGCTAATAAAGGATGTTTGTTATAGTGATCCTCGTAAAATTGTGGCATTAGCGCATTTATCCAAATTGAAATTCTTTCTATTGTCATCAATGAAATATTCTGCAGAAGGCCATCCTGCTCACTGTCATACCGTGCATACATCTTTCATCCATCCTTGTAAAATCGATGCCTTATTACCTATATGATTTGTGTTTTGCGATGACTTCCCAGGCAATAATGGGGTTTATGTTGCTGTATGTTAATTGTTAAACATGTTTGGAAAAGGAAGTGTTATCCTTGTATTTATTATTATTTAAAATCTAGTTATAGTTGTAAAATAAGCATTTCCATTGTTTTTCCATGGAATGAAAATAAAATTTAACAACGGCTACAGAATAGATGCTAGCTTTGTAAATTATACATTCGGTCATGTATCGAGCGTTAAGTGGGAAGTTGTTGTTTTTTCGTCAGGTAAAATTATTTTGGGTAGAATTACTGTTATTAATAGTAGAGTTGCTATTGTTTTACAGGTTGGAAATCTGTTTAGTAAGTATCATATTTATATATTTCTCGATAACAAAATGCTAATTAATAAACACATGTCTAACTTGCAAACATTTATTTCATTATATATCGCTGACCAGACAGATTTAATTAATTCTTTTCTTTTCTTTTTTTTTTAGAATTTCCCAAAGATTAACGTTTGTCCATTTTTAAATAATATAAAGATAGTGCATAATTTTTACTGTCTCAAGTGTTTTCGGCTACGCGTATAGCCACAATTCAGTTTTTTTTTTGTTTTAACATAGTTACTTTTCCCTATGTTGATATTTTATGGTAATCCAGTTTTGTGTGGTTTTGAAGAGTAGTGCTTATTTCTCATAGTCACGTGCCCGAGCATTATTTGAAGATCCTCAATCCACATCTCCCTTACTAAATGTTGTATGCTTAATGGAATGGAAATATGTTTGATACATAAGGTCCCAGGAATACAGAAATATACACGACAATGTGATTTTAAAATATTTTCCGTATTATCGACAAGAACCATACTTTCAAGTTTATACTGTCAGCGTGGTAAACCCTACACATGCTACTTTTTCTTACTTTTACCTGTTTTATATTAAAAAGGTGCTTAAATCTGATATACAAGGAATTTACACAAGCGACATTTTCGGTTTGATAAAAGACGAAATTACAGTAGTGAAAGTGATTTTTGTATCATTCAACGCTAAAATCTACTCATAAATTAACGGTTAATAACAAAATTATATTACTCGACGTTAATATGAAACTAACATTCAATCAATTTACCGTTGAAAAATTAAAAAAATTCCCACTAGTACGTACTCTGTGACAGCCAACGCAGATAAATTTATAAAATAGCAGTAACAACAAACGTCTTAAATAGAGTTGAATGCCAATGAAAACTGAACTTTTCAGAGATAGAAACAAAGTTTATTACAACTACCAATAATTTGAAAAATATTTTCTGAAATATTCATCTGAAAATATATGGAAAAAATCACAGATAGAACTACTTAATATTTATTGATAGTATTTTTATAAAACCAGTATGCTTGAATAAACTACGAGAATTGTTTATTCTCTAGATAGTACATCTCAATCTAACTTTACACATGAAGAGAAATCAAAACATAGCATTCAAGTGTATACTTTATCCGATCATGTGAATTGACGTTGAAGAAATAAAACGGTACTCTACCGAATACGTAATGAAAGAATAAAACACATCTAATATTGTGCTCTCAAATTTCTTTTCAGTGATACATATTCATTCTAAGGCAAAATAAGTTCTGATTTAAATATAACTCAATTATTATTTGCTCAAGTCGATTTCCTCTACAAATCAAATAGTAAAAATAAAGAAAGCATGATCAGAGAAATATGTTCTTCGAGAAGGTAGGCTAATTTTCATCCTAGTTTTGCAGCTTAAATGGGTTACATTTGAAAGAATCAATTTTCCTTATAGCGTCAAATATTATTATCTATTCTCAAGTAATATTTATACTTTCTAATATTGCTTTTCTTAAAGTAAGATAACCTGAAGATATGTGAGATTAACGCAATTCAAAATTTCGGATTCATTTAATGAAGCAACATACTAAAATAATCTGATGTACATTTTTTTCCGTGTTAAATATTTCAATGTATAGATCACTTGAAAAAAATTATATAAAAGAAAATAAGACATAAAATGGGCCAAAACCACAAACTGCTACGAAAATAAAATATAGACCTGTCAACTCGAGTCAGGTTCATTAATAAAATTGTCGGACTAAAAGATATTCATGTTATTCATAAGAATAATTCAGTTCATAAATTTCTGAACTACCTGTTGTAGACAACCGCATTTTTTAGATCATTATGTTAAAAATGTATTTGAGTGAGTCATGTGGGACGTAGCAAAGAACGTTTCTTCTTTTGATCTTGTGGACTACCGCTAAGGCATCAAACACAAATAATTGTATCAAATAACAGAAAACACATCACCTGGCAATTTTTACAGCTGTCACAATTAGAATTGATAGCACATGTAACTCAAAGAAAAAATAATGACACCATCAAGTTGTTTTCATTTCTCACTACTTCAAACAAAATAGTAAAGACGAACTGAATAATCAATACTAAAAAGAGCGATGACAGTTACAAGACTTGTAGAAAATATTTTCTTGAAAAATGTTTTAAGAGGATAATTTTATAAATTGAAAACTTCATTGGCATCATTTGACAGGACATTAAAAGATCTCATTTGCAAATATAACATCGTTGAATTTGAATCGTCATTAAGTGATCTCATCACTTTATGATTTCATATAAGCTGACTTTTTAAAGATTTCTCGTCATCTTAATTCTCAGAATTACATATTATAATGACTTATGCAATAATGTAATCAGGCTTTTTGTAAAAGTTATATTGAATATATATTTAATGACTCACTTCACACGTTTAGAATTATTACTCTATTAATTATCCTTTAGTAAATGAATAAACATTTATATAATACTTAAAATCTCATAATTATATATAATATAACACTTTGGAATGGAGTACTGCTGCCATTTATGGTCAGGTGCCCCTGCCGTTCTCCTCAGTGTTCTTGACAAGCTCCAAACGAGAGTCTGTAATGTGATAAGTACTGATCTGGCGACTCGACTGCAGCCACTTTCCCATCGTCGAAATGTGGCCTCCCTTTGTCTGTTCTATAAATACTTTCATGGCTTCTGCTCGGATGAGCTTAAGTCACTGATGCCTCCTCAACAGGTGTTTACCCGTGCAACCAGACTGGCAACTGGTTCCACCCATTCACAGTCAGGTTAGCCAAATGCAGACGACATTTCTACTCCTGCAGCTTCCAATCTCGCACTTCCCGCCTGTGGAACTCACTCCCGTATTCTTGCTTTCCTGACGGCTACAACCTACAGAAATTTAAATGCAAAGTCAATACTCATCTACTAACCACTGGCCTCTAGCTCTCTCCCCTCCCCTGTATAACCTTCCCTTTCTCTCCACCTATGTATCTGTCATCGCACCTGCTTTCTCAACTTTCTATTGTTCCTTTCTAACTAGCTTGTACTCCTCACTCTTTTCTAATTAATCTTTTTACATTTATGTAACCCTCTGCACCTCAGTGGCGTTTCTGCCTTGCTCGGGGTGAAATGATTAAAAAAAAAAAGATATATAACATTTATAACAATTTAAAATATCTCAGCTAATATGTTGCTTTTATTAATTTGTAATAGATTTGGCTTCATTTAACTTTTGTTATTTTCTTTTAACTAACTCGTCATTTTACAATGTAAATTTAGTTTAAAAATTAGACTTTAATGTGTGTACGGTAACACGCCTCACGGAATCTACACGTTCAGCATGGAAATGCCATTGAGTGTTCTTTTCTATCGTAGAAATGATCAAATGTGCTATTAAATTGTTCATATCTTATGCATATTGTTTGACCAAATATTGATTTAGACAGTGGCCTTCAATTAAAAATATCAAAACTAGACTGCGATTGATCTTTCCAAAGAAATCATTAATTGCAAACAGGGCTTGAGTTAAAATCTCTTTCATGCTCTTTTATTTTATTTCGAGATTTGCTGCTTAAATAAGAGTGTTATCCATTTTGCATAATTACTTGTGTGAAAATATAAAGTATTTGTTATTCTTTAGTGTACTAACTGAAATTTTGGTATTCATTGCAGTCGTTACAAAAATAAAACATTATTCACAGGAAATTGACCTTAAGGACTTAATGGAAAAAGATAAAAGTCAAAGACATAGAACAGGAAAGTGCGTTAGAATAAATTAAAAAATAATAAAAAGTCATAAATGAAATGAGGTAAATCAATAAAACACATTACGAAAAATGAGGTAAATGAAAAAAATCCAAAGAAAACTTGGAAAAAACAGGAAAAACGCATTCAAAATGAGGTTATCATGAACTTTCATTGAAAAAAAATAGCTACATCAAGAGATGCTACATTTCCGGTAATTAATAAGTTAACATTGGGCATTTGATATATCTATCTTGAACACTAATAAGGAAGTGAATTTTACATGACCTAGTAAGGAAGTGAATTTTACATGACCCTAGTAAGGAAGTGAATTTTACATGACCTAGTAAGGAAGTGAATTTTACATGACCTAGTAAGGAAGTGAATTTTACATGACCTAGTAAGGAAGTGAATTTTACATGACCTAATAAGGAAGTGAATTTTACATGACCTAGTAAGGAAGTGAATTTTACATGACCTAGTAAGGAAGTGAATTTTACATGACCTAATAAGGAAGTGAATTTTACATGACCTAGTAAGGAAGTGAATTTTACATGACCTAGTAAGGAAGTGAATTTTACATGACCTAGTAAGGAAGTGAATTTTACATGACCTAGTAAGGAAGTGAATTTTACATGACCTAGTAAGGAAGTGAATTTTACATGACCTAGTAAGGAAGTGAATTTTACATGACCTAGTAAGGAAGTGAATTTTACATGACCTAGTAAGGAAGTGAATTTTACATGACCTAGTAAGGAAGTGAATTTTACATGACCTAGTAAGGAAGTGAATTTTACATGACCTAGTAAGGAAGTGAATTTTACATGACCTAGTAAGGAAGTGAATTTTACATGACCTAGTAAGGAAGTGAATTTTACATGACCTAGTAAGGAAGTGAATTTTACATGACCTAGTAAGGAAGTGAATTTTACATGACATAGTAAGGAAGTGAATTTTACATGACCTAGTAAGGAAGTGAATTTTACATGACCTAGTAAGGAAGTGAATTTTACATGACCTAGTAGGGCGAATTTTACATGACCTAGTAAGGAAGTGAATTTTACATGACCTAATAAGGAAGTGAATTTTACATGACCTAGTAAGGAAGTGAATTTTACATGACCTAGTAAGGAAGTGAATTTTACATGACCTAGTAAGTGAATTTTACATGACCTAGTAAGTGAATTTTACATGACCTAGTAAGGAAGTGAATTTTACATGACCTAGTAAGGAAGTGAATTTTACATGACCTAGTAAGGAAGTGAATTTTACATGACCTAGTAAAAGTGAATTTTACATGACCTAGTAAGTGAATTTTACATGACCTAGTAAGGAAGTGAATTTTACATGACCTAGTAAGGAAGTGAATTTTACATGACCTAGTAAGGAAGTGAATTTTACATGACCTAGTAAGGAAGTGAATTTTACATGATCTAGTAAGGAAGTGAATTTTACATGACCTAATAAGGAAGTGAATTTTACATGACATAGTAAGGAAGTGAATTTTACATGACCTAGTAAGGAAGTGAATTTTACATGACCTAGTAAGGAAGTGAATTTTACATGACCTAATAGGGAAGTGAATTTTACATGACCTAGTTTCCATCGACACTTGTATCGACTGCATAAATATCGTGTTATTAAATGCCATATCATGGAAAATACGCCAAGTAGAAAATAAAGATTCTTGACATTTTGATAACTGCTCAGAATAAAACAGTTCAAAATAAAGAAGAATAACTTTTAAAATAACTTGAACATTTTAGAATAAATTATATTAGGCAGAAGATTGATAATGTCGGTGATATCATGTCGATCATGTGACATTTTAGTTATCACAACGCTTCAACTAAAAAGTTCTGCCAGCCTAAGAATCATTTAATTATATATCAGAGATTCAATTAAAACTGATGTAATGAGGTGAGTTGGGACAAAAGACAATTGATATATTTTTGAAAGATACCAGATTAGTTTATTCCATACGATATGACATTATTTTATCTTGAGGTTTAAAGAGAAATAACACATATATATATATATATATATATATATATATATATATATTTTAAAGTTGATACAGCTATAATAAGATGATAATGTGATTCTGCAGCAGAATACTGATAAAACAGTAAATTGAACATCCGATTATATACGATTTTTTACAGTTAATCAAAAATGGCAATTTCCTTATCACATGTTTAGGAAAGATGGTTTGGATAATTTGATAACCACGGGATTTATTTAAGGAACAGAAGAAAGAGTCGAATAGCATAGCAAAAGATCAGAGCTTAGGAGGCCTAGCAAAATACTAACAAAATATATGAAATTGTGAAGAGCAATGGCTGTCTATTCGGTGGCGGAACGCAGCATATAGAGGAATAAAACCGTGTGATGTTGACAGGATCAAGATATTAGCTATCCAAACGGAATTGTTAGTAACTTAACAAATGTAAAATCTGAATGTCGGGTAGTAAGACAACATCCCCTATGGCAGGTTGTTCTGAAAATGACATATATCCGAATCAGTTATACTTAGATGCTTGTGTGCTAATCTTCTTAACCAGCGATGTTTATGTTCGCTATTTTCTAAGGCACTTCATCTTGACAGGGTCCGTATTACAGTGAGTAAAACATTTCCAGCGGAATATATGGTATCTCAATGGTTAGTTGAATATAAGCGGCCGTTGAAGTGGGGCCTTCGTCAGAAAATAAGAGGTAGATTTTTTGTCCTAGTAACACGTAACATGAATAAAAAAATAAAACCATTATAACTGCATCTTAACTAGACAAACATAAGAATAAATTAACAACTTCGAACACCAGATACTCCTACCACCACAACACAATGAAAATAGCTTAAACATTGAACGAATGCGCTTGGGAAAATAGACACCATGTAAAAATTTACACACACTTATTCACAACAAACCATAAAATGCAACAATATTAGAAACCTAAATAAAAACTATCGTACAAATGTATTCCATAAAATATATATATATATATATATATATATATATATATATATATATATATATATATAAATGGAACTTTGTCTCTGTGTGTCTGTGTGTGTGTGTGCCTGTCTGTGCGTATGTGTGTGTCCGTTACCTATAGAATCCGAAACGGCTGAACCGATTTTCTTGAAAATTTACACAGTTATACTATAAACGTCTGCGAGTGTTTTTAGCTCGGTTATGTGTCGAGATACCCCCAATAAATATCGAAAATCGATAATCGAAAAAATCGGGTTATAGTAGGAGTGGTCCGATTTTAATCAATAGACAAAGACATAAGAAACGATATTCAGAAGTTTCAAGTTTGCTGTTCTTACAATAGTGCAGAAAATCGATAATATATATATATATATAAAAGGCAAGATTTTTGTGTCTGTGTCTATCTGTTTGTATGTTTGTATTTTTCAGCCTTTTTTATTTTCGTTTTTGCTTCGGGTTTGGCTTTAAGAAGGTATAATTGTAGTTCTTAGTCTCCGCCATGATACCATTTACTCAGAGGACTTATTTAGCCTTCAAAATTCAGTTTACGACGAAAAGACTTATTTGATATCGATACCAGGAAAGGAAAATTTGACTTACATCCATTCATTTTTCTTTCAGTCGACTGTTTCGCGTTAACTGGAAAAAAACTATTGCTTTTAGTCTTTCGTTCCAACGTCCAAAGAGTCTGAACTCCAGGACCATGGATTAGTTTTAAACCTTTCATTACACCCGCGCAACGCCAGACTATACTGCTAGTATATATATACCATAATGATGATCTACGTATACTGTCTTAATATGTATAAGAAAAACTACTAAAAAGTTGTAAGTTTAAAAATGTATTCTTTTGACAGTATTTATTTATTTCTATTGTGTATATATATATATATATTTTATATTTCAGACTGACCTCGGCCTTAGAAATAAATAAATACTGTCAAAAAATATATTTTTAAACTTACAACTTTTTAGTAGTTTTTCATATATATATATATATATATATATATATATATATATATATATTTGTGTGTGTGTGTGTGTGTAACACTAAAACCGTAATGTTGTATGTATGTATTTATGTATGTATGTAGCCTGCGTTAGAAACTCACAACAGTCGATTTGTCAGTGGGTTTTTTGATACTATTAGTTGGTAATGAATATCGGTAGACGGTTCATTTTTAGGATACGTTACTTGTTGTGCTGGTTCGCAATCACAAGTTATCGTGACCAAGGGTTTTAGTGCCTGGCTTGGTTCAGACTGTTGTCCATGCTAGATAAAGCGCTCTCTTCCAGAAACTCTAACTAACATAAATGTAACTGCAGTATAGACAACAGGTGGGCTGTGTTGAACACAGTTATACCTGAAGAATCATCTACAATGGGGAAACCGGTAAATAAGAGTGGCCAGCCATTACCTATGTGTGCTCCCGATATATATCTTAAACCATACATAATATCCTAAAGATACCGTGCTAAATTTTAATATAAAGAACAAAATGGTTTCTTGAGTTATTGCCGGTTTTACGCTTTTTTAACAGGCAATTCATTTATTGATATCGATGTTTCAGATATAAAAATTGAAATGAATCCGCTTATATAAAAATAAAACACCCACGTATTATATTCCATTGATTATGTGTGTGAAAAATAATAAACCTCCATTATTAAACAGACATAAATATGCATAGCACTATATTTCAAACGCTACATTATAACTACTAACTGAGGCTATGTGACTCATGATTTACATAAATAAATAAAAGCATAGTTTTTCTTATTTTGTGAATTAATTGTGAGGTATGTATAATAAAATACATACTTCTAATTTTGAAATAACTTCATCTGTTAACTCGAAATTTTCACGCAAGTTATTAACTATGAAGTTTAGTGGATTAGGAAGCCTTTGTTTACCTGATTGTAGTACAATATATAATACTTATATATTACAGCACATATATATATATATATATATATATATATATATATATATATATATATATATATATATAGTGAGATGGTTTCTTTGATTATAATGACAATCATAGAAGAATTCCAGTTTGAATAAGTATCTTAATATTAAAGATTAACTGTTTCAGTGTTTTGTGTCTATAGGAATGTTTTACAACAGACTTATTCGTGAATTCATGATCATGATCCTGCTAAAAATAGCTACTGAATAGTTTAGTAAATAAATATATATTTCTTTGAAAAACACTTAACCTATTTTAAGCTATGTTCACACAATGTGGGAAATAAGAATCCCAGTAGTAATCAAGAATATTTCTTTAAACAACCTAATGTACGCAGATGATACAGTGCTGATAGCAGACACAGAAAGAAAACTACAAGACAGCCTACATTAGTTAGCTGAAGAGTGATAAGAAAGGACTACAAATATACTACAAATAAACCGAATGTATGGTCATTAGTAAAAATATCCCAAATATAGGTCAGGGATACTAGAATGAAGCAGGTACAAAAATTTAAATACCTGGGAAATGTTATAACTTAAGATGGAAAGTGCGACAGAGAGATTCGAAGGCGAATTGCCATGCCGAATGAAGCATTTCAGAAGTTGAGTAAGAAATTAAAAAACAGGACAATTTCGCTAGAAACAAGGAAGTGAGTACTGGACTGCTACGTGTTGTCCGTTCTTCAATATGGCAGTAAATGCTGGAAAATCTCATCAAAGATGAAAGAAAAACTTGAAGCAACTGAAATGTGGTTATACAGAAGAATGCTGTGAATATCATGGATCGAGCATGTGAACAATGATGAGTTCTTAAAAATGATGGAAACAAAAAGGAAATTAATACTCAGCATCAGGAAGAGATAGTTGAAGTTCCTGGGACATGCAATGAGGAAGGAGGGCTTGGAGAACCTGATTCTAACAGGCCAGATAGAGGAAAGAAGAGAGAGGGGAAAGCAAAGGATAACATGTTTGAAGGACCTAATCACGTGGATGACGGAACGAGGGTTGCATGGTGTAACAGGAGAAATCAAGCTCACCGGCCCCAGGGATAGGGAAACGTAGAAAGCCATGATCGCCTACGTCCTGAAGGGACAAGGCACATAGAAGAAGATAAAGTGGAACTATAAACATTCGTTTTTAGTGTTAATTATTAACTTTGTATTCATTGTTGACTTTATGGTAAAAATGTTCCTTCAAATGTAAAAAGTTAAAACGTATGGCTATTAACATAACCAAATAACGTGTTTCTTACTTTAAATCACACCTTTGTTCAAATTAATGTAAACGACACCTTAATTTTCTTTCATTTACTTTACTGAAGTGACAGTATGTAAACGATTTTCCGACTCGCGATTAGTTTTTCTACGGTCATTGTGTGCAATGGGCGTTATTACAAGAAAGCGTATGAAAATTTAACGCCGTACAAACACATTGGTAAGCCTTATAGAGAGATCGCGGATATGGATTTATGTTTAAATGAAAATGTTTTTGATTCTTTTCATTGTTTAGACAAATTACTACGTTCGAAAATGTATAATTTGAATTACAATAATTATTACAATATCTTCTACTGCATATCTAAAATAACATGTTCAATTGATATTCAAATTGATAATATTGATACCCCATCATTAGTTTAAAATGAAACTGCTTTTTCAAGAGATTATGAATGTATGGATTGTGTGTGTGTGTGTGTGTGTGTGTGTGTGTGTGTGTGTGTGTGTGTGTGTGTGTGCGTGCGTGTGTGTGTGTGAACATAGTAAAATATTTGAGCTTTATTTTAAATTTCGAACTTCAAGTGGAAATCACAGAGTCGAGGTAGATTTCCATTCCTCTGAAATAATGGTTATTTATTTATATTTTTTTTTTGGTCATATCAGTTTCTAGGATTCGTGTTGTGGTGCAGTGGATATCGGTTCCGAATGAGGAATCGGGAAGCTGGGTTTGAATTCCAGCTAAATTCGTTGCATTCACTTACGCGTAAATATCCTTAGGAAAGGTATTAATTCTGTTTTCTCCATCCAGTTATAGATTAGATAGCAGAGAAGACACTGTTATATAGCGTCTTTTAGCAACCAGTTCACGTTGTCCGGGGAAAAAATATGTTTGCGTAATGTCAACACCGCTAGCTGTAAGTAAAACAATTTATAGAAGTACTGACTTCCTCATCGTCCTTGGCGAGTTGTTCTCACTGGCTTTTACCCCACTGGCCAGGATGGCGTTAGATTTTGATATCAACTAACAGGGTCATAAGATTCACATATCAAATACAGTTAAAAACATATAAATCAACCTGCTCACCCAACTATGAGCTATATAGTAGACATTGTACATGTAAAAAAGAATCGTTGTCTCAAAGAAAAATCCTATTGAAATATCCACGTGAAAAATGATTTAACCTTACAATCCTAGATATCATTTGGTTTTATTTAACCCTAAATGCGTTGGATGAGCCGAGAAAGAAGCAAACAATCGATTTAACTGATTTAAAACCAAATGTTACTTGTAATCTGCATGCCTCACTTGATCTTAGACGTATGTCAGCTGATCACTCGCTTGAGAAATGAAGTGAACGTCAATCTACTCTGTTGGGTTCTTTTGTGCGTACTGTCTGTTTCTACAAATATTACTGACCGCTGTTCTACAACGTATATACATATGTGTCTTCGTATGTTTCTACATGTAAATATCTGTGTACAATTAAGTTTGTGTTTGGGAATATACTGATAGTTTGACAGTATGAACATAAAGATAAACAGATCATTGTTCCAATCATCTTCAGATACGTGTCATTAATGGTGTATTACATTCTATTTAAAGATTGATGTTTTTACGATATAAAAGACGCAGAATATTTTTTTCAAATGGCTACCTTTTTTAAGGTCACTAGGTAAGACAAAGATGTGTTTTTCACCGGATCTATTCAACTTGAACATTGAGACTATTCTGAGGACCCCAGATGTTATGCCAGTATTTTTCATCTGAGGCCACAGTTTAAACAACATAAGTGACGCAAATGATACAGTGCTGATAGCAGACACAGAAAGGAAAATACTAGTACAGAAGATAGCTGAAAAGAGTCACAAGAAAGAACTACAAATAAACTGCAAGAAAACCGAATGCATTGTCATCAGTAAATCGGGCAGCCCAATATGCCAAGTACATATGAGGGACACTAAAATCTTGGAGGTACAAAAATGTAAATAGCTCGGAAATATTTTAACAGAACATGGAAAGTGTGGCACTGAGATCCGAAGGCAAATTGGTATGGCGAAAGAAGCATTCCAAAAATTGAATAAAGTATTAAGAAACAGGACAATTTCGCTAGAAACAAAGAGGAGAGTACTATTGCTATGTGATGACGGTTCTTCAATATGGCAGTGAATGTTAGACAATATTTTCGAAGATAAAGGATAATCTTAAAGAAACTGAAATGTGGTTATACAGAAGGATACTGCTGATATCATAGACCGAGCATGTGAGCAATAGCGAGGTTTTCGAAAGGATAGAAAAGAAAAGGAAATTAATACTGAGCATCAGGAAGAGACAACTAAAATTTCTGGGACATGCAATGAGGAAGGAAGGTTTGGATAACCAGATACTAACAGGTCAGACAGAGGGAAAAAGAGACAGGGGAAAGCAACGGATAACATATTTGAAGAACCTAATCAAGTGAATGACGGAACGAGGATTTCATAGTCTAACAGGAGAAAGCATGCTAAGAGCCACCAGGGATAAAGAGATGCGGAAAGCCATGATCGCCTACGTCCTGAAAGGATATGGTACATAAAAGAAGTTTAAAGATTAAATTTAAGTTCAAAATAGGAGCGCTGAAATTTCCTTCCGGTGAACAATGATATATTTTACGCTCTCAAAAATTTTATTTGGTACTTATATGGAAAAATGGTGTGAATGTAATAAACATTTTTTTCTAGTTGCAACATTTGCCTCGTTTTCAAATCAAGGAAAAATAAATCAGAAGTAAGAATAATATTAAAATATTCATTTCATAAATTGAAAATGGAGATAAATTACAATATATAGTATTTTAACGGAACGTTTGGAAGAAAGATTTCTTCACCCATTTATTTTCCTCTCGTTATGAGCATTGTTATATCCAGGAAATAACGGCATGGATTTTTTTCTTGACAAAACGGAACGGAATGGTAAAATAGAAAAAGTATGACAAACATGCTTTGTTCTCAAATACTTTTATGTACTAAGAAATACATAAATTTATACATACTTTTAAAAGATTACTATGTGGAAAACTATATATCACATAGAAAACAAGTTATAATGAGAAGTAAAAAGAACAGGTTTCTATAATTTGGAGATATTTCTGACCTACAGAAGCCTTTCTAGGACTCAAGATTGTGAAGGGCTGGATTCAACAGAGAAAACAGAACCATGAGCTAGTTAGTAAATTGGGGAGTGAGCAGATATCTTCTCAGCCAGTAACTTTCGGCTTAGAGAAATAGTAAGTAAATTTTACTTTGTTTGCTGACCAGGAACACAAAGATTACCATTTTTGTCGGTATATATAGTGATATCACAAAGTACTAGTATGGGACCTATGTGACTTACCCCCACGAAAGAGGTAATAAGCTTATTTTGTATCCTAATAAGTATTTCCCATGAACAGGTTCTCAAATATACCATGAAAATACACTTTTATTTAATTATTATTTTATGTACACTTATTATTTTATATACACTTTACATGTTTTATCTAAACTGATATATATATATAAAAGATATTGCACGCTATGTAATTTAGAATTACTAAACAACTGAAACAATGTCCACTCAAAAGCACAAAATGTTATTCCTGTGCTAGAATAATGCAAAGGTTCATATGCAATTTATATGCTGTCTGCTCAGAAAACAAAACTCGTTTCTGTGTTTCTAACAAGTGTATTAAAAATTGGAATATCTCTTAAGGATCTTGAATGGTCTGCAATGCATTTGACTTAACTAAGCCGTGAATCGTTTCTAAGTCATTGTTCAGTACTTCATTATTTGATGATTTCAAAATGCTCATATTCCTGAAAAATCTTCTTGAGCTGTCAGAGATGACTGCTGAAACGGGTATTTTACTTTAGTAGAAAAAAAAATAATGGCACCTGACATTATATACGCAGGATTTTTTTTAATAATCATATCGCCGCAAGCAATGCAGTTTACTGCCACTGCTGCGAAGAATGTTACATAGGAGGAAAATTATGAGAAAGAGTGTCAGGCTACATGAGTTTCAGAAAGTGGGTAAGAGAAAGATGAATATACTGATGAGAGCGGAATGGACGGAGAAAGGAGCATGAAAGAAAAGATGCAATCAGTGAGACAGGAAATGGCTATTGACTTTACCTGTAAATTCTTGGAGATTATAGCTGTCGGGGAAGCAAGTAAACTGAAGGGAATTCCACAGGTGGGAAGAGCGAGAAAAGAAGCTGAGAGAGTAGAATTTGTGTTAACATTTTATTAGTTTCACAGTAGAAGGATGGGACCTTCTTGCTAGTCTTGTTGCTCGAGTAAATTCCTACATAGAGCGCACCAGACAGATAAGTTCATTAGAACAGAAGCCGTGAAAGTATTTGTAGAAGAGACACAGGGAAGCCACATTGAACCGATGAGAAAGTGACAATGAAAGCTGCCAATTCGGGATCGATCACAGTAAAGATTCTACGTTGGGTTTTGTAGAGGACCCCTGGGTGGATAGCAGGGTCATCCGACCAGATGTGTCAGCAGTATTCAATGCACAGACGGATGGTAGATTTATATACGTGCAGGATTTTTTTAGACGGGAAAAACTTCCTGGCCCTATAGAGTGAATCGACCTTCTTAGCAGCGGATTTAGCTATGGATATGACAGAGTCATTATACTTGAGGTCTGTCGTGAGAGTTAACCCACGCAGGTGCAGTGTTTTGATTTTAGGGAGGCTAGCTATATCCATGCTTATTGTGGAGGTAGGAACGATTATCTGTGATGGTTCATAGATAACAGCTTCGTTTTGGAAGCATTAAAATTCAGGAGCCAATTTTACCCCAGTCCACCATGGAATGCAAGTCCCTTTCAAGCTCAGGATAGAGATTTGTTCTGTAAGCCTCGGCAGATATGTGATCGAGGCTAAAGCACACCGTAGTGTCGTCAGCGTATATGCCTACTTAGGATCTTATTACATCGGGGAGATCGTTAATGAAGATCAGGAAAGGCGTATGATCTATAATAGAGCCTTGGGAGACACCCGCGTTCGTATGATAGTATTGGAAGGTATGTCCGTTCAATACTACATTCATTGTGCGACTTGAAAGAAATGACTGGATTAGTTCGAACAATTGTCTAGTTGCACCATAGCACTGCAGCTGGTGTAGAAGACCAGCATATCAGACTGTCAAACGCTTTCGAAATATCTAGGGCAACAGTTCTAGCTTCGCCTTTTTCGTCGTTAGTCCGATGTATATACTCAGTGATGGTCGTCAGCATATCAGCAGTAGACCTGGTGAAGGGGAACATTTTATCATGAAAATCTGGTTTCCATTGAACGTGGATTTACAACTCAGTAGAAGGGACCTCCACTATCAAACACAAATGCTTTCCTGGGACTAAAGGATCCAAATAAAAACCTGAGATAATACTAATATAATTTTGCGAAATGTCGTCTTAGTATAATATTCACATACACTATAATTAAATATTCTGAAATGCAGGAAAATATCCCTAGAAAAATTGAATAAATGAACAATAAAATAGATGGGAAAGTTCAGATGAATACATGGAAAAAATATTTTCATTAGATACCAATCAAATTTATGTCCGGTAGTATATAATTACATTGATATCCTAACTGAACAAGAGGCGGAGATTAATACCACGAGTTACACTGCAACAACGAAAGATGGAAATGAAATACAAATGGTAAAGTTCATGGCCTCTTATAAAGCTCACCAAAATCAAATATGGAGTTGAGAAAAACAGCCGCCTTGTTGATAAAATATCTAATTTTAATGTCATAAAATGTATAAAACAGCTTTTCGTGATAAAATGTATATACAGTGGTGTAATTATTGTTAACAACCGGCGGTCAACTAACTTCAAACATTCGTACAACTGAAATTTTCAATACTGCGCTTAAGAACAGCATAGAGGCGTCAGATACACATGACCTTTTGAATAATGGAAAAATATAAGAGTTTGAAAAATAAAATTTCACATGGTAATATTTAAAATATAACAAAGAAATATACCCACAAAACCTAAAAGATTCGTTAGTCGACTAGAAAAGTTGTAATATGTTTGTTTTTTAACACATTTTTCAGCAGTTTTTATTATAAACTTCTGCTTATGCATTCGCCGTGATGTTTGCAAGTAATAGACCGAAGATTGACTCCAATGATATTTATGTTGTACACAAATATACAAATGTAGGGCAAGACTCATCAGGAGTACCTACACCCAACTTCCCACCTAGAACTAAGGCTCAACTGAATAACGTCCACATGACACCCTCGCTGGTCTCTAAGATAATCTCAAAACTTGACCCTCACAAAGGAAGCGGTGTGGCCGGAATCCTAATCATAGTCCTTCTTCTCTGTCCTCTCTAAACTCTATAACCTCTGCCTATCTGCTTCCTGCTTTTCTGCCTGTTGGAATGGCTCCTGTGTAGTTTCTAAATTTAAGAATACTGTCGAACCCTCAGACCCCGCTAATTACCGCCCTATCACTCTCCTTCCGATCTTCGGCAAAGCTTTCGAAGCCATTATCAACGCCGAGGTGATTCAGCATCTCACGGTCCACAGGCTTCTCTCGGACAAACAGTACGGTTTTCGTTTCTCCTTGTCTACCTCTGATATGCTAACGACCATTACCGAGTACATATTCCAGGCTCTTGACAAAAATGGCGAAGCCCGAACCGTTGCCCTGGATATCTCCAAAGCGTTCGACAGAGTCTGGCATGCTGGTCTTCTATGCAAACGGCGGAGCTACGGTATAACTGTACATTTGTTTGACCTCATCCAGTCATTCCTTTTAACCACACATTGAAGGTAGTATTAAATGGACATGCCTCCCAAAACTACCATACGAACGCGGGCGGCCCTCAAGGTTCTATCCTAGGTCCCACGCTGTTTCTGCTCTACATTAATGATCTCCCCGATGCCATTAGATCCCAAGTAGGCATGTACGCAGATGACACAACAATTTACTCTCGCCTCGATCAAAAACCCGGTGTGGGCGACAAAGCGAACAAAGGGATAGGAAATGGCTCGTAAATTCCAATGCTTCTAAAACGAAGCTGCTATCAACTAAGCACCATAGACAATCGAATCTACCTCCTATTTGGATGGTACTGGCTTGCTTCCCAGAGAGTAAAACACTACGCCTCCTTGGCCTTACACTTTTGGCGAACCTCAAATGGAATGACTATATCGAATACATTGCCACATCCGCCGCTATGAAAGTCGGTTCTCTGTGCATGGCCCGGAAGTTTTTTCCGTCTGAATCTATCCTGCACATATATAAATCTACCATCCGCCCGTGTATTGAATACTGCTGCCACATCTCCTCGGGTTTCTTAACAAAATACAACGGAGAATCTGTAACGTGATCGATACTGACTTGGCAGACCTGTTGCAACCACTCTATCACCGGCGTGACCTGGCTTCCCTGTGCCTCTTCTATAAATACTGTCACGGCTTCTGTTCCGATGAATTTAGATCATTGGTGCCGCCTAGGTTCGAATTTACACGAGATACTAGATTTGCAACTAGATCCCACCCTTTTACAGTAAAACAGATAAGATGTAACCGTAATTTCTACTCCAACAGCTTCTTTTCTTGCGCTTCCCGCCTATGGAATTCCCTTCCACATGTCTGCTTTTCCGACAGCTACAATCTCCAGTAGTTTAAATGTAAGGTCAAAAGATACCTCCTGTCACACTAACATGCATGTATTCTTCCAACACTTTCACCATCTACCCAACCCTCATTCTCGGTATCTTTACCCGTCTATCACCCTCCTTCAGACATTTCCTATATCTAACCATCCTTTCTCACCACTTCCCCACTCTATGTAACCCCCTGCACAATAGTGGCAGTGAAATGCCTTGCTCGGGTTGAAACGATAATAAGAAGAAAGAACAATAGGACAAAAGAAAATAGGCTTCTCTTCTTTGTTTTTTAAAGTTAAAAATTTAGCCAGAATCACAAACCCAAACATGCCGCAATGTTCTTTACAACAAGTCAACACATCTTTACATACTGTTCTTACTATATTCACCATAGCACCTCATAATCTCAATTCAATTCTAACTAACATACATTTGTACATATTTTGTGTGGGAGAAATCGAATAAAAACAATTTAATACCTCTGAAACCCATTGTGTAATTACAATATGAGATAAGCTATTTGCAAGAAACGAAATAAAATATTGTTAGTATTAACACCCGCCCACAATCTTTAATTGTTCCAAAAACACATGCTGATGAACGTAATCAATTCGGAACTTTGACAATATAAAACACCTATTCGTGCAACAACTAAATGCACGCATAATCAACAAGTACCAAATTGTCACACACGTAATGCGTCCCACATCTACCAGGGAACTGACAATTTTGGTAAACGAATGGGAGGTGAGGAGGTATTAAAGGAATTAAATTTTGGTTAGAAATAAACAAAATCCATCAGCTTACATTTCCTAGACAAATAAAACATTAAGCATAAATTAAAGAGACACATTTCTACCCTAATTTTAGACAGCGTTCCCAACGTTTAATCCAGCTAAAACAATATCCGAATTCCAACGCAGCATCAAAATGCTACTCTAAAACGGCTACACTTTCTCAACACAAAAGCTCAATACCTTTAGCCAAATTCTGAGGAAGGGAGATGCTACCTTCCTGAATTAAAAGTGGCTTTTATCTGATACTTAAAGAACAAGATGAGTTAGGAAGAGGTTAAATTCTCGAACCCATAGAATTTCTTTCAGATGTGTCGTTCATATCACAACTCTCATAACACATAGCAAGCTAGAGATCACATAGTCTTCAGTCTTTTTCTTTCGATGAAGATATGACAGTTCTACAGACAGAAGTAATCTCGAGTATGAAAAATAAATAAATTTCCACGGGCATTCGAATTATGGTGTCCTCAATGAACCTGCTAAACGAAACTACGCCACTGCAATGAAATAAATTGTGTTGCAGGGTTTTCACTATCCCATAAAAGTGAACACGCATTGGAGATTTTTCTAAGCATGGCCAAGAAAGGTTTTTCGAATCACCACCCAGGTGATTGACACCTCATTATTAAGGCATTTAAATTCAGTCGCATGTGGCCATAATGAACGGCACTCTTGCTTTTTAAGTCCAAGCTCGACTATTAGATCAATCTTGACTGAACGCTTTAGCTAACATGTAATGCTCTACTGGACATCGGTTGGATGAAAGATCACTCAAAAACCAATGGAAGTATTTCAGAGCAAATCTAACATTCATTATTAAAAAAAAACAAAAAAACACTTGCCTCGGGGTTAATGGCAAGCTTCCTCCACTGGGATGGACATTTTTGCGGCTGACTTCATTCTAGCATTCACCCTCGACATCCGATTGCTGGCATGTTCTACCTAAGAACGTGATGCGAAGCGTGTTAACGAATTTCACCGTCATGCATTGTCAGACCCTCGTCAGAAGTGCGTAGGCAGATGAACCTCCGTAGAATTTTCAGGACATTGCCTCCCCACTAGCAGGAAAACAAAATCCTTACTTATGACATTATTGTAGGAAACAGAAAGGAATCAGAGGGTCGGTAACTGTGAATCGCGTAGATATACGAGACACATACTTCCAGCATCCGTATGAAAGAAAGCTTTCTCCAAGACCACAGCCAAACTGGGGCCTCGGCCTCCTCTCGCACCGCTGATAAAGTAGAAATTAGGACCGAATTAGTCATCGAGTCCATCTTTCCACTAAGCTTGATAATTGGATGCATGAAACCCAATTAGAAGAAAAACTATATGGTTATAAAATCTTACCCGCCGAGTCAGCGAATGGAATAGCACACTTCGATTCCAAATAATTACTCACGTATTTACCGAGACAATAATGCGATTTTGTTCTTTTATAATACGCTTTGGAGATAATTTTAGGATTTCTCTGAGATTTAGAAATTTTCGAATTTCTGCGGTGATTGTGTCAGCTGGAACTCCAAACTGGGATAGTATGTTTAGAAGAAACTGAAGATGGAGATGGTGTGGGGTGTGGTATATTTAAAAAAGGACTGAAGAAAGAGATGGTGTCGTAATTTTTAGAATGGTAGAAATAAAAATGATAATTTCATTGGGGAGCATTCATTATCATTTTAAGGATGAAAAGACAAATTAGTAAATGCGAGAACTGGCACCACTCCTGGCTTTGGCTATTTTCCAACGTTGCGTGTATGTTTTATAGTTTACTTAACAATTTTGTCCAAGTCCGGCTCACACTTCTTCAGCAGTTAACTTGCTGTCACTCTTAAAATGGTAGCAGAAATGAGGCTGTGTTTTTGTTTTGTAGGGGTTTCAGGAGACGGAAGCCTCTCTGTTTGGCTCTTATTTCTGCCCCTGTCAACGACACACCATTCCTCCCCTTGCCTTTCATTGAGAGTGACCCCGTCTTTTTAGACAATGTGGGAAGAGATCCAACTTTGGCCACACTAGTCCGAGTCGCTAGTAAGCCGGTAACAAGCGCCGTCGAACTATCATTACCTGACAGAGGTAGATTTGGGTCGCCAGCATCCGGAAGTCCAAATACCTTTTACTTTCGACTAAAAGTGAAGAGTTAAACAGTCTATCAGAAATTTGGTTATATGCTGATTACAATGACCGGTATTTTCCGGTCACAAAAGTTCAAAAAGTTACTGACGGTGTAGAAGTTCAAATGATCGGGTATAATATCGGCGGTCCATCACCCGTTCAGGTTGTGAGAGTTAGCAGCCATGTATAGGAAATACTTATTCAAGTAGGCATTTAAGTGCTCTCCTACCATGTAAGAAGAGCCATATTTAGTAATTTTCTAGTCCTGTGCCTACCCTCATATTCAGTTTTATGGTTAGATCTTCCGATCTCAATCTTCCGGTGTTGGCAGCAGTACGTCCCGCATGAGAAATCTGTTATCGTCTAAAACTCTGCACGAGGGTTTATTCCCCCGGAGACATTAATGGTTGAATCTCTGTGTTTTTCAACGACATAAGTTTTATACGTACGCTTATCAACCACGAAGAATGTGACCTTATTTTGCAACCTCTTGTAATTCTTGGGGTTAATCCATAAGCCTCGCTTCTTTCAGAGGATGTTCAAAACTGTTGGATCTTCCAAAAATTCCGTCATATTAATACATTCCGGTCGGGACTTCTAACAAGTAGCCGATACATCGGATTTTGTTTCCTTTAGTGCCTCCAATAGTTTTGGCATATTCTTCTGTGTTTGGCTAGTCATTTATTCCGTCACATTTTCTTTTTTCTGAGCTTTAGGGTTAGAATAAGAAAGCCTGCATTCCTTTAATAGCTTCTTCCTAACAGAGCGACGTTTAATAGTCATATTGAAAATAAACTTCATTAAAAAAAAACGACAAGCGAGATGTTTTCTTTTTGTGCCAAGTTATAAAAGGATTGGAGATTGGATGGAATTAGAAAACAAAACATAAATTCCAAAAATGATAAAGTAAAGAGATAAAAATTAACAATAGAAAATAAGCTATATTATACAATAAGAAAAGGATTTACAAAATCGGAAAATAAAAAACTTATTAATAAAAGAAACAATTTAAAGTAAATTACAATTTAAGATTATTATAAAAGGATTGGAGATTGGATGGAATTAGAAGACAAAACATAAATTCCAAAAATAATAAAGTAAAGAGATACAAATTAACAATAGAAAATAAGCTATATTATACAATAAGAAAAGGATTTACAAAATCGGAAAATAAAAAACTTATTAATAAAAGAAACAATTTAAAGTAAATTACAATTTAAGATTATTATAAAAGGATTGGAGATTGGATGGAATTAGAAAACAAAACATAAATTCCAAAAATGATAAAGTAAAGAGATAAAAATTAACAATAGAAAATAAGCTATATTATACAATGAGAAAAGGATTTACAAAATCGGAAAATAAAAAACTTATTAATAAAAGAAACAATTTAAAGTAAATTACAATTTAAGATTATTATAACTATATAAAAATACAAAAACGAATTAACTTAAATCTTCTAAAAATGAAGAAAAATACAAAATTAAAAATATAAAGTTATCCGACAGATAAAAACAAAAACAAATTAAATTAAATTCGTCAAGAAGAGAAGAAAAAAGTTAAAACTAAAAACATTAACAATAATGATGAAATAAAAATATTCTGAGAAAATCTTACTTCACAAGGAGATATAAACTAAAATAAATACAAGGTAAGAAAGAAAAGCTGCAAAACTATATAAACGACTGAAAAGAAAAAAAAATTAAAAAGTCAAAATAAGAAACGATTCTTGTACAAAAACTTTCTTCAAATAAAGGGTATTAGTAAGGAAAATTAAAATAAAATAAGAAATTAACCGAACCATAAACAGAATTAAAATAAATAATTGTCTGGTCAGACCTAAAAATTGCGAATGGTGAACAAAGCCGAGGAGGAAATTAAAAAAGGAAAAATATACAGAAAAAGAGAAGAGTTTAAAAGCATAATTCAAAGAAAAAAGAATAAATTTAAAATACTTGAGAACAACTTAAAAAAATGTAATTGTGTTGCAAAAGAGTTCTTTGTGGGTCTAATCCAAACGATTCAATTATAAAGGCTCCTTCCAATACTACACTTAAGTTTAAATGTCGAAATCAACTCTTACACGAGACTTGAAGGAAATCGTACCAAGAAAACTGGCTTCAAATTTTTTTTAGACTCATTGGATTTCATTATTTAAGCGTCTCGATGTGTTCATTTAATCACCGGATATGTATTAGTTACTCCAGAATATTTGCTAAAGTCAAACTCAAACGAGTAAAAAAATTGCAAAAGAAAAAGTCAAACGTGGAGAAAATCGTTTTTTTTATTCCTCCTCTGCATGAACATGTCGGCGGCGAAATTATTCATGCTCAAAATATGCTAGTTCAAACATTCGGAAATGGTAATTACTTACCTTTCAAAAGAGTACCTTACTGTTATCAACGGTCAAACTGGGAATATTTCCGCGATATCTTTTGGGATGTTCCTTGGAACAATGTTTTTAGTCTCCATAGTGAAGACTGACTCCCTGAGTTATCCCCCATACCGGCATTGATGTATTCATTCCAAGTAAGAAATTCCGACTTGAACCTCGATCATATCCTTGGTTGTCTTTTCTTGCTCGGCCGACATCGACCACAAGAGTCTCTTCTGCTGGTTCAATCTGAGAGACATGTCTAACCACAATAGACGCCTCTTTGTCTTCGCTCGTAATAAATGTAAGCGTGTCTTAAGTGGTTTTAAGAAGGTCTTTACTGATAAAATAAAGCAGCATAAAACATCTCGCAAATTTGGTTCCAAAGAATATTATGCAAGAGTGTGCTGAACAACAGCGCACCCTCCATTCAAGCAATTTGATATCCTTGTATCCACTACGAACAAGGTTGAGTGCTTTGCTCACAAATTCTCTCCAAGCTCTGCACTTGACTCGTCTTGAGTACACAGACCCTACTTTCTACCTAGAACTAAGACTCAACAGAATAAGATACGTATAAACCAGTCAATAGTCTCTAACAATTTCTAAGCTTGATTTATGTAAAGCAAGAGAAAGTGATGAAATTCCAGTCAACATTCTATAATATAGGCCCTTGAACTTGCCCCTTTTATTTCCAAACTCTACAACTACTGCTGCACTGCTTCCCGCTTTTATCCTTGTTAGAATTCTTCCTATGTAGTTCCTGTTTTTACAAAAACTCTGCACAGGCACTGACCACGTTAATCATCGCGCTATTAGTGTCGTAATTATCAATACTGAAATAGTCATCTCACAACCTTCTCCTTAGTAAACAATATGGCTTCCGCTTCGCCAGGTCTACCACTGATATACTAACAACCATCATTGAGAGTATATAACAGGCTTTTGATAATGACAGCGAAGGTCGAGTTGCTGCTGTTGGTAACTTAAAATAATTTGACAAAAGTTGGCATGCTGGCTTTTTATGCAAATTCCAGAAATACGGTATTTTCAGACGATTGATTAACTTAATTCGAACGTTTTTATCTAATGGTGAAATGAATGTCGCTTTGAACAAACAAGCTGCATATCCTTTCGTACGAACGCAGACGACCTTCAAGGCTCTAACCTAGGTCATACGTTTTTCTGAGCTTCATCAATGATCTTCTTAGTGTAATCAGTTCTTAAGAATATATGCAGATGACAACACCATTTAAAACCGTATCAATAGTAACTGTGCCAAAGATGAAAAAATAAACCTGGCTTCTTCTCGTAAAAAGGGTTGCTAATCTGTAACTGAATTAAGAAAGAAATGGCTCGTAAATTGTAATGTATCTAAAACAAGCTGCTTTTCTTTAAGCACCATAAAAAATACCTAACATCAATATAGATGATATTATTCTTCTGGAGCGCAACACACTTCGCCTAACTGTCTTCACTCTCTCCAACAACCTCAAATAAACCGGCTGCATAGAATATATAGCTACATTTATTGCTAGGAAGATTTGGTCTCCGCACCCGTCCAGGAAGTTTTTTCTTGTCAGTATCCGTTTTGCATATATATAACTCTACTTTTCATCCGGACATTGAAAACTCTTGATATATCAGTTTTTTTGTTTGTTTTTTGTTAGGGGGCTTCTGCTATTTATCTTGGGTTTCCAACAAAATCCAAATAAGGACCTGCAGTGTAATGGATTGTAACTTGGGATCTTGAAGTTCTCACCGAGTTAATGTGGCCCGCCTCTAGCTTTTCTAGAAGTATTTCCAGAGCTACAACACTGACGTGATTTTTTTGACCCGTCCATAACCCTGTACACATGATATGAGATTTCTTCTTTTTACCATCAAAATAGTTACATATAACCATGTTTTATACTTTAAGTTTTTTTTAAGTACCCCTTCCTTTTGCTTGTTTCCTGATAGTAAAATCTTCAAATTTTAAATGCAACGCCAATTATTATCTTCGATCTTTTGATTGCCACCTTTACACATCTTTGTTTCGACATCCCTTGTACCTTGTATTTTCTTTCGCTCTCAATGTAATCCCCTCTACACATTTGGCAATCTTGATTAGCGTTGGTGAAACGATTATAGAAAAATTACTAATCAAATATGATGGCTTTTCTTTTCTTACGTTTTCCGTAACAGTATATCGTACATTGTTTCAATACTAAGCGTGATGAAAAAATACAGGTACTAAAATAATAGTTCGTTAATAGACACGTACTGAACGCCCTTTTATGGAGTTTCATGACATTAATGTACATTTCACATTTGCTTGCTTTTTTCAAATAGCATAGTGGTCATCAATGTAAAGAAAGCGTTTGGAAGAATAATGTATTCTTCCATTTTCTTTTTTCTTTATCGTCATTGGCATATCCGTGATTTAACAACACGAACTTTCCACGAACGAGACGTAACAAAAACATTAAATGGAAGAAAACATGACAAACATATTTTGCTCTCAGAGAAGTCTTTGTATGCTATAACATGCACAATGCAATATATATATAATCCGAAAGTGTAATCAGGTAGGTAAATCCCAAAAGCCCGATCCTAATTAATGTTAATTTCATCAATATTAAATTGATGAAGTTAGAGGGCTAGATGCAATATTATATTCTAAGTACAGATCCAAATATACAAATAAAACAAACATTTCGATGTTTTCTTTAACCAAATTCAAATGGCAAAAGATTTTATACCATTTGAAGTCCAAAAAACATCTATCCACAGGAAAATAAAATGGGGTGAGATTAATATCTTTGAATTTAAGGAAGTTTTCTATTCCTCTGTGTGGCTAAATTTCAACTTTTAAGCTCTCAACTCAGATAATGGGGAATGATGCTTTCTAATATGAGACATAGGTATCTGCTTCCCTGTTTACTTCCTTAAATTCAAAATTATTAATCGCACTCCATTTTATTTTCCTGTGGATGGATGTTTTTTTTCTACTGGTATAAAATGTTTTGTCATTTGAATTTGATTAAATAAAATGTCCTTTTCGACGTTGCTTGAGAAGCGAGAATGTCCTAGTAGAAATGGCTATTCAACGGATTTTAACATCGAAATTTTTGTTATATCGATGTATATGTATATATTATAATTTTTAATCACAATGCTTTATAATGCTTTTGAAGTTTTACATATTACAAATAACTACACAGTAAAGCAAAGGATAAAGAACAAATGCAAAGTGCGATATACTTTTAATATGGAGAAGCCATTTTAAGACTCCAAAGTTAAACAGGTCGGATTCATTTTTGTTTTCAAATAGAATCCTCACCGGGAACTTGGAAATGTAGATTTAGCCCTAGCAAAAAGAAAGCAATTTCTTTATTCTGTTGCTGTCCACGAAATCACGAATGACTACCAATTTGATCATTATTGTATGGAGTGACCTCACGAAATAGCGCTCATGTGACCGACGTGAATCACCTCCGTCAAAAGAAGATAAACTCCTTCTGTATACCAACAATATAATCTATTAGGTTTCGACTAGCAATGAATATCAGCTCCTTTTTTTCTAATATGGAATTTACGATTTGTTATTTCTTTTCAAAGGTAAAACTCCATATAACTTAATAAAACAGAAACGATTTTTCATTTTCATCAAAACTAATAAGTATATATTTTCTTTATGAATCTTACCCAGGAAAAGATTTTAATTGAGTATTATCCATCTTTTCACCGTTATAAATGTTTCTCGCTATTTTCACTATAGAATTAATCATTTATTTTGTATAAAACAGAATAATTAGTGCTAAAAAGAAAATAATTTGACTATCGTTTATTCAAAAGGTTAATTTTGTTTATTTTCATTGATAAAACTATAACAATTTAGGTGAGTAATACTGTTTATTTCTATTTTACACGATTATAATTTGAAATTTGTAATTTTAAACAAACAGGATAATTTTTGTACTAATCCTCCTCAAAATATGTTAATGTTAATTGTACTTTTAAAATTTTATATAGTTTATAAGAGTAATTTCAAAATTTCAAGTGATTGAAAAATATAAATTTACCTGGTATAATCTTATTTCCTCTGACAAATAATATTGAGATATTTTCATTAATGTTCATGTATGATATATCTTTTTGAAACAGATACACATTGTGAAATTCAAGTTTCCCGTTGAAGAAAAAGAGAGAAAATCGAACTAAAAAGATGATTCCAACCTGGAAAAATTTACAAAGAAATTGTCAAGAAATATAAAATGTGAATCTGAAGAACAGCGATGGACATCAAACGGATTCTGCACATCTTGGCACTACATCGGGTTTTTTCTCTCAACGTCTTCCAGTGAATAAACTGGAACATGTCATTTTTGAGCCATGAAGACAGGTTGAGTGATTCTACAATATTTCAGATATCCATAGACTATGATATTATTTAATGGTAAGATATCCTCCAACCTTGTGGCATGACTTACTAATTTCATTTTGTTATACCTAAAAGATATGAGCTTTCTTCAGCCAACGTAATTATAAATGATATGTCAAAATAGACAAATAGATAAAACCAAAACAAAAGAAACCACTGATCAGAAACATGTTCAAATCCATGAAAATATCTTCAATTATATTTACTGCAAATTTGATAAGGAAACTATTCAAAGAGACTAGTTAGAAAAAAAGGCAAGAAAAATTAAGTAACCAAAACTTCGCTGAACTTTCCTAAATGATGGACACAGAAAATAGATATCTCAACCACTGAATTATCCCTGATAGTGTTTCAGCTGATATTATTCTATAAAATTATGTTGCTGTTGCTTTCGAAACATTCATCAGTGAAAATTTTGTTTAAGCCGTCCCTATGAACAATACATTTACAAACACTGTTTGAGAAGCCGAAGTTGTTACAGATATGGAAAACAAATTAAAAGGAAGTAACACATTGTTAAACGCTATGAAAATTAACTTTCACTTAGAGCTATTTTTAAGTACATTGATGGAACTTCAAATAATAATCATTGTTCTATTCGCCCGTTAGATAAGCATTCCATAAATGATTATCAGCATTGGCCCCAGATAGAATGTAACACTAGCTGTGGCCCTCGCGATAATTTACATTTTACTAGAGTGGAAATGGAATATTTAAGTACTGACCGCAGACGACATATAGAATATGCAATAAGAAGTTGCCAAGACAAAATCACCGCTAGATATACAGAATTAAAAATTGGTTCGCTAAACCGAGTAAGATGGTTAACTTTAGCCATGAGTTTAATGTTTTAACGGTCTATTCACCAGTACTCTTTGATAAATATGTCAGCTTTATTAAATCTACTATAGAAATAGATACTGTTACTTAGCTTGAAATCAAAGAATTCGTTTCAAATAACTGTATATCTTTAACATGATCTAGTGAATAAATCAGGAGTAGACCAAAAAACACAGTTGCATTTAATATTTTGCTGTACAAAAATGCTTTTTTCTGTTTATTCTTATTTTTGTGTTTCAGAAATAGTAAACTAACAAAATATTATTTAAAAGGGATATACTCGTGACCATATTAACTATTTTTTTATGTAATATATTATGGAGTGCATTAGTGCGATTCTCAATGAATAATTTACGTCTAAAATGGTGTCTTATAAGTTATGTACAGCAATATTATACTGATATATAAACTTGTATCTGTTTTGTTCTTATGAATTATAACATAATAAATGGTATCAGTTATTATTGTTTGACTTTTTGTAATCGTTACATATTTCCATCAGTTTTTATTAACCAATACAGCAAAAATGGCATATTTTACTTGTGAAGTTATAAAGATTGAAGTACTGGTCTTAATACATTTTGCATTCTTTGTATCTAATACAAAAATATAAAATTACATTGTATTTATTTTTGAAATTTTCAGATTTTCATATCAGTTGGTAATCAAAAACCTATGTAAATTAGGTATTGCTGTACATTTATTCAGAAAAATGTAAAACCTATGAATGTAAATTTTAGTATAGATACTTGCTACATCAAACCCAGATTTCGCAACCAATGAAATGTTTGTTTTCTAAGAATGTAAAAAATCAATCAACACTAATTTCTAACAGAGTAGCTATTATATATATATATATATATATATATATATATATATATATATATATATATATATACAATGGAGGTCAATTGACTCTCAACTTTAGCATATCGTTGGTTTTACAAGCCATCATTTCACAGCAAAAATCTTATTAGTTGCTTTTAATACAGTGTAAATTTCATGTTAAATATCTCTATTCTTTAGTATATGCACATTAAATATCTTTAGTTATATAATAATATGATAACGCAGCAACAAATAAGCAGTAAGACTTTCAGTAATTAAAGAGTAAAATGATTTGTCAAATACATTTTCTATATGTTTTCGTTATATGAAGATAGTTAGCCTCATTTTAATTAAAGAAAATATATATTTTAAGACAATTTTACGCAAGGCAATCATAATCAGTGTAATAAAATTGTCTGTAATTTTTCTGCTATATAAGTTACTAACACAACATGTTAATTAATTGCATTATATATCATAAGCAAAATCTAGTTTCCCATGATTTCTTTTGTAAATTTATTCAGTCGCAATATGTTTTTGTCTTTTGGCTTCATTTTCCGTTACAAAAATAAAATATGCGAGAAAAACAAATCTTACTTTTCGCCATATCTTGGCGAATTTGTGTACGCAATATTATTAATTTTTTTGAAAACAAAAAGTAATTGAGAAAATAAGTAATTATCTAGAGCTGTTAATGTAGTAGAAAATAATTCTTTGCAGCTGAATGAGATAGACGGAAACTTTGTATATAACATGACACAGAGAAAGACGGGAAAATATTGGGTGCTTACGTATTATCGGGAGGACCTTTAAAAAAACGACTCAAAAATTAAAGTAAATTATTTATTGAAACGGTTAAAACAATAAAATAACATTACATTTGTAATTCCGGAGGCCAGAACGTCGCAATTGCTTCCAAAAGTGACTCAAAGACATCAGTACAGGCAACATGCTTCCGCCACATGAATTCGGCCAAATACGACTCCAAATGGTGACGTGCAGTGCCACAGTGCTTCTTGTTTCGCCACTTTGTCGATCCCCATAGGCGTTCCACTGTCTGCGTATGAGCCCCGGTGTTCGAATCCACAAAGTTGTACTTGTGGTTGACGTTGAGGTGATGAAAGCCTGATTTTTCCAGTTCCTTGGTGTTATAAGCGGGGAAAAAAAAGAAAAAGTAAAAATCAAAGGTCCTCCCGATAATACGTAAGGACCAAATATTGAATGTATGATTTGTGTTTTTTATCTTATCATCCATTTTCAGGTTACTTAACGTCAGAAATTATATTTTTAAACTAAGAATCTTTTGGATATAATAGTTTTGGGGGTATTTTTTATTAATTATCCCGTAACTCGAGAAGAATTGTATTCATAACATGCCAAATGGTATTTGCGCGTAAGTGAATAAAACGAACACAACTGCCCCTGGAAATGAAAATCGCCTCTACGGTTAACCATTCTGAGTCATTATTCATTCCACCATCTGCGCATCCAAGCTTAGAGCAACTGATATTACTAAGTAATCAACCTTCTAAGTAATGTCTATGCTCCACATTATATTAAGTTTTTTGATCCTGACTTTATGTTCGAGTATAGCGCCGGGAATAGTGATTAAACATGCTGTGGCAATAAGACAATGTCGCAGAGTAAAATTTGTTCACTCTGTATGTAATACGTTTGCGCGAAGCTTTTCTATAAAAACTGAATGTATCTGATTAATTTTTGTTTAAAATTGTAAAAGAGAAATGCTAGAAACATCTTTTCATTTAATATCTTTGTTGTGACCTCGACACTAGTTATTATGGTCCGTTTCGACAGCAATAAAGACAAAAAGATGAAATAGTGTTAAACACATATTCCCAAAAAGTTTCTATAAGCATATGCCAATGGACAGTTATTAGCACAGCTGTCAAAGTTATGATAGGATAGCTTGTATATAAATATATATATATATATATATATATATATATACATAAATACAAGTGCAAAATATGCCAGAAAGCCGAAAAGGCGTGTGTAGAGGGTGGTACTCATTAACTATCCTATACCTAGCTAAAAACTTTCAAGACCCTATCACTCATTAAAAATATGCTCATTCATCACAAGAATCTATCCATCACCTCCCAGTCCTTCATACACCACAATACCACATGTTTACAAGGGGCACCTAAAACAAGGAAATGAAACCATGACATAAAAATTTACTACTATATACATAAATACAAAATATAATTCAGAATTTAAAGATAAATGAAATGGGGGGAGGGGGATGAAATAACCAAAACGAAATAAAATACAGCAAAAAAATTTTAAAATGAAATAAAAAAAATGTTAGTAAGACCCGTCCACCCCACAAGAATAGAGTTGAAGCTGCATCCCGCCAAATGGCAAAATCAAAACAAACACTCATTAAGAGAGTGGAGGATAATAAACTAATTAAAGGAATGGGAAAATCAAAGACTGACCTAGTCAAGATAAAATTGGACCAAAAACAGACTGGGTAGGGTGGAAATCTTGACTTGGATCATAACAAAAGAGTAAGTCAGTAACAGGCTGGAACCATTCATTCACATTAACTAGGTACACAAAAGACGACTAACTTTCCTAGGGGGGGGTTTATGGGAAACCGCTTCGTTGTGCCAAAAAGAACTTTAAAAGAGAAAATTAAGACTGGCCACATTCACGCGGACTAGGCTTGCTAAATTTACCCACCTTTTGCTGAAATCTGTCGATATCAAGCGCTGTTTATTAGATCTTATCTTTTTCTTAAGCAGATGCTTAAAGAATCCAAACAGATGCTGATTAGATTAACATTCATATCGAAAGATTCCCTCCTTTGCGACGTCCAAATCACCATTCGAGCTATGGATAGCAACGTGAGAAACACCATCCGTTTCTCTTCAGCAAAAGAGGGGCGATACATCATCGTACGCGTACACGAGATCGATGAGCACAAGAAGATATGGGGGCGATACGTGCCGTCAACTCGCCGACATTGTCCCCAAAATGGCGCAACTGAGAACAATGATAGAAAGCGTGTGAAGCCCTTTCTTCCAAATCAAAGTCCCACCGATGAAAATACCTGCCCCTTAACTTTTGAAGGCCCTGTCACTGAGAGATAGTTCCGAATCAATCGCCAGTTAAGCAAGAACTCAGGATTGCTGAGGTAATTCGCTGCTGGCGCCCAAGACCAAAACATGACATATCCATCAACGAGCTAAACCGAGCCGATCACGTAGAGGGTCCTTCTTCGCCACTTTCGATACAATTTATATAATATTTATTTGCGTAAAAAATACACAAATTGTGGCACAAGGCTGAAGAGTTGGGTGGGTACAGTTTAGTTTTCAGTATCTATCCTATACCTAGCTAAACACTATCAGGACACAGTCACTCATTACAATTTACACATTCACCACAAGAACCCATCCATCACCTTTACACACCATAATACCACATATTTACAAGGGACACCTAAAAACGGGGAAATAAACCCAAGACAATAAAAATGCATACAATAATATTATATATATATATATATATATATATATATATATATATATATATTAAGATTTAATGAAAAATGAGGTGATGGGAGGGGAATGAACCCAAAAAGTCACATTATAATACTATAAGACTAAAATTAAACAATGTTAGTAAGACCCGTCCATCCTACACAAAAAGTGTGGCTGCTGTATTCCGCAAGTGCCTATTTACATATATATCTACAAAGCACAGTTACTACGTATATATAGTTCGGAAGAGTCTAATGTGTTATATGGGTAAGTCAAAATAACATTCCTCACTAAGTACAACTTAAAATGACACAGATTCTTTGCGAATATAAGCCAATAGAATAGATACTCATGTAACTGGAATAAAAAGTACTAACAATTGGGCATGGGCAAATGATCGCTTAACAAGTGAAAGAAACAGTCAACATGCAATGCTGATTGCTGTACCCACAAGCTTTCTATGTATAAGTGTATGTATGAGTGTATGAACACTTTCTTACGCAAAATCTTAGTATAGAAATAATTCGATTGAGGATTTGAAGACACTTTTAATTTAGAAAGAAAAACCAATATATGAGAAAAAATAAAATTTGACCTTGAAAATCTTTCTGATTGCATCTGGAAAAGCGAGGCAGCCTCATATTCCTTGATAGTATTGTTTGTAATATGTTTGCATTTTTTAGCCTATGCAAACACTCTACACCTCGAAAAATCTGTTCCGTAAAGATACTCAGATAGGTTTATCTTAGTTTTATCTTCCAATATTTAACACTAATCTGATTACACTCACAGGTTTTGATCATGTATCTAACTTTGTAGATGTTAAAACCTTTCAGGGCAGAAACCCCTTTTATGTATATAAGACACCGTTGTAAACAAAGCAGAATAAACGAAATGCTAATAATATTAGAGTTTAGACATGATATTTGGCATCATGTCTAACAAATCTTATTTCCGTCTCTGAGTTAGACGATAAGCATGCAGTGAAAAATTGAATGTTGCGAAATTCAGAATCGGATAACCTAAATTCAATATAGGTCCTTTTCTCTTTTTCCTACTAGGAAGCAAGAGTTAGGTAATACGAAAAACGCAATATGTATTGAAGTCAAGCGAACGAGAAGGAAAATCTACCTAATAGGATTGTGTAAGTGGATGTCAGAACAAGGTTTAGGAGTGACAGGAAACTGTCAAAATTTACTAAGAGCAATCAAATACATGAAATGTACGAACGAACTGGAATCCCTTTCGTAGACCCCAAATTGAAACATGCCATAGCCTCTATTAAATATTTCTGAATTTCGGAACCTCGAAACGTCTTGTTAGTTATGTGAAGTGTGTCTAACTATTAGCGTCAATGTACTTTTCGATTAGCAATTTTAAATAGAACGTGTCGAGAATTCCTTGTCACAATGGTTAGGTAATCGACTTCAGTGATAACCAGCAAAAGATGTCGGCATGAGGTGATCTGTGGGCCGTGGTATATCTGACGTTGATTGAATATAAATTGTCTACAACCTTGGCTGCTGTCAAACTAATTACGAAAGTTTATTAGTTGAACTGACAGAAAGAGAAGCTATAGTCAATATCGCATATGGGGACGTGAAACAGTGATCAAACCTGATATACTTCATGAATGTACGAAGTAGTCGCAGTTTTCTCACTATGTTCAGCGGTTAGTGTTTGCGTCTGTGTGTATGAGATACAGCACTTACTGACTGAGTTTCGAAGTAACAAGCACGAAACTTTGAGCAGAATTGTATTTATATATACATTAGATAAATTACATTTATCTAAAGTATCCCCACTCTCGCGGTAGCAGCGGTGATTTATTTGTTTTCGTTAAAGTTCTAAATGTAAACAAGAAACCCATTTTCCAAACATCACATGAATATCCTTACTGATAGGGCCGCTAATCTTTAGTAAAAAAAATAAAAAAACGAAACAAATTAAACAACGTAAGAGTATTACATCTAAACACGAACAAAATCGGTTCAAAAATTTTCAATGAACATATATACATTTTGTTAAATAGAGAAATATAGGAAGAAACATTAGTGGGCAATTAGTAATTCTAAATTCTTCTCAATTATACGACATGACAACAGAGGTTCAGCAAATACTGGTTTTGGCTTCAAAACTACTGCTCCAATTTATAATTTGATATTTCAGTAGGTTTCTTCAATAATATATTCTAAACAATATAAAGCATTTATATGAACTTTTTATTATAAATAAAAAATGATCACATAGCACAAATGTCTTCCTTTTTCTTTACCAGGGAGAGTATTTTAGGATGGTTTATTAATTGTTGCATAACTTTTGAGTTCTGGTCTCAATGATTTAAAGAATATGGACCTTTCCAAACTAGATAATTCAGAAACAATATCTCGATATATTCTTCATAACATTTTTAACGTTACGTCTTAATTGGCTTTTCGGTCTCGTATTGATTGAACGATATTATTTTAAGAAACTCTGTAGATCAAATAATGACGAGAAATGCTCTTATATTTAGTTTTCTTTTTCCTTCATTTTGTGAAATTTACTCTAAAGTTTTTAGTCTTCCCATCGAAGACTGTGCATCAGAGGTCTCCTCCTGCGTTAAGGCTGGCATCGATGCATTCATCCCTGCCAGGAAATTTCAGCTTAAATCCCATTCGTCTCCCAGGTTCTCGCCCGCTTGCTCGGCCGCCATTGCCTAACGGAATCACTTCTTCCGGCTTTATCGTAGCCATGTGTCGGACCAAAACAGGCGCCTTTTCACCTCAGCTCGTAATAAGTGTAAAAAGATACTTAACGAAGCTAAGATGCTGTTTGCTGCCAGGATGAAGAAGCGCATAGCATCCTCCAAGTTTGATACCAAAGAATACTGGCGCCTCTGCAAACGCGTTTTTAGCAAGAGTAAGTCCTCAATAACGCCACTAATAAACGAGTTTGAGGTCCTCACCTCCTCAGCGGACAAGGCTGAATGCTTTGGCCATAGATTCTCGACCAATTCGACTCCATACACCCGATTTCCCATCTAAAACTGAGGCCCAATTGAATGACGTCCACATCATACCCTCGCTGATTTCTAGCATAATCTCAAAACTGGACCCTCACAAAGCGAGTGGTGGAGATGGAATCCCAGTCATAGTTTTGAAGAAACTGTGCCCCTGAAGTCTCCTCTATCCTTTCTAAACTCTACAACCTCTGCCTATCTTCCTCCTGCTTTTCTGCTTGTTGGAATTCTTCTTCTGTGGTTCCAATATTCAAGAACACTGGTGAACCATCGGACCACGGAAATTACCGCCCCATCAGCCTTCTCCCGATATTCGGCAAAGTGTTTAAAACTATTATCAATGCCGAGGTAGTTCAGCATCTCACAGCCCACGGTCTCCTCTCGGACAAACTGTATGTCATCCGCCTTCACTAGGTCTACTGTTGATATGCTAACGACCATCACTGAGTATATATACCAGGCTCTCGACAAGAATGGTGAAGCCCGAACCGTCGCCCTGGATATATCTAAAGCATCTGACAGAGTATGGCATGCCGGGCTTCTACGGAAACTGCGAAGCTATGGCATAACTGGACTTTTGTTGGACGTAATCCGGCCATTCCTATCTAATCGCACATTGAAGGTGGTATTAAACGGACATGCCTCCCAGAACTACCCTACATCGCGGGTGTACCCCAAGGCTCGATCCTAGGTCCTACGCTCTTTCTAATCTATCTAATCTAATCTTTCTAATCTAATGATCTCCCCGGTGCCATAAGATCACAAGTAGACATGTATGCCGATGATACCACAGTTTACTCTCGCCTCGATCAAAAATCTGGTGGTGGTGACAAGGCGAACCTCGCTGCCGAGCATGAGAAGGACCTCCAATCCGAGGATTGGGGTAAGAAATGGCTCGTAAAATTCAATTCTTCCAAAACGAAGCTGCTGTCAATTAACCACCACAGACAACCGCACCTCCCTCCCATTAGCATGGAACAGGCTCGCCTCCTAGAGAGTAAATCACTACGCCTGCTTTGTCTGACACTCTCAGCGGACCTCAAGTGGAATGACTACGTCGAAACCATTGCTAAATCCACAGCTATGAATGTCGGCTCTCTGTGCAGGGTCCGGAAATTCTTTCCGCCAGAATCTATCCTGCATTTATATAAATTCACCATCCGCCCGTGTATTGAGTACTGCTGCCACATCTGGTCGGGGGCCCGGTCTAATCTCCTCGGGGTTCTTGACAAAATACACCGAAGAATCTGTAATGTGATTGATACCGACTTGGCTGACCGGCTGCAATGTCTCTCTCACCGGGGTGACGTGGCTTCCCTGTGCCTCTTCTATAAATATTTTCATGGCTTCTGCTCTGACGAACTTAAACACTGGTGCCCCCTAGATGTGAATTTGCACGAGATACTTGATTGGCAACTAGGTCCCACCCTTTTACAGTGAAACCGATGAAATGTAACCGCAATTTCTACTCCAACAGCTTCTTTCCTCGCACTTCCCGCCTGTGGAATTCCCTACCGCATGCTTGCTTCCCCGACGGCTACAACCTCCAGGAGTTTAAATGTAAGGTCAATAGACACCCCCTAACACACTAACTCACACCCACTCTCTCTAACTCTCTCCCTATGTACATCCTAAGTCGTCTATCAACCTCCTTCTGACATTTCCTATACCAAATCCCTCTATGTAACCCCCTGCGGTATAGTGGCAGTGGAATACCTTGCTTGGGGTGACACGATTAAAAAAAATATTACTTGTAAATATTGTGAGTCCTTATTGCACTATATCTACATGTATATATTCATGATATATGTATAATTTTAAAATACATATAGTTCTAAATATAGCAATAGATGAAGATACTTTTAAAAATTTGAAGTTCCTGATGTCAGTTCTATGGGAGTCATTTCTAAATTAATGATGCTTGTATTATTTTTAGATTTTCTTGTTATTTTTGTTTGTTTGCTTTTTTGTTTTGTTATTTTGGGCGGGATATTCACATTAAAATTTTTGGCTAGATACAATTTCAAAATTCAGTTTCGTAACAAAATGCAAAGGGAGAATGTTTATTTCTAACAATTATCTATGCAGAAATGCAATGTGCATACTGATATCTATCAACAATTTTGAACTGAGAGTCACACATTCAGGAACATTTACTGGGACGTACCTGGCTATATAAGTTTATGTAATTGATAAACCGAGGAATTGTCTCTCAACGGATTTATTCGGCGAGTACTGCTAGTTAATCGTAAAAGAACTAAGCGTATTATTAGCGTATATTATTAACGGACACACTCACAGTAGCATAAGACACACTAATTACATAGGGGTAATGTTAAACAAAAAAACATAAAACGTGTAAAAAGGGAAGGAAGAAAAAAAAACTATCAAATCTCGTAAGATGTCATTATATCTGATCTTTAGAAAAACGGACATTTAAAAATATGCGTTAGTAATTGGAAACTACTTTTGAATTACAAAGAAAATGTGATGCATAAATATGAAAGCGCTTTGGAAGAACGAATAATACCTCAAATGTAATATACGGTCCAGTTATATTTTAAACATTATTTATTTCGTCAAATAACCTGCAAACTTGGGAAAATTTTTTTTTAAAAATGTACCCTCAGACAGAATCATAACCAGGACCCCCATTTGCAGGAGAAATCGCCGTGTTACTTGACGTGATTTAGCAGCTGGACTACTAAATGTTTCACAATAGAGCAAGACTTTATTTGCATTTACAGTAGAATCAATCGATCGGATTTTCTCAAATTAGAATATCTGCTTTATTTTCCGCATAAAAGACTTAAAAAAAGGAATTTCTAAAGATTATATATATATATATGTGTTGTGTGTGTGTGTGTGTGTGTGTGTGTGTGTGTGTGTGTGTGTGTGTGTGTGTGTGTGTGTGTGTGTGTGATCTTATCTTAGATAATTAGAAGTTTGGTAGTGATGAGAAAACTAAGAGTTGTAAATAGATTTGCTAAAACAGTGAAATCTGTTCATATCTACAGACACTGAAATATATTGTGAACGCGAAAAATCGACAGCGGCATAGATCTGATTGGTCTTAAGAGCAATGATCAGAGGCAGGCGAGTAAATTAAGTATGAACATTCGGCTCACCTGATATTCACTCATATATCAAATTGAATTGTCGATCAGAATGCTTTTGAGTTGGTACTAGACTTGCAACAGATCGTATTTGAATGCGAAATGGATACATTCCCGCTTTACATTCGGTCCGTTCATTTCGACTTCTGATGGATGGTGGAGCCTTTTTCGAGATTCAGCTTCTATCACGTAGAAGTAATACAATAACTGTCCGAATGGTGATAAGACGAGTTGTAAGAACAGACAGATAAAGCCGGGTTGTGTGCTTTGAATGAAAGCTTTACTGCACGAAATGTACAAGCGAAACCTATTGCATCTCTCTTGTAATTTCCACTCTTTCCGAAACGTAAGCACGCAAGGAGGCCACTGGAATATATATCGTAGATGCAAAATTATATATTTGAACTAATACAAATGTTTCAACATGTATAAGAATAAAACACATTATTGTGTATCTATAAATATTCAACTGCACGAGCTATTCTATAAACACATATTTTATGTGTGGTTGTATATTTCCCAGTATCATATATCTGGAATCCAGCGCAGTAGTGTTTTGTGAAATGATGTGTCAATTGCCAAAGTTTTCAATTACATAGATAAATGACTCCATTAGCTATACTTATTTATATATGCATAAGATTTAGAAACATGCAGAAACATACACCCACACACAACATTGAGATATTTGCCTGTACGATCAATTCTATAAACACAGTTAATTTGTTCGGAAAAGTAGAGTAGTTGGGTTATATATATATATATATATATATATATATATATATATATATATATATATATATATATCAAAGAAAGATTAAGGCAGGCACGTTATTTCATGGTAAGTCGGGAGTGTAAGCGTTTTTCAGGTGAACCATCATCAGCTTCCGTCTTTATTGTCAAAGGATTTTATACGAATCATTCCTTTTTCTGCCTTAATTTTTCTTATATTTGCTCTATATGTATTTATATACATATATATTTAGAGCTCTCTTAGAGAGTTATCCTATCACTGTATGTACAAGATACTCCTTTGGATTCTTTTATACTCACAGAGCATGCTGATGCCATTTCGGTCTGCTTTCAATCCTGGGTAAAAAAGTAATCGGAGTCTAACCGTACTGATGAACTGTGATACGGCGAAACAGATCTGTCTGCAGATGACAATACATATATATATTATCTTATTTTATAAGAACGACACAGAGCTTCATGGATATTAGCAATCGCAAGGTGCTTATATATTATACTGGTATTTTCTTTGATTTAAATTATTTATTAGCGTTTTTTTTTAAATTTCGATATGACTATTATAACAGATGTGCTCATGGCCGTATCTGACTACCGGGCACACGGGGAACGGGTCCGGGCCGATCCGTTCAATCATAGTCAATATCCGGTCAAGGAAAAATGTCTTCGTCAGAAATCAAATTAAACAATTCACGAAGAAAGAAAGAAAGAAAGAAAGAAAGAAAGAAAGAAAGAAAGAAAGAAAACGAAGTAAACATCCGAATGAACGCAGTAAAAATCTGTTTGTTTATTTATTAATTTTGGGAATAAAGACTGGTTATACTCAGAAAGTCCGAACTTGATTTCCTGCTTTCGTTCACGTTCTGTGCCTAATTTCCATTGGAATAGCGGAAAAAATCCGCAAAAATCATAGTTTCTGGAAACGGAATCCACTAATGACGTCATCACATTGTCAACTAATAAATCCGGGCAATTTTCTCTGTGCCCGGTTTTTTTTTAAAGCATCATCTACGGCCCTGGATGTGCTAATCTAAATATTTATCAAATAAGTTAGGTGAATAGCGAAACATAAGAATAAAATAGGATACTACAATCGTGGTACGGAAAAAGCAAAAATACAGAATTATAACTATAAATATAATAATTAAAGAATAATTGTATTCTCCAATTTTAGACACATTTCTTCTCATCTTGGAAATCACTCAAGATTAATATCAGCCATCTGAAAATATGGTTATATATGCCGTACGATTTGAAACAGAGAGACGTCGAACGGTGACTTGTCATATGGAAACAGATGCTTTAATGACAGAGAAATAAAAAACATTTTTGGCATTGTATCTTGACCGGTGATAAAAAGTGAATACACTACAATAACTCTGAATGCTTAGCGAAAAAATCGAATATCTATGGTTCTACGCTTCTGTTCTTCATTTTGGGGGATTCGCTTAATGTAATTTATTATGAGCTTCTCAAACTGACTGAAACCGTCGTAGAAGATTACTATCGGCTGAAGTTTATGTGATTGAGCCGAGAATTGAGGAAAAAACGGTCGCTATAGGAGCAGAGACTCGATAAAATAGTTTTGTAACATTTCATCACAAAAATACGTGTGACTATTTGGGAAATCCTACACCATCGGCCGTATTTACAAAACGTTACACCGTCCGATTGTAACTTTTCCGCATTGGTGGCTCACAGTCTGGCTTAGCAGTACTTTCAGTCTTATAAAGATATTAAAAAATGGGTCGACTTGTATTTAGTCTCAGATGACGTAGAATTCAAATGCTACAAGAAGGATGGGAAAAAGTTGTGGCTAGCGATGGACAATACATTTAGTGACATGAATCCTTCTAATTTTTGTCAATAAACATTACTTTTTTCATGAAAAATTGGATAAAACTTATTCAAAGTCCTTATATTTAGTTTTCCAGGCGTACGTGATTGATAGCACACGTTCTTTTTGGATAATGTATCTCTCCACGAAAAAGAAAAATCTGATATAACAAACATCATAGTGCTAATCTGGCTATCTCACATCTGCTTGTACTTGTTATTTTTTTTTAATTTATTGTTGTTAGTCGTTGCGGTGTTTTTGAAGTCGTAAACGACAAGAAAGTCAGTTAAAAAAAATTTAATATTTGAGATGTGCAGGTGATGCAAAGGTAATCACTCGGGTAAAATAAATATCTGCAAACACTAGCATTCATATCTCCCCGAACACCAAATGCGATGGAATTATAATTATGCATATACACATATATCAAGATAAAATATACCTCCATCTAAAAGACTAAAATATATAACAAAAAAAACGAACGCAAGGTTTAAAATTAAATAATTCTAAGATGAAGAAATTATTAAAAACTGAAGATTGTTACTAGTTAAAACTCGTCGAAAATAGTCAATTTCTGGTGACATTGCAAAAATATTTTCAAAGTAAATCTTCTTATGTTGTTTAGTTCCTAGGATATAATATTTACGTTTAGATTGGCACGTTGTTCCCATAGTTTCACACTTCAAATGTTTAGGTGCACCCGTGACTTCTTTGCTAATTGTTTGTTTCCCCCGATATCTCCTCCAGGTTCTTGTATTCCTTTCGATTACGACCTTCAAAATTTTAAATTAAAGAACGTTAGTTGTCATATTTTTCTTAGCTCATCTTTTTCATCTTCCCTTTCACACTCAGTGATCCCCTAGATTCCTAGTGTATTTTATGACTTTGCTGGGGGTTTAAACGTAAAAATTACTTTTCAAAATATTCGATCTTTTACTGTTTAGGAATCGACATCAGTCTTAAATGAACTTATTACGTCTTTAGCGTTTCAACAACGATTTGTTTTGGGGAAAACTTTGCAGTAAAAAGTTGAATACAGACCTTAGGAAAACTAAAACACTAGGGAATTACACTCTCTTTCCAAGAAACCTTACAAGTAGATTTAAAAGATTCTCCTCTGACATTGTATGTTTAACTTTCCCATATCAGACAGTGGCATACCTCAACCATCTTCGTCAGCTCACAGAAAAAAAACACTGCTCGCGTATGCGCATATACAGTCAGTTCATTTTCAATAGAATGTTAATATGCGTAAAAATGTACCACATGGTGACGATATTTGAAATGTATGAGAACTTCTGCAGAGACCTAGTATATATTTTTGATTACGTATATATGTACTATATTCCAATCCGCCTAAAATAATCTTCTTATACAACGGAATTCACTGAAAAAAATGTAGCTTCCTCATTATCTTTTTAACAAGGTGAAAATTGTTTCTATTTCTTTCCAGACTACATTCATTTAGTGCGTAAACAAATTTCAAACAAACCAGACACCTAAGCGCCTACAGAAACTATTTCTTCAACATGAATTGATATATTGAGAGAAACTTTAATCTGAATAAGAAAAATTAATTGTCTTATATCCGATAGGAAATCACATTAAAATGTTGGAGATAATTTATTTAAACTTTATTTTGGAGTGTAAAAATTAACTAAAATCTTGATCAAATATAAGTGTATACGAACTTCTTAGGCGATGTAAATAATTGTTATTAAATAGTTTGATAATTGTCAAAAAATGAATTAATTGGCGTCACAGAATATATATTTAAATATTCACACACTTATCAAGGGTGCAATGAATAAATTATCACCATTGTATATTTCTAATTTTATTTTTAATTTTTTATTTGCTTTATATTTTGTCGATTGCAATGTCTAGTAGGGCCAGTTGGACAGCATGTCTGAGAAAATGCATTATGATACAATTCAATCTGCCAGAAACTTAGAAATAGCATACTGTACTGATTGGTATTGGCATCGGAAGCTCTAATATACACATTGTAGCGTGTTTAGGTGTCGATATGAAAAAGTGAAGAAGATTCGGAATAAGTTGGATGAGTTTAATGGTGATTTTGAAGGTTTTTGGAAATATTACTAGTAATGGCCATGTTGTACCTTCATTCGTTTTCTAACAGGACGTCAAACTCAATTCAGAGGCCTACATTATATGTCTTGAAAGGTAAGTGTTGTCATGTGTCAAAGCGGTGGCATTTAGAAGACCTGATGTCTGACCAGATAACTTTGTATTATGACACACAGACAAGAAAACTGAGTCATGTCTGTCGGACAACATCTTCCATTACATCTAGCTACCAGACTGCAACAACTTCACAATTTTGTATGGGCTAACGTTCAGCGAGAGACTTACAAAATTTTTTTCTACGCTAAAGATGAACTGAAGGCAACGATTATGGCAGCATTTATTTAAACAATAGGGCTGCTCAGAAGAGATGCAAGTAATGCTGAAGTCGTGTAGAAGCCATAGTTAAAGCCAGGCTTTTTTGTTATTGAACAGATGTACTTTCTAATATTACGGGATATTTTTGTGCAATTTTGGTAAATATATAAAGAAAAATGAGATATTTTTTTATTTTCACTTTTGCGTGATTTAGACAGCAATTAATCAGTCGCACCCTGTATATGTGGGTACATTTTAGATATACAGGGTGCTCTAGAAAAACCGAAAATTTTAAATTTTCTCAGTGATACAAATAAACAACATATAGAAATAATATAACGTTTTCATTTTGAACAATACGTCTAATATATGTGTGCTTTTTCTGTGTTAAGTTCCTAAAGTTCTATCCTTTGATTTTTTTTCAGATATTTGCAACAAAAATTCCAATAATTAAATAAAATCTCTATCCTTTGAGGGGAACCTTGTAGCTACAATATACAATGCCACACAAAAGTTTACAACATATTACAAAAATGTATATTTTGATATTTGTCTCACCGATTAATTAAACATTATAGCTAATAATACGTATGTTTAAACCATTAGTCAAACACTCAAATAAAAAAAATAGTATTCAATAAAAATATGCCAAGATGAAAAATTAATATTTAATAATGCAAAAGTTTATGATATATATATTAAATCATATATTAATACTCTGTAGTTTTACCGTTCTTGCTAATTGTAGCATGTAAGCGCTTAGAGTAATCCCCTAGGAAATTCATGCATGCTTCTTGGAAAATATTTTTCATTTATTTACGTAGAAATTCTTTTACCTAATGCAGGTTTTGCGAGTTTCACCTCTATTTATAAATTTCCAATCGAATTAAGATCTGGAGATCGACTAAGCTATTTTACAACGTCCGATCTATTTGAACTTAACCATGATTTTGCAAGCTTTGCAGTATGTTTATAATCTTTATCTTGTTGAAAAAGACACTTTGGTTTCAAGCCCATCGAATGTGCAATCTGATTTAAGATCCTCTCCAAAATATCAACATAATATTCTTTATTCATCATCTCTTCTATTATCTTAATGTTCCCTACACCTTAGACACTAAAGAAATCCCAGTTCATGATTGATTTGCCACCAAATATTACTGTCGGAATAGTATTATTTGGTGAATATTTAATACCTTTTTTTCCTCAGACCTTTGCCACAGCATTTCTGTCAAAAATTTCAGTCTTATTTTCGTCTGATCAAATACATTTTCTCAAACTTTTGCAGGTTTGATACAATGTTCGTTTCTAAAATCTATTCTATCAATACGTGTTTTTGCTAAAGAAGTGTTTTTGTTTCTTGGTGTCCTAGAAATGATGCCATTTCGATGAAAGGAACGAATAATTTTATCCGTACTCAATTTACTCTACTTAATTATAGTCACCTTGGAAGTTCTTTACGCGTAACTCAGGGCTAACTGCCAATTTTTAAAATATTTTTGCCAATATTATTGCTGTAGATTGAGTTAAATTTTTTGAACGACGACAGCTTTTTATTGACAAATGGAATGAAACGTCTTCCACTGACGAGTTCTCGTACCAGTTGAACCCAAAAGCACACTTAATTGACTAGTTAACAAGCCCATTTGTATAAAATCTAAGAACACATTTACATAGGAATCTATTAATTGTTTTACTTTTCCCTTTTTAGCAAATGTTTAAAGAAATGTTGACAGAAAACTATGATAAAATACTTTTAATCATTTCTAAAAGTGATCACAGAATTAATCTAGAACTGTCTAAAAATAACACAATGCTAATTTCGAACATTCTAGTCAAATTTGAACACTTTTATAAAAATAAAAACCTGTTTTAAAGCTACAAGTTATTTTTTATCATATTTCCCACACAAGCATAAATATGCTGGGAACAGGAGACATTTCTAAAATCAGGTCGTTTCTCTTAGACTGATTTATTTTAAATTTTTGGTGGTGGGGGTTTTGAAGGCTGCTTGTTTAAAAACATTTCCTTTTTTATTTGAGTTTCGTTTAGCATAATGAATTGCAGTACTTCTTAGTTGGTATATTATTATTTTATTGCAAAAAATTGCCCTGTATGAAATTATCACCCAATCTTAGTAACTTAGTCTTGATATTTGTTAGCTAATTAAACATTAAAAATAATATCTTTCTCTGTGATGTTTTTAAAAGGCAAATTCTGTAATTACTAACATCGCTTATTTTCGTATATTCTCTAATTATGTTTCGAACAAATTCAAATTGATTATTTTACTATTGTTTATTTTGCTAAAATAAGTTTAATAATGTATTTTAGATGATTTAATGATACACTCCTGGTCAAAGCCTTAAGACAAAAGGGCAAACAATGAATCAAATACTGTTAATTTAATCGAAATATATTTGCAAAACATTCGCATTTAATTAGAAAATGTAGTTCATCAACAAAAAATGAAAGTTTTAATTTTTAATTGATTAATTTAAACAAACATTAAAAGGTATTTTTAGTGTTTGTCATAAAGATAAGACAATGTAAATAAGAAAATAGATAATGCAGAACAAATAAGTCCAAACAACACTTTACTATTCAGCATATCCTGCATTTTCCCGAATTACTTACAGAATTCGTTTTCGCATACTCATTATAAACTTCTGCGTGAGAGTGCCTGTGATGCTCGCCTAGGATGCATAAACTGGATCAGGAAGAACATCCAAATTTTCAAATAGTGATCCATAAACTTTTTTGCCGTTCCGTTTATCTCTAATAATATTGATTGCGTTTAGGTATGGAGCGCACTGTGGATCGCTCAAAGACTTAATAGAGTTTTCCATAAAAACAATTATTCGGACTTCGATCGTCATTGATTACATCATTGTCCTCCTGAAAAACCCCGTTTTCTCTACATAGACGAGAACTTTCAGTTTATTGTCAATGTAAATAGCAGCTGTGCGACATTTCTTTCCTGTAACTCAAGAGCTTAATTGTACGTAAATGAACACAGACCATAATTAATCCAACTCCACTGTATCATGTTGTGAAATTTTTTCGAGGACATCTTTTGCAAGTCAGTAAGGCTGAAACTCACCTAAGCCATAAAATTTTATTTTTTTTTTGTTTAAAAACAACATTTTCATCCATTTATCTATTTCATTTTTATAAGTGAAAGCAAATTGCAAACTTATTATAAAGCGGTTGAAGACGTGATTTCTGAACCCTTTTCACGTTTTTAAACCCTTTTTTCTTGAAATGCCGTTAAATTGTTCGAGAGCTGCATGTGCTGCATCTGTATCCTCTCTTTTATCTGATTTGATGTTAGGCTTAGATCTTTCTTTACTTCTAGCTTAAAGAGTTTGTCTAGAGATGGTAAGATTTTATTGGGGTTAACACTTTATTTTTAAGCATACGCATCCAGATTTTTAATGAAGTTAGCAATGACATTTCTACTACGGCCAATTTCATTTGCTATGTCACGTTTTGATAAACCCCGTCTTTAAAGGTCAAGAATGCTGTCTAGTTCAACTGTAAATATGTGAGCACACTAACAAGGTCTAAAATGTTTGTCCATTAATCTTTTTTCTTACATGGTCTTTAATTTATGACCAACCAAAAAACTAATTTTCAATGTTTGTTTAAATTAATCAAATAAACTTTTAGAATTTTCACTTGTTTATTGATAACTAAATTTTTTAAAAAAATGGTAAATGTTTTGCAAATACATTCTCATTAAAGTAACAGTATTTTACATATTTTTAACCTTTCTTTTCTATCTGGTCTTTTTTGGGGCGCAAAGTATATACAATTTAATATTCCTATTCATCTGGAAATCCTTAATCTATCTGTTACAATGTATCTTTCATGGATGTCAATTTTTGATTTTGTTTTTGTTTGATTTTTAACAGACTTTCCTTGCGAAGACTGCTTTCTTTTGATTTTATTAAAATTTGTCACAAAAATAATTTATTATTTTTCTATATGGCTGAGTTATTAATAACAGTATATATATACTGAAGAAACAATTTGTTTAATATCTAATTAGAATTTTCTACCAAAAACGTATGTCTAAATGTATGTAAGATCCGAAAGCCCATTAGAGTAACCCAGGATGTATCCCAATTGCCGAATATTATAAAAGAACAATTTTCTTTGCAAAAAGGTAATATTACTGACTTCTTAAATTATTTCATTCCTCCTATTTGGCATTAAATCTTTGAAAATATTCTTAAAGATTAAGAAGAAAATTACCAGAATGGTGATTCTGCAGAAAGAGAATATCATGCAATTAACATGCAAGCAAGGACGACGTTTTCGAGAAAATTCATATAAAAAGGAAACTTCTACTTAACATTGGCTAGAGACTGTTAAAATTTCTAGTGTACATAATATGACCAGGGATTTTGAAAAAGTTGATACTTTGTGAGCTCAGTAAATAGATGGTGGAACAAATTCATTAAAAGAGACAAAAGAAAGTAATTTGTGGAGTTAGGTGATCTTCTATATGTTGCAGAGACACAGCACATAACAATAAGAATGTTGAATTTGAGGTTACGGTTAACAAAGATAAAATAATAGCAGTTATAACATTTAATTCTAGAAAAATGAAAGAAAAGTCATTTATTAAGACGTTCTTTTAAAATAAACGTCATACGTATATTCAGTAAATTTAAAATAGTTATATTTGAATTATGTGAACGAGATATACAAAACGTTAACCCTAACTCTGCTTCTAAATTCCCCATTTTCTAGAGTCACTTTTTAAGGTACACTACGGCCAAAATTATAAGGCAACTCCAGTTATTTATAAAGAAATTATATATTTCATATCATTTTTAGTATCTATTGCCAAATGGAAATGGAATGTTTCCTTCGTTATTATTACTTTGCAAAATAATACAAAGCAAGGAATCATAATGGAATCGTTCGAATCACCCTAATTTTTTTTCATTCTTTTATTGAAACTGCTCTATAGTATATTATTAAATATTTAAACTTGCTTTGATGCAGTACTAAAAAAAGAACCGCTCTATTTTAATTTACAATTATTGACTTGGCAAAAAAAAAAACTAAAAATTAGTATGACATAGATAATTTTTTTAAAGATTTGGGTTACCTAATAATTTTGGCTGGTAGTGTATATACACACAGAAACCTAAGATGGCTACTAAATTTGTATGCAGATAATTTTTACCGTTGAAGTAATTAAATATGACCGTCACTTCTAGTGTAACAGTTTCTCGCATTTCCCACTTGTGGAGCTCTCTTCCGTTTACTCGTCTCTAATAGCTACAACCTCCAAAATTCTATTTTTCTTTAATCCTGTTCACCCTTTATCCTTTCCTCAATTAACCACTGTACCCAGTGTTTTTTTTTTCCATCACGGTAATCACCTGCATACTAGTGGCGGTCCTGCCTTAAGGTGAAAATATTTTAAAAATACATTGCATTAATGACATAGTGAGCTTATGTAACGGATAGAAGAATAGGTTTAGGAGAGACAGCAGAAGAGAGCATTACTGATAAAAGGAATGTACAGAGAGCCACGATCGCCAATGGCCTGAAGGCATATACAAAAACAAAGAGGAAAAAGTATCTTTATTTTAAAGATATTTCTGTTCTAGATATTCGAGTTCAAATTTAAATTTGTGTGCATGCATATTGGTATCAAAATGGGATATGAGAAATTTAAAATAATGAACATGTTAGTAAATAAAAATTATTTATTTTTATACTTAATACTAATTTTTTCAGGGAATGATCTTAAGAATTTTATCTTATTCACATTATTCTTGTATTCCATACATCTAACAAAATGTAATATAAATTTATTCTATGCTACCTGCGCTATCGTTTGCAGTCTGTTGTTTTTTCTAATGGGAAAAAAACAAAACAAACTTCCCTCTGAAATAAACCGATAACAGAAAGACAAAAAATAACTTCATTCAAACAAAAGAAAAACGTATTGACTATACCTATCAATCTTATTCAAGTTCCAGGAGAAACCTGATTAAGCATTTTTAAGCCTAATGTGTGATATATGATTTTATGTGTAGGATCGTTTTGCATCCTACCTGACAGAATTTCACGCTAGCATTTTTCCTTAACACAAAAATGATCTGTTAAAGCAGCAATGTTTGAAGGCGCTGCTACATTCTGACTTGAAAAAATATATTTTCTTATCTTGTGTGAATCTAACATTACGTTTTTAACCAGTAAGAAAAATGACAAACGAAGAAATGCATCAACTTTCGCAGACAGATTTTTATTCTAGAAACCAAAACTTTGATAAACAGAGGCAGAGAAAACTGTTGTAAAGAAGTAAAACCTTCACAAGATGTAGTGAATTATTTATGAACAAAACAAACTTTGTAAAAAATAAGATTCTTTTGACAACTTGAATATGGATATATACGTGTAAAAATTTTATTTTTATCGGAATTTTACACTTCAACTAGTGATGTATATATATATTTTCTGTATATATATACGCTTGAGCTAGTGTTATATATAGAGAGAGAGAAAGAAAGAGACAAGCTTAAATATGAAATATAATTATGATGGTTCACATCTGTATAGTATTATCATTCAGATGTATATAAAACAATATAACCAGAACTATATATATATATATATATATATATATATATATATATATATATATATATATATATACTAATCATATCACCTAAAGGAAGGCGGTAGCGCCACTGATGTGCAGGTGGCTACATAAGAGTAAAATAGTAGAGGAGAATGAGGGGAAGGACGAACCAGTTGGAAAGGAGCAAGAGAAGGATGGGAATACATGTGTGATGATAGTTGCGAAGGTAGAGAGAAAGGAAAAGATCTAGGGTCAAATAGTTAAGAGATGAGAATTGACCTTGCATTTAAATTCTTGTGTCCGTCAGGAAAGCAATAATAAGGAAGCGAGTTCCACGGGCGGTAAGTGCGGGAAAAGAATCTGCAGGAGTAAAATTGTCGTCTGCATTTGGTTGATCTAACTGTGAAAGGGTGGGACCCAGTTGCTAGTCTGGTTGCACGAGTAAACACCTGTTGCGGAGGCACCAGTGACTCAAGCTCGCTGGATGAGAAGCCATGGAAGTATATATAAAAGAGACAAAGGAAGCCACATCTCGTCGGGGGGAAAGTGGCTGTCGTCGACCGACAAGTCGGTACCTATCACATTACTGATTCTCCTTTGGAGCTTGTCAAGAACACGGAGATGAACAGCGGAGGCATCTGACGATATATGGCAGCAGTACTCCATGCACAGATTATTGGTTGATTTGTATATATGCAGGTTGGTTTCAGGTGGGAAAAACTTCCTAGCCCGAAACAGTGACCCAACCTTTCTAGCAGTGGATTTAGCTATTGATTCAATGTAGTGGTTCAATTTGAGATCAGATGAGAGGGTAGGGCCGAGGAGGCGCAGTGTATTGCTCTCAGGGAGACTCGTTTGTCAATGCTTATGGGAGGCAGGAGAGGTTGCCTGTGATGATTGACAGACAGCAGCTTTGTCTTAGACGCATTGAAATTGACAAGCCTCTTCCTACCCCAGTTCACCACAGAGTGTAGGTCCCTCTCAAGATCAGCAGCAAGACTATGTTTGTCCGTCACACCTGGATTCTTACTGAAGCGGGAGAAAATTGTGGTGTAATGTGCGTAGATGCCTACCTGGGTCTTGATCTCGTCTGGGAGGTCATTTATGAAAATAAGGAAGAGCGTCGGGCCTAGGATAAAGACCTGAGGGACACCAGCGTTTGTACAGTAGGGTGTGGAGGCATGCACATTCAGGACGATCTTACATATGCGGTTATGTAGGAAAAGTTGGATCAGACCATGCAATCATCCGGTAATACCGTAACCCAGGTATAGAAGGCCAGCCTGCCAAACCCTATCAAAAGCCTTGGAGATGTCCAAAGCAACAGCACGAGCCTGGCCGGACTACGCAAGGGCCTGAAGCATGTATTCCGTAATGGTGGTTAACATGTCAGCCGTAGACCTGGCAAATCAGAAGCCATACTGCCTCTCAGATAAGAGTTTATGAGCACTAAGTTGGTGAACTATTTCAGCATTAATAATGGCCTCTAACACCTTCCCGAAAATAGATAGAAGGCTGATAGGATGATAGTTGAATGGGTCCGAGGGTTCACCAAAGTTCTTAAATACATGAACGACAGAAGAGGACATCCAGCATATATATATATATATATATATATTATAAAAACTACTACTTGTTTGTACTACTGAAGTCCCTTTCTTAGATCATAATACCAATATATACATACAGCCTGATGGTGTTTCAATATGTTCAATACTGTGTCCAAAATTTAGCAATTTCTACATGTCGAACCTCAAGAATAATATATTTACAGAGGTTAAAAAACATCCATTTACCTAAGATATGTTGATGATATCCTTTTGTTAGTTAAAAACGCAGACGAAATACTACAAATTAGCAATTATAAAAAATCTAATACACTATGCAGGAAGTAATTCATCAACAAAACAGATTTTCTACAGTAAACCAAAAAATATAAATGAAATACTTTTTTAACAATATCTCCCAAAATATATAGTTGACGAGTAAATAAGGTGCTTTCTTAAAAGTCTCAATACCAAGCAGGTGAAGCACAGTGATGCCTCAACTAATCTCGAATATATTAATTTCGTATATCGCAATCAAATGCATACAAACTATAAAAAAGATGAATATATACCACAAAAAATTAATAAATACTAATATATCTACAAAAGATCTTCGCAAAAATTTAAGTTAATCATATACTACTCTAAATGCATTATATCTAACTCACTCATTTGCTACAACTCTTCTACTGCGGTTAGCGATTTGAAAAAGAAATCAATGTAGTCTACAAATTCAAGTGCCCATTTCTCCAACGGATTAAATAATATTTATGTTGTTCACCCTACAAACTCCCTCTCACGACTCCTGACATTACATTTAAACAACAATTCTAACATTTTTAGACATCTAAAACAATATACCAGGCCACATGAACAATTCCGTGAAATCCTCGTCGAAAACACAACCATACTTAAACACGAAAACAATAAACAAAACTAAAAATACTCGAAGCCATATACATAAACCAGTTGAAACCTAACCTGAAGAAAATTAACTACGAAATGTTCACACACATTCTCACATGCTTAGAATTGATAACAAAGACATTGTTTATCCTAATGGCTATCCATACTTAATATTTCTTGCCCCCACTCTCGTGTGATCATGAGACGCGACAAGTTGTAGTGCGATGTTGTCTTCCAGCATTCACGCACGTGTTCGCTAATTCACCACACAAACAAAATAGACGACTACTCTTATCGTCCGTCCGCGACCTGCTCGTTACAACCAACACTATTTTCCTCTTTGATAATGGCTAATGTAAGCCGAAAGCTCAGAAAGGATTAAATAAAAGCATGTATCACTATTGTAATTTTCTTTCCTCTTTCAACGATAATGCTATTAAGTTTATCAGACGATATGAAAAAGATTACATAAAATAAATTGACAAAACTTGTTAATATTATTTAATAAAACATGCATCAATGAAAAGAAATGCTAACTAAATACACAATATATATATATATATATATATATATATATATATATATATATATATGCAGTACCCTGCAACAACACAATTATCCTGGATACATGGCATCAACTCTAACTTATATGGAAGTGAGAGTGCACGAGGATAACAACTCTCAGAAGACGGTCTGTCTTCTCTTTGTGAAAGGATGGTCAAAATACAAAGGATCGTTGGTTCATATAACATGAGGGCGATCTTTAGAAGCTGTTATATATTTCGCAGGTGCCACTAACGAGTAAGACACCCAACAGAGGAAGACATGACTAAGGACTGTGTGAACGCTATTCCAAGTAGCTGTGGAAAGAAATATAAAGGAGAAACTGGCCGCCTCCTGAAGATAAGGCTACAAAAATATCGCAAGGCAGTACACGAAGTGAGATAGAAAAATCAGGTGTAACGGACCTTATATAGAGGGAGAAAAGGGATCACCACCCCCCCATAGAATAAAGTTAAAAAATAGATAGATAACGCTGCTGGAAACTTATAATCTGTTATCTGTTATAGTATCTGTGTTCAAAACAGACTAGTTTGATTTGGATTTGCTAGTTAGATAGACCTCTATAAGAGGTGTACAAAACAAGAAATTCGAATTGTAAATAGAAACAACAATTTATATACATATAAATCAATAAAAATTTTAACAAATAAGTGTAATGTCTTTTGGTTGAAAGAAGGTCGTTAAAATGTTTGTAGTAGTCTTTGAAAGAATGAGTTTATATGTACGTAAGAAGGAATGTATGCGTGAAGGTATGTGTGAGCTATATTGTTGGCAGTAATGTCTTTGAAGTATTCACTCAGTCTTAAAGATGTCTGGCCGGTTAAGAAGAATGAGAAAAAGCAGACGGGTGAATCGTGAAAATAAGGAGATGAGGGAGAAAGATATAGATAATAATAATTTACATTTGTTGAGGAAGGTGTTTTTTACGCTCGTATTTTTCTCTCTGGCGACTGTTGAAACTTGTCCGTCTTTTATTTTGAAAAGGCCAATTCACTCCAGGAAAAAGGGAATTCACTCCCGGATGTGATTCTGATCTTAGTATTGGACAGCAAACTAACTTCGCGTCGACTCGCGAAAAGGATCCGTAAAAAGAAATTGTGTCTTGTGCCACATCTAAGCGGCGCTTAAGAAATCAACTATCCGCATAGAATAAATTAAGTGTTCAGTTCAGAAATTCTTGTTGTTTAACTCGATCGATATATACCTCATGAAATACAGACTATCTAACAGCAAAAACATTGGTATAGCAACAACAAATTTGAACACATTACTGCAAATAGTTAGTTTTCAAAATGAATGTTTTGCCTAAAGAATAAATAGTTAATTTACCAGCAAGAAACTTAAAAAAAAAACTAGTATCATATTTGCTCTGCATATGTCTTTTGACAGTGAGACAACCTACAATGTAAACTTGACATCATTTCTATTAGATATTCATAGTAATAACTTACGTGCTGTTCTCTTTAGAATATTTTGGAGTAACTTCTATTAACTTTCTACTTACTGTATATTCTCTTTTCTTTATTTAAGATGAATTCAAAATCTTGAGTATGCTTTGGACCATTAATATGCACTGCAGGTTGAATTATACAACATTCTTTTACTTCATCGTTTTATGTTCTGGTTATTATCAAAACAGGATTGTTTCATGATTGTATAATCAGATTTTCGGATCTTTTGCCCTGCTCAAGTTATAGTGGCGTCACGTACTCCCGATTATATATATATATATATATATATATATATATATATATATATATATATATATCCACGAGTAATTGTATTAGAAACTGTGAAATTTCATTGCTGCTGAAATAGAAAAATGTAAAATAGGTTAAGTTTTTTTTTTAGGAAGGTATTTTTCGCCCTTTATCTACAGGTACAGCAAGACAGCCTGAACAATAGCAATAACTTTAATGATGCTAAATAATGGTAATTACATTTACTCGAAGATTCTCAGTTGGATGCTGAACATATCCTTAAATGTGCCTGGAATGTCATCTCTATTTTAACAAAGTTTAAGATCAATGTTATATAGATAATGCAGTTAAATTATGTATGCTTTTTCAGAAACCAAATGTTGTGTTTCATGTCTATGCGAGTATAAAAGAGGGATAATAATAGTATTTCTTGAGCATCTACCGCAAGAATGAAGTCGACTTCGTGATTAGAATGATAAATATTTTAAATTTTCATTTTAACGTTTTTCTCCAATTTGATATATAAAACTTCAGAAATAGTGACCTCTTATATAATATTTTCATGAAAGTCAGCACAAATCTTAATTTCCGTGAAGTAGCAATATTTTAAAGATTTAAGGAATGAATGACTATTTTTACAGTGAGTTTCCCCTTGTACAATGTCCTTGACCAATTCGAGTTTGGGGGTTAAAATTAGAAATGTGCCTGTCAACAGTGCGTCGAATCCTTATCGCTTGTTTGGAAGACTACCATGCCAACCGTAATCCCACCGATGTAGACAATTATTTTAGAAAATATGCAATTATAATCATAAGACCTATGTAGGCGTGTGGCTACATTATTTCATTCATCCGCAAAATATTGTGAATAAAGGCTGAGTAGAAACCCGGAGTGAAATTCATGCTGTTTTCCACCCAATGTATTGCAAATACTGTGATGATATTATGCTTTATCATCTCTCGATGTTCTAAAAGTTTATTAAAGCTGAGAATGGGCTTCATGCGGCAGATGCATGGTCGAAAATCACTTACGTGTTTTCTTAAAATAGAAAGCAGCTTCTCTTGCAAAAATATAAAATTATTTTATTAAAACGCAGTCGAATGATTCATATGTTTATCGCATTCCATAGAATATAATTTTTGAAAGAAACTCCCTGTTTTCTACGTCTTAACATTCAGATACAAAGTTGGTATAAATTAACAAATGTTGTTACCCAAGCAAAATACAATTAAAATGATTTTAGATTTGATGTATAATCCTAATTTATTATATTTTAGCTACACTTTTTAGTTATCCTTTTCCTTTGAGATTAAGAAACAAAAATTAACTGCGATTTAATTAACTGTGTTTTCTTTTCACATGTTTTCATAATGAATATGTAATTCAATAAATTTATACAATTTTTTATCCATATTTACCTCTCGTTGTTCTAAAAATTGAAATATATTTTTGTCTAGCATAAAACGAGTGCTGCAATTAAATTTTCTTATTCATTGTTATTTGCGAAAGCTTGAACTCATTCAAATCTTTAATATATATATTTATGAAGGAAAATTTTCCACAGTAAATTTTCAAGTTATACATTCCAAAAATCATTAATGACAATTACTTCATAACATATTCCAATATGGAAGAACAGAAAAAAAAACAATTAATTATTGCACAAGATTTCTACACATGCCTGACAATATAAGATGAATGTCATAAAGATAAAGATTGCATTATTGAATACGTCTCCAAAATGTCCGATGATACAGCTACACACAGAGTACTATTTAGTAAATAAAACCACACAGATTATTAATCTACCGAAGGCGTTGGACATAATGTTGAAGATTTTAAAACTGTAATGCGATTTTCCACCACTATATCAATAGTGATATCTGTTAGAAGATATCAAAATAAAATATAGATAAATACATTTATCTGAAGTCAATTACAATAAGAGTAAATATGCTTAAGTTTATACATTCTATCAATATTACAAACTCTCCAACTGGCTATTCTTCCACGAATCTAGTGTTAGATTATTACACTCTGATCCATTACATTATTGCATTAATAAACTTTTACCGCTTTCCAGTAAAATTATTCTAGAATCTAAACAATGCTGGAGTGGTTAAGCATCTTACTTCTAACAACCTCCCCACTGACAAAAAATATAGCTTCCGTTTGGCCAGGTTAACCGCGTGTGTATTATAGCCATACTAACAGTATAGAAAAGGAACATCACTCCATCCACCAGTCTTCTTTGTTTTCGTTGAGTTTAATGCTCAACCCGACATGTAACTGAAACATTTTAAATGTACGGTATTCACGCATTGCCCAATCCCTTACTCAAATCGTGGACTTCCCTATTCATGTCGTTAGTAAAGACGAACAACCGCTTCAATACCTGATCTATTTTTACCTTTCCTACGTGCACTTGCAGATCAACACTGATCTTTTTCGAATTGCCACGAGAGTACGAATATTTTATTTCCAAACAAATATTAAACAAGAACCCCCTATCAAAAAGACTTCTTTTCGTTACATTGCTGATTAGGAATCCCTCCCTGACTTTCAGGCGATGTCCTTTGGAATAATATCTGTAATCTCTCAATTGCAAATTGCAAAATGAGGTTTGTTCTTGGGTCAAAGCCTGCATGGACGCATTCATTTCTTCCCAGAAATACCAAGTAAAACATCAAATACAAGAAACATCACTCTCTCCATTGTTCATTCCATCATGCATCTCCCTTATAATGCACAGGAAGCACTGTTTTCAGCTATACCAGCATGACATCTCACAACACAACAGGGGCATATTTTTAGCTTTTATAATAAATGTAACCGAATTAATTTTTAAATAGCTTCACACCACGCGAGGTGGAAATGACACTAGTATGCAAAGGGTTACAGCGATTAAAACGGAAAGAATAGAGAATTGATTATAGTGAGGATTAATGCAAGTACAAATAGGAGCAGTATCAAGAAGACAAAACATGGATATCGACGTTGCATTAAAATTTTCTGGAAGCTAACACACTGTTTGCCGAAAGAATGAGGCACTGTATAGTCTCTAACATATTTGGCTCCCGTGCTTACTGGTAGCTCTATAGTAAATGTAATAGTAAATTTTAAGTTTATATTCTTTCCTATCTTTAATAAATTTGAGATGTTAACATATAATTAAGTAGGAGGGGAGACTTAGTAATTCTAAACCGTTGATATTTTATCTGGGCACACACACAAACGCACACAAACACACACACACACACACACATACTTATATATATATATATATATATATATATATATATATATTTAAATTAGAGAAATTCTTTCAAAATTCCAAGGTGTCGGATGCACATTTCAACATGAGATCTCTAATAGAGATTCCATATCACCTCAGCAACAATGAAGAAAACCCTGGGTCAAAGAAGGAGGGGAAAAATAAACAACGGTCAAGAATTGAGAATTCTTTTAAGGTCAGGGAGATGGGATGTTGTTAAGTTGAGGATTGGTTTAAACAAAACAAAACAGGACAGAACTGGGAGGGGCGGAGATTAGAGGGTGTATAGAGACAAGATAAGAGAAAGACGGAGTATCAAATATCAAATGGAAGACGCTCGTTCGGCTCGATACGTGAATGTTAAAATGGGTTTGGGCTGTTTGAAAAGGTATATAATAGTGGGGAAGCAATAGATTTATATGTAAGATCTTAAAAATTTTAATTAATTTTTTCTATTACAGGAAGTTAAAAATTTAAAATTATTAAAGAAATATCTATATGTGTGTGCTAACAAAGGAAAAGGGGGTTTAGTAATGGAATCCATATTTTATAAAGATAGACAAATAAAGAAGATTGGGAGAGGGGGTAGAGGGGTTAAAATACTTTTTTAGGTTAAATTTTGGGCTGTAATTAATTGTTTTTAATTAATATTTTTAGGTAGATGGGAGCTAAATAACAATTACAGGAAGTTATAAATTCAAAATTATTAAAGATATATATATATATATATATATATATATGTGTGTGTGTGTGTGTGTGTGTGTGTGTGTGTGTGTTAACCAAGGAAAACGGTGTTTAGTAAAGGAAAGCATATATATATATATATATATATATATATATATATATATATATATATATTATGTTTAATCCGTGAAAATGGCATATTTTACCTATCAGGAAGGGACAGACACAATTGTTGTAAGATATTACTATATACATGGATACATTCTGAGTAAAGACGTCTAACAGAGGAACAAATTATACGGTGTTCGTCTGTGCCTGATGAGACAAATTTGTATTTCTTGAGAACTATAATGCAATTATCCTAAACAACCCTTAATTTCAATTTCTATAAAATGCCAAGGTATTGTTGTGGCTTCAACAAGTCAGAACGCTTCGACTTATGACTTCAGGTGATTTCAGTTATCGAATTGATTCCAATTCTATACGGTTTCTCTCAAATAGAAACTGACGTAAATAATCTCTCTCTTTCAAAGCAAGTAAAATGCACACACATTCACGTTATCTGTGATCTGTAGTAAGTCTTTGATGATTATGTCTGGTTTAACCACATCTTTTTTTGTTTTTAATGCAACTGACTTCATCAACCGGCTAGATAAGCTATAGACCATACGTTATGAAACAATACTCTATATTGCGTAGCTTTTGAAATGCGTCATTGGCCATACGAATCTCTTTGAATCTCCATATTGCACTTTCCATCCTCTGTCAGAATTCTTCCCTGTTTTATTATTTCTTTTACTTTAGTTTTCTCGCCTCTATTTAGCACGCTAGGCTTCTTTTTTTTTTTAATGACATGCATTCAGTTTTCTTGAAGTTTATGCTCAGTCTTTCTCGTTTTTTTCTTTGCAACGTTTTGTAGAAAGTCGTTCATTTTCCATTCCGTGTCTGCTATTAGCACAGTGTCTTTCACGTATCTTATATTGTTTAGACTGTGGCCGCCGATGAGGAATCACAGCAAGGCTTTTATTTGTCTTATAATTGTTTTACTATACAGGTTGAAAAATCGGGTGGGAAAACACATCCTTGTCATACGCTAATTTATTTTTTTATAGCTGCTGAATCCACATCCTATCTGTACGCAAACCATTTGCTGCCGATAGAGCTTCATGATTATCCTGACGTCTTTTCCGGAAATATCAATGTTGTCGACCATCTCTATTAATTTTTCAATAATTTTGACGCATTTATCCGATATTTTTCAAGTTGTTTGGAACTCATTTTATATGTTTTTGACAAACATACTGCGCTTTCTTCTGTTTTTATTTATAATTTGTTCTCCAAATATTTTAAAGAGAACCCTTTATGTCGGTTGACGCTAAATAACATTGCACAAACTAATTGGAAAAACATTATTTATTTTGTGAATACTAAATATTTTCATAACATCTTGTCGAGTATTACCACTTATACCAGCGTCCAATCTGCATGTGTTCATTACTTCTTGCCACTTGTTAAAATAATATCCAATGTAAGTGTAATGATAGAATGAAGTTCAAATAATATCATGTTATGGAGATGCGTATATATTTTCGTGGCTAACACAGTTTGAAGAAAGTGCCGTTTTGCCCTTTGATCAACCTTTCGGATAAATCGTGGGATTCATTAATACAGCAAGACAAAAAAGATGAAAATAAAAAGTTCTGGTTAGTCATATATTATAATAGACAGCATTGTACAAATGACATTTTCAGGCATCAAATTATTGTAAATATATCACCAGAAACGGCAAAGGGAACCACTGACGTTTACGTGCATCATGGATATGGGATCGACAGCTTGATTTACACTTCCGGCACAACTTCGACGTTCATAGATACAATAGTAACGGAGGTTATTCACCTTTGAGATTATTTGTACGAGTAATGTACCTGAGAGAAAAATGTCTAAAGATGAGTTTAAATTTTGGCGTCATGCAATAGATAGGTGTTTTTGAGTGCAGCATAAACCAGGGGTTTGAAAAATGTTTACCTAAGACACAGTAACCTAACACCTGGTATTATAATGAGCGATGACAAATCCAATTATGCCTTCACCATTGCAGATTTGAAAGTGTGAATAGAATGTTGTTCACTCTATTCTGCTATCATTATTAAATGAAGGTGATGTGACGCCACAAGAGGACATCGTCAGCCACTTGATGTATGTGTTATTCAAAATGTTCATCAAATCCTTCTACATATTATACAAGATGATAATTAGATTCGTCCACATTATAATATAATGTTGTGTTTCATAACTTATTCTAATTCCTTGTATTAAACTCATTGTATTATTCAAAAATACATGTAATGAAAAGCTAAGTAATAATTGATTGTGTTTTTTCTATTGTTCAATCATACGCATAAGAAAATATAATCCTATTATATTAACACGTATTAATGTATCGTCAGTTAATATGGATCCTGAGGATAATTGATCAGTCAGTCAGTTAAGTGCCATTATGTCTCGAAATAAATATGACTGACTGGGCAGAAAATATCACGCAGTAGGTTGCCATTACTTTCTGCAGTAGATTGCTTCGCCAGGTCTACAACTGATATGCTAACGACCATCACCGAGCATATATACCAGGCTCTCGACAAGAATGGTGAAGCCCGAACCGTCGCCCTGGATATTTCTAAAGCATTCGACAGAGTATGGCATGCCGGCCTTCTACGGAAACTGCAAAGCTACGGCATTAATGAACTTTTGTTGGACTTAATCCAGTCATTCCTCTCCAACCGCACACTGAATGTGGTTTCATACGAACATGCCTCCCAGAACTACCCTACAAACGCGGGTGTCCCCAAAGGCTCTATCCTAGGTCCTACGCTCTTTCTAATCTACATCAATGATCTCCCCGATGCGATAAGATCACAAGTAGGCATATACGCCGATGATACCACAGTATACGCACGCCTCGATCAAAAATCTGTTGTTGGTGACAAGGCGAACCTTGCTGCTGAGCTTGAAAAGGACCTCCAATCCGTGGTGGATTGGGGTAGGAAATGACTCGTAAAATTCAATTCTTCCAAAACGAAGCTGCTGTCAATTAACCAACACAGACAACCGCACCTCCCTCCCATTAGCATGGAACAGGCATGCCTCCCAGATAATAAAATACTACGCCTGCTTGGCCGGACACTCTCAGCGGACCTCAAGTGGAGTGACTACGTCAAATCCATTGCTAAATCCGCTGCTATGAAAGTCCACTCTCTTTGCAGCGCCCGGAAATTCTTTCCATCTGAATCTCTCCTGCACTTATACAAATCTACCATCCGCCCATGTTTTGAATACGGTTGCCACATCTGGTCGGGTGCCTCTGCTATTCTCCACGGGCTTCTTGACAAAATACAGCGAAGAATCTGTAATGTGAATGATACCGACTTAGCTGCTGGCCTGCAGTCAGTCTCACACCGGCGTGACGTGGCTTCCCTGTCCTTCTTCTATAAATACCTTCAGGGCTTCTGCTCTGATGAACTTAAATCACTAGTGCCCCCTAGATGTGAGTTTGCACGAGATACTGGATTGGCAATTAGGTCCAACCCTTTTACAGTGAAACCGACGAAATGTAACCGCAATTTCTACTCCAACAGCTTCTTTCCTCGCACGTCCCGCCTTTGGAATTCCCTTCCTCATGCTTGCTTCCACGACGGCTATAATCACCAGGAGTATAAAGGTAAGGTCTCCTCCTAACACAATAACCCACACCCCTTCTCTCCAACTCTCCGTCTATGTACATCCTAACTCGTCTATCGCCCTGTGTAATCCCCTGAGCTATAGTGGCAGTGGAATGCCTTGCTTGGTGTGACATTATTAAAAAAATATTCATATGTATATATATGCATATATTATAAATTGACTAATAAAATAAAAAATAAAAAATAAGAAACAGACATTACTTGATTCAACTATAGAAGAGATTTTTGTGTATTTGTGTTTCTATTACTAAAATGCTTTTAGTTATTTTTTATATTCAAACCTATTTTTATATTTTTTTATATTCTTAGCCTATTATTTATCACACTTACATACTAATCACACCTAAACACACACACGCACGCACGCACACATACATACACATAGATTTCAGCATTCAGTTGCTCAAAATTCGCCTCATATTTTGACGAGCACATATACACACAAACACATGTCGGTGTGTATAGGCATGAGTGAGTGTGGCCCGATGATGACCTAAATTATCACCAGTGAAGTTATTTTTGTAATTCATCTGAGATCATTTTAAGAACGGTACGCCTTACAAGATCCTATCAACTTAATTTCAGTTTGTATATGTTAGAAGTGTTAACCCCAATCTTCGCCAAGACATTACGCGGCTAAGATTTATCTACGGGAGATGTAACGTATGATTTTCTTACAATTACATGTCAAAATAAATGATCTTTTAAAAAGCCGATTGCGTATATCTTAAATCAAGCAGAAAATAGCATGTTCCACGGGAAACAGTACATCAACCCTCATGGGATTGAGTTGCAGCTAGTCAATAGTGTACTCATGCAAAGAAATCATCCATTGCAGAAATAGCACGAAGTGTCTAAAGCATCTGATTTGAACAAAGGTCAGTTAAGCACAAAGGCAGTTCTCTTTCCTGTACATTTACATTAATTTTTGTTTATAATTTAATCATGTGCCCAATGGTTTCTATTGGACAAATTGTTGATAAATATCTATTTCTTTTAAAACTTTTAAAAATTATACATATATATGAATTTCATAATAATAACTTTAGCACATTCCAAATTTTTCATAGATCTCTGTTGCTTTAATTTTTTTTCTGTTCACAATAATTTATCCTCTGGTAAACTGGTGCAATTAACAACTCACATCAACTAAGAACAAAAATTTCTATCTCACCGATAATACAATGTATGAAAATATGTTTGGTATATAATTTCCATTTTCGGTTTTGTTATTGTATTTGAAATCTTGTGTAAATAATAATTTTGTATCAGGGTTGGTTTTGGCAGTGTAAGCAGAAAAAGCTTAGATGTTCGGTAAGAATTTATGAATTCCTTACGACTGCTCATAGATTTATTTGTAGTTTTCAATGCACTAATTACAACTGAGTGTTGAAGCTTGCATATATATATATATATATATATATATATATATATATATGAAAAACTTGTTTTGCGTTCACCTGATAAATTCCATTATTTAGTGTATTACTTTATTGTTTTGTACAGCAAATTAAAAAAATAATTGTAATGTTTTTTGACATTTCTTCAAATACAATGCATTTAATTAAAAGGTAGAATGTTCTTTTTCAAGAAAAGACTGAAGATTCATCTTTTATATTTTTGCTTAGGACTTATGTTCGCATCATGTTGAAACGTCGGTTCCCGTATGATCACCAAAGTTAAACAACATCGGTTCTGGTCATTACCTAGATGTGTGATCGCTCGAGAAAACGATGTGCTGTAAACTTGCATTTGCGAATAGTGCAGTGGGTAATGGCTTGGAATTTTTAATCAGAGCGCCAGATTCTAATTCCTTTTCGGCTACGTCATATTTACTTACGAATGATATTCATGTCAATGGTTGGAATCCACCTATTCTCATCTCTAGATGTGGGTTAATTAGTAAAACTGTTAAAATATATCTGGCGTTAAATAACTTGCAATGGTTTGATAAGCCGTAGCAAATGAATCCTCATTTGTTTAGTTTTTAAATATTAGGAATAATCTCTCTCTTTCTCTCTCTTTCTAGCATGACACTAAAGATCCTATACCCGTCATGTCTCTGTACGCCTACTTGGATTGATTGCTTACAATAAACGTTAAGATTTACAAACTCTTTTTCTCAATGTTTCTGAAGTATTTCACTTGATTTAGTGTGTTTTTTCTGTGTTAAAATTTCTAAGTATTCTTCTTTCATATTGTCTCTGAAATCATTTAACTCAGTCAGAGGCTTTAGCATTTTCCCGTTTCTCATTTACTGTACTCATCATTGGTCAATAGTATCAACATTCCGCCGCCTGAATTATTTTCATCTCAAAGGAAGTCTTCCGCCACATTGACTGCCAAATACCTTAAATGCATCAGATATTGTGCAACATTGTTTGCATGTGTGCATTAACACATCAATATCGTTACAACTAGCTTATGCCTTTGTCTATTTCTCTGTATATTTAGATTTCTGGATACGCATTTTCTTCGTTCTGTTAGACAAATAAGATAATAGTTAAATTACCCAAAACTTTATACGTTTCTAATGTTTAAAACTCTCCTTGTGTTGACGCTTTTTACAAAAAAATCTATATTATATCTTCATACATACAACAGGCAGCTATTTTGCTTTGTTTCCATTGATAGTTGTGTCTAATAACGATGAAAGGTTTCTATCTGCTATCAGCACCGAGTAGCCTTTCGTAGTTTCTTGCGTTACAATTACTTCCCTTTCCTGATCTCTTAGAATTAGTTCGCTGTATTGATTAGATAATTCCCGTAAAAATAGAAATATTCTTTTAATATATCACATTTTCCAAATTCTTGTGTATTTATTTCACTCGCACACTTTCCGCCTGTTTATAGTAAAGTTTACTGATTATTTAGATGAAGTGTGTGTGCATATCAAGTTTGGTTAATATTTAAAAATCTACTTGTAACATCAGATGCCATTGGGTAATCTATGAAACATCGGTATAGATAAATCTGCGTTTTTATTGCTTGAGTTTATACCATTCTCTTCTTGCAAAACTTATTTCATTTTTTGTGTCACCCATATCACGTGTTTACGAAAGAGATATCTATTGTTATTAAAAAATAAATAATAAAGCTTCTGGATTTACCTCAGTTGTTCAATACATATGTACACACACATGATACTCGTACCTAAAGACATAAAAACTGTTTTCATTATTGCAAGATTCTGAAAGAATCTCACATGTGCTACTTGAGAGCAGCTGATACTTTAGCATTGCAGATGATTGGCTCCTAGCCAATTTGGCCAGGACAAAGATTTACTATACGCACAAAGACAAGCGTAGGTCAGTAGAAAGCCAGTCGGTTGTCGTACAATTGTCAGTAGACACATATCGATTGATTGGCACTCTATGCACGTAACCTGATGGCAACGATATTTGCATAATAGAAAGAAGAATATGAATATTAGTATGGCTTTCTCCTAAAATGTTTGCAAACAATGAATAGGAATGAATAAAAGAGATTCCAGGTCAAACTCTAGTGAGTAGATCGTTGAAATGAATGTGTCCTACGTATGGTCTATTATACTTTCGACTATCTGAAGCGTGTTATAATTCATAAACAAATGTCTACCATAAATGTGTATGAAAACAGAATATAATGAGACCAGGGATTTTTAGTAGAACGGCAATGCAAGTTTTAGTACCTGTACACGGTGTAACATATTACGTACAACGTTATTATAAATTAATAATAAAGATAGGTTTAAATGTGCAAAAAGCAACAATGTATCTTGCATATTTCGAATATTAGAATAACAACGTAAGCTTGTCATTTTTACATTTAGTCTTGTTGACAATGTTTATCATGCCACCGACCACAAGTTATCTAGTTTTTGTAGTTTTTGGTATCAAAGGCTAAAACCCCGGGATTTTTCATTGCAGATAACTGTTAAAAGGCGTCTAATGCAGGAATGAAATAGTTTATTGTGAAATAAAAATAAACATTTTGTATGAAACGTATTGAAACGATATCGCATAACTGCTGAAGTAATCAACAGAAGTGTTCACTCTCCAAACAAGATGGCGACTGAAGCCACATTTTGCCACGGAATCGACTTCTTAAATGGATTTTATAACGGGGTGAAAGACACACACAGAAACACACACACGGAACAAAGATCACATCTAGATTTTACACGCTCACACACACACACACACACACACACACACACACACACACACACACACACACATATATATATATATATATATATATATATACATATACAAAGAGAAATAGAGATGTTTAGCGATTTAACCTAGATTTTACCAGGTTAAGAATGTAGTAATTAAGGAATATTCAACTTGGGTATTACTTCCACAAATGAAAAAGAGATTTACATCGTGCCAATTAAATGCTAAAGGCCTGCGTTAGTTCGCTAAATATAGGTGATTTGGCAGACCTTAGAAGTTAACATTGGAACTAAAGATTCCAGTTCATCGGAAAACTTCGCCTGCAATATACTACAATGCATTCACATAATCAACGTTTTTGTCTCTAAAACGGGGTTGTAGTCTAGAAAATAATGAATCACCCACAAAGCCGCACAGATGCTTTTAGACTCTATCGAGAGAAGAAAATAAAAACATGTAAGCTATCAATATGTAAAAGCAGTACGCCAGTTTTAGCATGATTTGGCTCCTTGAAACTTGTAGCATAGCAAGAGAATTCATGTATTTACTGGAGCGGTTCAGTAAACAGGTTATTTTCCCTGCATCTTTAGCAATGGATCGTATGTACGAGGTCCATCTGAAAACATAATTGAGCTTAAGTTTAAATAGGTGCTCATGACACGGGGTCTTCCTTAAAATAAAAAAAGAACGAGTGAAAATTTACCGTAATCTCCATGATGACGTAACATTATTATTTAGGATTTTGATAGATTGAATGTTACTACTCAGTTTTTCCTCTCCGAGCTTTTAGTACGATGACAAAAGAGATATTCAGCTGTCAGTTACTCATTATCCAGAGTTATGAAGATGCATTCCTACACCCCTGTATGATCATTATAGATATTCACGACTGCTCTTAAGCAGATCATTTATGGGAAGTAGAAAGAATGAAGGGCCGTGACCAGGACTTGGGTAACATTCATGTTGATAACTTAGAACCAAGGGATGTGGCCGTTAACATACATCTTCAGAGACATAGCATTTAGGAAGAAGATAATAACTGAATAGTCTCTACGAGTGATTTCAAAGCTGGAATATATATTCACTATATTGCATCTGTTCAGACACCGTAGAAAATTCTAATGTGATCGGAAGTAAGATCAATTTATTGCCTAGTACTTCATTGATTCGGCGCAAGGATATCCGCAATAGCTTTACTCCTTGTCGCTTCAGAGATTGACCCTATGCAGGTGATAAAGAAGATTCTTGATTGTAGATTCAAAATTGCGTTAATGTCACAGAGGAGGCAGAGTGGTCCATACTGAAACGGTATGATTGATCACTAGCATTCTTGCAGAAATATCAATAATACTAGAGGAAAGTGTGTGTTACCATCTAAAACTGTGTATTTCTGGTACGTATCAACATTACAAAACAATAAAATAAATTGTACTTAGTCGGGAATTTTGGAAAAGAATTCAGTTTAATGCAAGCATTCTTTGGAATTATTTGGCTTGTTATCAAGTGATTTAGCATTAAAATATATAAAATATATTAAATTGTTCATTAATTTGATTTTTCCATTTTTCAGGTTTTGGTTTACAACAAATCACTTGAAAAAGAATTTAACGAAATTCAGAGTATATACCTCACTATATGCGTGTACACAAACGCGCACGCGCGTTTGTGTATGTGTGTGTGTGTTCGAATATGAATTCATGTGCTAGTGTTTGTGTACTACTGTTAGTTGATAGTATTTCAAATATCCCTATTGAATTTAGCATACATAAAAGAACTGGTGAGCTGTAATTAGTAAAATGCAGTAGTTATATATTTCATGCAATCTAGAACATACATTTGAAACATATTTTTAAAGAAATAACATTCATCATGAATGCATTCTACTTTTTTCGCTTCCTAAAGAAAATAGCTGTACTTTAAATTGTCATAAGGTTATATCAGCGCCACACAAAGAAAAATATATTATCTGGAAATTTTTATTTAGTAATTTCCAAACTGAAATTTGAAAAGTGGATATTGACAGGATAAGGTTCTTGATTTTTATTTCCATAAAAACAACTGATTCTCGAATTACAAATATATATAATCTAGGTATACGTGTTTAATTACAATCTATACGTTTATCATTGTTAAACATGTATTATCGTACCGGCAGGCGGTGATATCATTTATTCAAATATATTATTACTGCCAAAATTTTTCGAAATTTTCTAAGTTACACAAAAAGATTATCCATATATCGACAGGAGAATATTAAGTGCTTAAATAATGCAGATTTCTATGTGTATTATTATCATTAAGAAGAAACAAATACGAGTCAATTCTTTGATTTCACTGTAAAACACCCGAAGCTATGATATAAGTAGTAACATAATTTGATGACTTACATTTGAATTAATGTCATTGAAGGCGAGCAACTGTCTTTCATGTTCAAGTGTTTCCTAATATAGCAGGCGTATCTCAAAAGAGAGACGTTACTTAAACTGCTATTTAGAAACAATTGATTTGCCTAACTAAATCTATTATTAGATGTCAATAACGCTGAGACATTATGAACTGTAAAGAAAAATTTTCATCGAGAAAATAAAAACTATGTAACTTTCAGTATTAATTTGAACTGCTATCAACATCATGGAACCAGAGCATAAATGAGATAAATATTGTATAATTTAAGTTATATCAATATGAAAAAAAAAACGAAAAAACAAAGACACAAAGAGGAAACAAAGAGAAGAGAACACGTATATACAGTAGCGAGCATAAAGTTCAGAACGATGTTAAAAATACTTTAAATGTAAAATAACGTTTTATTTTAATGCTTCAAGTCAAGGAAAAGTAAGGATAAAAAGGTTAATTGTTTATTTCCAAAATATACAACTAAATAATTTTATTTTGATAAGGTAATAAGAATAATTATATAACATTCGAAAAAATAGATGATCAAAAACATTAGAACGATTAAAAAAATCATCCTATTATAACGGACACATAATATCCAAATGAAAATATCGTTCACAATTCATTAGTTCTTGATGTGCAAACCATTACTTGACACCTTTGGCTACATTAGCGAATTAATGTCTTCTTTTCATTAATGGATAAATTCTGCCACTCTTCTTCAAATTAGTTCATAGTTCTTGGATTCGTTCTTAGCTCATTCATTTAGTAACTTCCAAACATTTTCAGTACGATTCATGCCTGTGCTTTGAGCAAACCTCGCCATAACAGTAATATCCTTCTCAGAAAGAAATGTCTTAACAGATATCGCTGTGTGACATGGGACGTTATCATGCATAAAAACAGCTGGTGGATTAATTGCAGTTCTCAAATTACGCGCAACATGTTTTTTTCAATATCTCTTTGTATAGAATTGCATTAATATTACTCTGTAATGTAACAAGAGGTGCCGTACTATCAAATGAAATCATGCCAAACACTATCACACATCCTTTTCCAAATTTAACGCTAATTTTATGCACTGAGGCAAATATCATTTCTTAGGACTTCGTGGAACGAAACTTCTCACGTCAATACCGAACAGGTTCAACTTTGACACATCGAGGAAAGGAGCACAATCTCACTGTTCTTTTGTCCATATGACGTGTTCAGTTGCAAATTGCAATCGGCCCATTTAATTTTTTTGTAATGTAAGGCTTCGTAGACACTACTCGACTGTTCAGATTTATTTCATTAAGTCTTTGAGAAATAGTGTGCCTTGATATATTCATTAAGTCTTTTGGAAAATAGTGTGCCTTGATGCCAAGGTTGCATTAGCTCTTTTTTTATTTTTTCTAGTCCATCTGAATTCACTTGCAATAGTTTTCCTAGGTCTGCCACGTGATTTCTTTGCTTCACATGACCCAGTTGCTTCAAGTTTTCTAAAATACTATGAATAACACTTTTCGATTTCCCCAAACTCTTTGAAATATACCCAACCGAGAGTTTATCTTCATTACATGAATTCACTATCATGTTTTTGCTATGTTTACAGTGCAAAAGCCAATAAAGAGTCGGTGTAATTTAGTAAAATACCCAGTTTTTTGTTCTTACCCTAAAAGTTTTTAGTAATATAAAAATGTATTAATCTTTATAGATTTATTTAATCGTTCTGATGTTTTTGATCATCCATTTTTTCGGATGTTATATAATTATTCTAATAATTTTATCAAAATAAGTTTATTGAACTTTATATTTTGAAATTATATAACATACTATTATATCCCCTTTTTTCCTTGAAAAATGTTTTTGAGGCTTTCCTATTAACACTTTTTCTTAACATCGTTCTAATCTTTATGCTAGATATACTACATAATTGTATATATATATATATATATATATATATATATATATATATATATATATATATATATATATTAATTATATTTTAGAATATTTACAAATTTTCTTGAAATAACAAGAGATGATAACGCATCAGGTGTGGTAGAAAGGAACCGACAGCCTCTTTTCTTATATTTGGCGATTTGTGTGTGGGATGATGGTGGGGTTTAGCGATAAGGGAATAAGTCAAGCGAATTGGACGTTCGGATTTTGAAGAAAGTGGGGTGGGTAGGGAATATATGAAGGTGTCGAGAAATTTATCGACAGTTTTAACATTTGAAGATGGTGTATAGGTTTTATGGCCGCATGGTTAGAGTTTATACTTTTGGTTTATTAGAAAATGAGAGTAAAGAAGTGTAAAATGTGGGATGGGATGGGATGGGATGGGATCGGACCTATCTTTAATGTTTATTTGTATAAGTATAGAATATTTTTGTATTTAAGCACAGTTTTTAAAATTAACCTAATTATCTAATTTTGCATATTTAACCTTAATTTTGAATTTTGGAAATCACTTTTTTATCAATCTTTAAATTAGAGCATAGTTTGTTGGTGTGTAATAGGTCAAATGTAATGTAGAAATGTTGTTAGTACTATAAAGATTATTGTTTCTAAGGGGTACTAGCTTTCAATTTTGTAGTATTTTTAGCATGATTTTAAGGTCAGTTCTTTAATGTGTTTGTAGTTTACTGTGGTTACATGTCTCTCATATATATATATTATGCTCTCATTACGATTGAGCGTTCTAGAGAGGAGAATTTTGAATAAAACAGTAACCACTTCCGCCATTTATCCATAGCTTTTCAACAATGAATTGACTTCTTTCTGTGACTGCTGTGTGTATAGGCCGCTTATATATAACACGCTAAAATGTCTTGTCTCTGATTCCATGTGCCTATATCTTAGAGTTAGCGACTCCAACTGACACCAAATCGGTCGATTTTGAATCCCTGTCTAGACACACTGATAAACGGTGATACAGCAAAACAGGCTGGTATGTGGATAACGTGAATATATAAAAACAGGTATATATGTCGACAGTAACAAAGCAATTCAATGCAAAATGCGTATAGGAGATATAATAGCTAAAATTATCTTTTCGCAATAAAAATAAACTATTAAGTGAAATAAATGAATAAGAATTACTTTTCATTCTAGATACGAGTATAAATCCCTATTATTATACAGAAAACCATATCATATTCATAAAAAAGTAGAATCACATTATATAACATTAATAATGTACATTTTTGTGAAGATCTGGACAGCAGAAAAATACATAAAAGAACACAGCAAAATAAGTCACTAAAACTTAAATAAATGATATAATAATAAATATTTATATTAAGACTAAAGCTATGGTTCCTGAATATACTGACACAACTACAAGCAAAATATGAATTACAGGGTCCCGCCTTTTATACAATCCTTAGTTTTACAGTGACCTACGAATAAAAATCCCCTGAAGAATAAGTGGCATTTGGTCTGAATTTAGGGGCTTATAACTGACAATTCCAGGTTATAAATGAAAAATAAGTGTTTTAAACTTATCGATACATGTTCCACAGTTTGCTATTCTATAATACAATAGAAACACAAGGACGTGTCTTTTCACCGAATCTGTTCAATTTGTACAGCGAGAATATTTTGAGGGCCCTAGAAGTTATGCCTGGATTCTTAATCAGAGGTCACAATTAATCAGAGGTCACAATTAAACAACCTAAGGTACGCAGATGATACATATATATATATATATATATATATATATATATATATATACTTTTATTGCTAAACTAAAAGTAATTTCTTTTTGAATGAATAACTACTACCTTAATACAGCTGATGGAAATAAATTAGTTCTACTGAAAATAAAACAGTTTTCGATGTAATAACGACCTAATATTTACACCAATGAAAACTAAACATTGTTTATGAGCGCATGATAGAATTATGAGTTTCATGAACATTGAAATCGTCAGGTTTGCAATTAATATTTTTCTGAAAATTGATACGTGTGGAAAAATCCGAATAAGCTCAAGGATAAATGTAAAAGAAATAATGTTTATCTATCATAATAATATATATATATTATTTATCCACAGACAGGCCTGTTTTACAGTTATCAATGTGATTGGATATCCACTTGCCGGGATCGAGACTCGACCGATATGGTGTCAGCGGAGTGTCTCCTTCTAAACCATCGTCTTTATAGTGTTAGGAAAAATATTTAGCGTCTTATATATATGCGGTGTATACACACTCAAGCCACCGGAAGAACTCTGAAGAGTAAGAGGTTTGATACAAAATAACAGACAATGTATTATAATTAACTTTTTTTTATAAAGTATTGCTTTCCTTGTTGACTGCAGGGTCATGTAATTTAAACCCTGTCTAAAAAAGATATTTTCCCCCAAATATATATATACGAGTAGCTGACAAAGTCTAAGGTTAAAAACTAACATAAAGGGATAAATTTAAATATCGGAATTTTCAAAAACAGAGATTATTGCCAATATTGTTAATATTTGTTAATATTTCATTAATAGTTCTCTTAAACCTTTATTTAAAAACCTCACGTTGATCATTTTTCGTTTTAATTATATATATATATATATATATGTGTGTGTGTGTGTGTGTGTGTGTGTGTGTGTGTGTGTGTGTGTGTGTGCGCGCCAGTGTGTCTGCCCGGGCGCGCTCGTACGTGTGTAATTATTTGGAAAATTTAATGAATACTAATTAAGATTATGCCACTAACAAATGGTTTATTATTCGAAAATATTTCAAAAAGAATTAAATGACTATAATCATTTAATTCTAATGTTTCGGTTTTGATTTGTTTTTGTTTTCTGTTTATTTTCGTTTTTTTCTTAGTTAAAGGAACATTTATTATTATTTCAGTTTTACGATGTACACTTTAGACAACTAGAATCATTCCTTAAAACAAATAAAAGGTTTGGAATCCATCTACATACATATTAAAAGGCTGCATGCAGCGTCATTCTTCTTCTAATGCAAGTGCACTAAAATCGAAATACTCTCGGCTTCCTGCCAAAATCACCGATGCAAGATGCAAATCGATAAATGTGTACTAAGAAAATGTGTTTATCTTAGATCTCATGGTTTCTAAATTATAATTTCTTTCGTTACAATTAATGACCTAATATTTTCAAGTACGCAATATTTCATCAATATCAATGAATAGGTATACATATGATTATTTAACCGTGTCATTGATAATTATTTACATGTGTCTTCTACAAACAATATACGGTGTATTCTCTTTTATCTTGAGAGTCAATATCTAACAATAATGATTATAGTGCATTACCTCACATACACTTACAATTACGAAATGCATATAACTCGTGCATTTTAGTTCAGAATATTTGATTAATAAATAATCATAACATTCAATTAATCTTTTAATATTTATTATTATGTTTATGGGATTTACATCATATTTAATTAAATACAATAATCAAGTTATTTATGTTATTCTTTTTTTATTTTCAGAAAGTTGAAAAGTTCCAATTGTTAAATAAAGTTATAAGAAATTGACAGCGTGTGCGTTGATGTGTAATGGATATGTACTAGGAATGTTAACTCGGGAAACCGAGTTCAAATAATGGTCACCTTCGTAGCTTCCACTTACGGGCAAATGACATTAGTATGACTCCAACAATTAGTTATGGGTTGAACAGCAAGACAGACTCGATTCTCTATTAATATATACACAGGTAGACTGCGGAGAAATTATCAAATTATCTCTCTTTCAACACGCCTTGGGCAAGCATAGAACTTAAGACTTATAGGATTAAAGCCAAACTAATATTTAACGTTGCCGTCTAGGCTGGAAGATCTCATTTATATATATTTGTCATTTTCAGATGAGTTATTTTTGCGACATAGGTTTTATTCTTTCGGTATACTCATGCGATTTAAAATAACTAATTTACTGTTTGTCAGACGCACAAACAGGGAATTTTTATGAATACGAGACTGAAAATTTTAAACAACCGAAAAATTCACAAAATTAATGAGGAGATATGTAAGGATCTTACATCTTCATATATTTTTGTATTATCTTAGTAAGTATTTATGGGTATGACTAAATTTGGACATAATTTCTGATCTTTCATGCTTTTCTGAGAATAGCATAATAGCCAACTATTTCTTCGGGCACAATCTGCATGTGTTACCACCACTTTGTGGCTGGGTTATTTTCACTATACTTCATATGTGTTTGTGTGTATGTAAGTAATTATTAATTTATTTGTATATAGTGTTAGTATATAGTGTTAGACGATATCTGTTCTATGATGTAGACTAATATTTCTGGTCTGGATATTATTATGTTTGTTTGTCTACAACTGGAGATATTTTACTGGTGATCAAGTTGCAGAATATATTTTAACATTCTAACATTATCTGGTTGTTTGTTTATGATTTTGGCAATGTTATTAATCCAAAGATATTTAATCACCTTCTAATTTCACTTATCGGTTCAAAGTCGGTGAGTGCTTTACTTGAGTGTTTCTAGCAATTCTGACATGATGGTTAAGTTAATTCTTCTGAAAAGGTCCTTCATCATTGAATTCAAAACACTAACTAAATATGTTCATCTGAGCTATAATCTACACATTAGTTGTAATTTTTGGATGACTAGGTTCAATTATTAATTATATGAAAATCACTTAAAAACAATCTCCGAATGCACTTTATTGAAAACGTTGATATAGGATATATAGGTTTGATTACTGAACATTATATATTGTCATCCGCAGACAGATCTGTTTCACCGTATCACAGCTCATCAATACGGTTAGATTCCGAATGCTTTTTTACCCAGGATTAAAACCCGACCGAAATGGCGTCAGTATATATATTCTAAACATATACTGTTAAATATAAAAGAAAATAAATGTTTAATCATGAGCCATTCTAAACCGATCAGAGTACAATTAAACAACATTTCTTAGAAAAACATAGTTTTGTATATAATTTCAGACAGATTTTAGCTATAATACAATAATCCTCTCTCATACACACAGTAAAAAGAACCCTCAGATATTGGAGGCCATGTATATTAAATTCAAACAACCCACACTTAATAAAATCACGTTTAAATCTGGTCATAACACATTACATTGCATTTAAAATATGGTTCTGTTATCATTTCCAGCTTTCACGCGCTGTGACGTCATAGAATCGTATTATAAATTTACGAACTGCGTTTGCTATTTTTGGTAACTCTTATCGTTGCTTAGCAAAGTTTTATGTCAACACAAGATAACATCATCGTTGATGGTTGATGTTTTATGTCATTGTCCTTGTAACCTCTCTGAAAATGGCTCCTGTGAGCCAAAAGCTTAGAACCAACTTAATAAAGCTTTATCCAAACTTTGGTGAATGTTTGTCTTTAATTTCACCTGAAACTAAAGCCAAAATACGATGTTTAGAATGGCTCATGTTTAAACATAATAGATATACATTGTCTTTTATATTTAACAGTATATGTTTAGAAAATTATCTGCTGTCTTTATGTACTATATATAACATTTTTCAGAGAACCTATCTTATTATTTTAGAATATATCTACAATGGAAAATAATTTGACATCTAAATTACACCCAAATGAAATTAACAATGTCATCCCATTTTAAGGGAAATGTTTCCCAGAATTACAGAAAAACATCTCGTAAACTAAAGAGCAAAATTCTTCAATAAAATCACCTTTGGCTTCAACCATGGTCTCAAAGACAATTTCCGAATCGCCTGAAAATCCTTTGAATATTGACCATGTTTGATTTTATAAATGCTGCAGTAAGCCTTGCTTTCAGTATATCTTTTGCGCTGTAAAGTGTTTTGATGGTCTCTCGCTTAACTGCGTCTCACATATAATAATCAATAGAGTTCCAGGCTAGGGAGTTAGGTGACCAGATATAACGGGTGGTGTGATCACAGAAATAAACTGACAGTCATGACTAGGCTTCTGTACCACTGTGCAGACTCTTGACGCTAGACATTGTATTCCCACAGAAACCCTCTTAACACAGGGTATTGCTGCCTTCTCAAGGCACTTGATGTAGTCCTCAATGTTGTGTTCATGGCCTAACCAGCAAATCAGAGATTTCTATTCTGATCAGAACGTACAGAGTGAATTTGGTGAACTGATATACTATACGATTAGACTTAAACAACTCTTTCTGAATCCTGTGCATTGTCTTCACTTTGACACTGAAATGTTCGTAGTGGAGCTTCCGACACAAATGCCTAGCACTACAGTATGACAACTTCAAATTTCGGGAGCGTTTGAATTACGTCGTTTTGCCCAACTTACCCGACTAAACTCTACAGTCGACAAGATCAGAAGAAAACAAGGCGTACCTGCAAAATCACATAAATGAATAAGCTGCATTTAACCTCTCGCATTCTGTATATTTATCTATTTATAAAGTTTTTATCAGTTATCGATCTTATTTTTAACCTCACTTTTTCTCTCTCTCCCTCACAATATATATATATATATAGAGAGAGAGAGATAGATAGATAGATAGATAGATAGATAGATAGATAGATAGATAGATAGATAGATAGATTGATTGCCGTGTTACATGTTAATTGTAGATTATATTTTCTTTAGAGAATTTTTATTTTTTGGGACATTCTGATGATCATAAATTGCCAACGACGGTGCCTTTACTGAAAGAGAAATCTTAACTTTATGTATGACATCTTTTTTCTTTTTAAACATGTTTTAACTCAAGTATCTTTGGCAAAAAAGTTATTCTTTTATTTCGCAAGCAAAGAAATTAGTCATTTACAAAAATTAACATTTTTCATTTTGTAAAATTTATTTTACTCCTGTCCATATTTTTCCAATTCACACGGATATCTAAATATGTTCATCTGAGCTATAATCTACACACTCCCTACATTTTGCTTCATAGTGTTGCTTCTATTTTGAAAGTAAATTTATTTTTCTAAGAATTGTCTTATACTCTGTGGTTTCATCTAGACACAATTTTGTTTGCTTTTCTTTCTGTTTTGGTTCATATTGTTTGTGAAACTGTTTTATTATAGCTTTTTAATTTTATCTTTTCTGGTGATTTGAATACCTGTACATGATGGGTAACATTGCTACAGAGACTTTAAGTTTAAATAAGCAATCGGATGTCTAACGGTACTGATGAGCTGTGATACAGCAAAACAGATCTGTCTGCAGATGAATATATATATACAGAAGATAAATTCAAGCCACGAATACTGAGAGAACAATCCAAAAGTCTTGATCTAATGAATATGAATTATCAATTAAATTTGAATAGAGATCTTAATTGATATTCTCCACAACAATCCAAACACATAATTAGGCATTTTATGAAAACAGAATTTAATTTTGTAATTTAAGTAAAATTCCTACTATTGCCACGTTCAGACCGTAGATAAAATTCTGTCTCTATTTCTCTTTTCCTCTTTCTATCACTTCCTCTCTCTTTATATATATATATATATATATATATAATATAAACGCATTCTAGAATAGTTATCGTTTTAACTTCATTGCAAACATTCACTGTTTCTTCAACGTCTGTCAGAAATGGAGAAGAAGATCGATCGTCATCCATCCTATGGCAAGTGTAGATTTTTTGGCACTTCTCCATTTTGGTTAAAGAATTCTGACATACAGGTGGGTTCGATGCAGTGGAAAATTTTGTATGACCTTGCCTAAACCCGGATGCCAGCGAAAAGTTGGTCATATCAGACAGCTTCTTTTGGAAGAGTTTCTATACATTTGAGTTAATATATTCACTTGTCTAAGTACTAGGAAACAAGTGTCGCTTAATAACAAACCAAATATAACTGATCTGATTCTGACATTATTTTGACAATGTTATTTGCAAGTTATATTATTTACAAGTGTCATAAACTATTCATTCAATTATAAGCCCAGAAAGATTACAATAACTGAATAAAATAGTATATTATTATTATGTCATTTTTCATCATATTTCGATTTCTGCTTTGGTCTCACTACCAACCAAGTCTGCGGGGAGACCTAAGGCAGGTAGTGGCGTGTTGTTATGGCTTCATTTCATGTTTTTCTATCTTTCCTATCATCCCCCGCATTACATAGATAAAGTTTTCCTTAGTGTGTGGGCTGTACTTAATAAGACAATTTTTTGTATATCTCTTAAGCTGGGGTTTCCAGGGATTCTTTCAATGTGTTGTTTTGTTCCATTTTTTATCATTCCAAGTGCACCTACTATCACTGGCACAACTCTTGATAGGGGAGATAGAAAAAAGATGAAATGGGGCCATAACGACACACCTTAGCTCTTCCCGCAGACTTATTAGATAGTGCGACCATGGCAGAAATCAAAATATGACGAAAAATGAGAACATAATAATAATATTATTGCTTTTGATTCCCGTTTTATTAATATATCCTTCTTCTTCTTAACCACAGACCATTTTTACGAAATTGCTTTATCAGCTTATTTTCTTAACACCCAACGAAAAAAAATGTACTACAATTAGAATCCCATATGTTTTAAATAGATAAAGCAATTTTAAACTTTGAACTGCATGTGCATTTATATTTTTGTTGTTTATCTTTGGGCTTGAACTTCAATGAGTTTTTCAGAAGCATTTTCAATTAATCAGAGGGCTGCAACTACAAATTGTTGTTCTCAGGCCTCACAGGGACTGTCATGTCGACACGAAATCAGGTTATTATTATCATGACTCGATTTCTGATATGGTCACACAACCTACCAAATTCACGGCATAGCAAAACGTAATGTGTTGTTATGGTAACATTCTATTTTCCTTCTACATCCCATCAACACACTCTCGTTAAATTCAGAAATTTTTTAGTGCGTGGGCTGTACTTATCAAGACAATGTTTGTATGTATCGTTAGCTGGGGTTTCTAGGATTCTTTCCGTGTGTTATTTTGTTCATTTTTTATAATTGCAAGCGCACCTGCTATCACTAGTATTATTATTGTTTTCAATTTCCACATTTATTATAAATCAATTTCCAGGACTTTATACTTAGATAATTTTTTTAAAATTCGTCTGTTGTTATGGATAAGCTATAGCAGTTAGTAAAAAGTATTTTTCTTTTCGATTTTTTACAATAATACCCGGCCATTTTACTTCAATTTTTCTGTCTATGTAGATAGTATAATCCTAAAGAATAGCGATATCTTCTATGTCTGTAACCAGTTTTGAATGATGTTAATACCAATATATGTTTACATATTTTCTAAAGTGTTCCACATTGTCCAGTGTAAATATTGACCTACTTTATCGTGAAGATATACAAAATTATTTGGTGTGAGTACAGAACAACCTGAGATTATATGATCTGTTTTTTCTTGTTATTTGTCAAAGACCCTACATTTTGGATCCACATTTCTATGTATAATATTTGCCCGAATGTCCCTAGTAAAAAGGCTCTGGTCTTGCTCGACAACAATAAAGCCTTCACTTTTAGTCTTTAGTCCAGATGCTCGTAATCATCGATAAGAATTAACTTTATTAACGTCTGGTTTGTTAGCACGATCTGGATATATTGTCATGCAGACGTGTGTCATGTAAGCGTCTTTTAATCTGTTCAGGAGGTTTAACCTTGCCTTTCTTTTTTATATTTCTGTTGCAACATTTGGTTCATGGGTTCTGTTTTGGTTTTCTAAAACATCTACTCAATTGTAAATCTCGTTTGTATTTACTTCCTTCTTTCATTATTGAATATTTATTCTTACTGTTTTCATGTTGTTATGTCATACAACCCTGTGTTTCTAGGCATATTAGTAAGCTAATACTTGTTGACTTGTACGACAACTCTAACTGTTTTAAGGGGTATGTACAGAGGGTCTACATCGGCTTTTGGATGATTTAACTTATTCTTACCAATAAGCTTTCTTTCATAGAATCAATTCATTTGATGGCATTTACAGTACGGTTCAAGATATTAAAACTATATCGGAACATTAGGATGGCAAAATTATTAATAAACATAATCTGTTAGGTGAATTCAATTCATTTCTTAATAGCAGTTGTAACTGTGTATAGTACTCTTTCAACAATATTTAGTTAATTTTCTTATGGTTCATTTTTCACCTTCATTTACACCTAGTTACTAATAAAATTTTCTTAATGGTTTAAATTTTTTATTGTTGCACAAGGAACTAAGCTAATAAAGGATATTTTTGTAGCATTCCTCTTAAAATTGTGATTCTGGAACATTTATCCAAATTGAAGTTTATTTCAATGTCACTAATGAAATATTTTGCAGTTTGCAAACGACCTTCCAGCTTACTGTCCTTCCTAGCGTAAAACTTTAAGTCATGCATGTAAAATGGACAGCTGATTTTCTTTTGAAATATTTTATAACCGTCCTGTTAATTCGATTGGTTAATGATATTAGTGATATATAAAATAGTAAGTAAAACAATGAGTCACATCGAAATATTCTCCTGTTGATATTCATTTGATAATTATAGGTTTCATTTATACGATTTAGGCAAGGTGTCGTTTTCCATATCGACATACATGGTTTAATGAAATTGATGACGATGAGCGATATCTTGTTTAAATTTAATTGAAATATCTTTCTTCTTTCTGTAGATCTTTTTTCATAAACATCGTATTCTTCACTGTACTGTTTATTTTGTTTTTATTTATTTGATAAAACTTCATTTTCATTTCTAATGTATTTTCTTTCGATTCTTCTGCCTTTTCTAGTTCTTATATTTAGTCTTCCTCTCGGTTCTTTGATTACTGATAATACCTTTCCCTGTTGTTCAATTTCTTTATGTATTTTTATTTTCAAGATGGATCTTCATGTCTGTCTGACAGCTATTTTTAACTTTGATGTTCATTTTTGTTGATGTGATTGCTGATGAATAAATTGATTTATTGGGATTAATATGAGTATCTTCTGTCTCCAGTATTTATTTGAGGGCTGCCTTGTAGTGTTTCATGATTTTGAGGTTGGTTTTAATTTTAGGAATGTAGTTCTCATTCGTCCATTTCAATATTTTGTATCTGACTTACATGGCTCATGATCTCACCCGTGGATTCTCATATATTATTCTTATTTTTCGTAAAATAATTATGCTTAATGTGTTTTGGATTAGTTTTGTTGCCGTCTTGTAACCGAATAATATCACACCTTTCTATTTCTTCGAAGCATTCAGCATCATCTTCACAGTGATTTGAGTTTATCTAGGTTTCTTCATTATAATCTGTGGCTTGAGTCTTGTTCTTTTGTTTCTTCTATGGGCCCTGGCTTTTCACGTCTCCTTATCCCTGGTGGCTCTTAGCAGGCCTTCTCCTGTTACACCATGCAACACTCGTTCCACCTGATTAGGTCCCTCAAATATGTTATCCGTTGCTTTCCCTTGTCTCTATTTCCCTGTATCTAGCCTGTTACTATCAGGTTCTCCAAGCCGTCCTTCTTCATTACATTTCCCAGGAACTTTAGCTGTCTCTTCTGATGCTTAGTATTAATTCCTTTTTGTTTAAATCATTTCTAAGATCTCATCTTTGCTCAGATGCTCGATCTGTGATATTCGCCGCATCATTCTGTAGAACCACATTTCAGTTGCTTCAAGCTTTTCCTTCACTTTTGATGATATTGTCCAGCATTCAATGTCATATTGAAGAACTGACAACACATAGCAATCCAGTACATACTATTTACGATTCGAGCTTCTCTCGTGTTTCGTTGATTCGTCTATTCTGGTTGAAATTCGTTATTTTTTATTTACTTTCAGCCCCTCTCCGTCAATTATTTCTTACATTGACTTGTTTATTTTTGTCATTTCGATTTCTAATTTTCTGTCCAAATGTTCTCGTTCAATGTCAGAAGTTTGTCGAGTAATGTTTCATTGATATTTGAGTATCGTTTCATGGAATGAAATTAGGTCTATCGTGGTTATAGAGACATTCATATTTTTGCATGAGTTTGTTACTATGGCATATTTTTCGGACTCGAACAGGTTCCCTCCTGAGGGCTTCCGTTTTATCCACTGGAAGGTCCATACCGGACTTTTGTTTCTGTTTTTAATTCTGATATGATTCCCACGATTAATGCACATGTACAAAATTTTACTACAAGTTTCAAACTACGTTGGGTAACGGTTTTTTCAAACAGGATCCGAAGCCTGTTGGAGAACTGTCAACGCATTAGCAATACACGCCTCGGCACAAACATCGCCAGTAGATATGGATGTTGGTTAATTCCTGTGACTTGACTCAAATAGTTGTGAATTCACAGCAAGGGTGGACAAGTAACTTACAAAAGAGGCACTATTACGCAAGCAATAAAAATCGTATACCCCAGTGATTGTAATAAAGGGCTCGGTTCAAAATTCTTAGCACATGAAGAAGGTCGGAGCGTAAAACGGCCGAAACATCGTACAAATGGCAACAAAGATGAGGACAATAGTCCGAATAATAACAATGCTGTAAATACTACCTCATCTATAAAAGACAACAGCTATTGTCTTTTTAACATACAGAGAAACAGCAAACGACCGGATTATACAATTAGTCAAACATGATAAAAAGAGAAAAAAATATTCAATCATGAAAGAAGGCAGTAAATACAAACGAGATTTATATTTATTAGATTTTTTAGAAAACAAACTGAACCCAAGATCCAACTGTTGCTACAAAAATATAATAAAGCAAGCCAAAGATGTAGCTATGCTGGCAAGACGAAACTCTGCATGGCCAATATCCAGCACTTGATAATAAACCCTATGATTATAATGATATGCGCAAGGTCAGATTCTTTTCACTAGGAACTTTCAAGTAAATATCATACCTAATAATGTGTATCCAGATGCAGGTTCTGTGACAAATACCAAGGGACAATAGACTATATATTTTCAGGATGTTCTCTACATGCTCTAAATGAATATAAAAATCCTCACGTTAAAGAGGAGCAAAATTTATATTGGATAATGTGCAAACACTTAAAAAGTATGTAAACAAATGTTGGTATGAACATCACCATTATATGGGACCAACCTACTACTGAAAGAGAAAAATTGAAGAAAATCAGCCGGACATTATTGTCACAAACGCAAAAGAAAACAATTTTGCTTACTAATTGTTATGGTTTGACCAGTGGATTTTAACTTAGCAAACAAGAAATTTGAAAAACTACTAAAATAGAAAGACTTGGAAATTAAAATAGAATAAGTGAGGAAATTGTAAACAAGAATAATACCAGAGATAGTAACACCTAAGCTTGGAATGATAAAAATGGAACAAAACAACACATTAAAAACCTCCTTGGAAATACCCAGCGTAAGAGATACAAAAATGGCTTTTTATGCACAACCAACATTATAAAGAGAACGTTGTCTATATTGAGATACTGATGCTATGCGAGAAAAAAATTCCTGTAGCCATAACAACACACCATGACCTGGATTAGATCTTTCCGTAGTATTTGTAGGTAGTATTACCTTAGAAGAAATTAAATTATGATAAAAATGATATAATAATAATAATAATAATAATAATAATAATAATAATAATAATAATAATAAGAAGAAGAAGAAGAAGAAGAAGAAGAAGAAGGAAAAGAAATTATATTTATGTTAAAGTAAAGTAAAATTTTAAATATTTATATCGAAAAAGTTACATTTTTTGGAGCTTCAAAAAACACTTCATCTTCGTTGTGATACTAACCATATATTATTATTATTATTATTATTATTATTATTATTATTATTCAAGCAATGTGTCCACATCTTGCAATTAAATTTGGTTAAATTGAATTCCCAATAGTTTGACACGATGCATATTGAAAATGTTATTGTTTGCGGTACGCTCGACGTTATTTCTTCTCAATGTAAATTAATTTATGCTGGAAAATCTAAAACATTTCTTTATACTAAGAATTTTATACTATACTTTTTATGCAGAAATAACCGCTACGCGAAATGAATCTATTGTTGCGATGAATTGATTTCTGTCGAACAAATTTTTCATCCGACGAAGTTCGATAAAATGCATCCGCAAACGACATTGCGAAATGAGTTTCTGTGTAATTCAACAGGACCTTAATCGTCAAACAAATTAGTTTTTTTCTCTGGATTAAGCTAAGGTTTTTCTTTTAAATAAACTGAAACAAAATTATAAAATCAGTGCAAATCATATTGTTACTCAAATCACATCATGAAACGCATTTATTTGCTTTTTGCCGTAGCCTTCAACAAATTAACATTTATTTTCTTATATTATGAATATGAAATTCATTCAACTGATACTGATATGATCTTAATGGTATTGCTAAAGCCGAGAATTTAGCAAACAATTCTGGTTTTAGAATCTTTGCACTGGTAATTATGTGCTTATGAGCTTCTTGCATTTTGCATGGACATCATTTCTTTCCTTAATTGTTGAAAAGGAAAGCAGTTATTAAACATCGAAATAAGCATTAATCCATTTTTTATTTGCTTTGTTTGGTTTTGTTTGTTTTTTCTTGCCTTCAGGATATGTTTAAATAGACATTGGCTTGTCAAAATCAAACAAGCGCAGAAATTTAACTATCTGGGACGTGTTAGTACAGACGACATATACTAACACAGAAATCGAAAGGTGCATTTAAATAGAAAGAAATAGATACCAGTAAATAAAAACATTTACTAAGTATAAAAGTTTGTTGGTAATAAAGATAATACTTAAATATGATGTGATTCTAATTCACATAAATCTGTAAAGGCTGAACAATTTCCCCACAGATGAAGACGGTTGATAGATTGATATTCTAAGGTTTATTTTTGGGTCTTGAAATCCAAACATATTTCAGATTACAGAAGTTTGCTTTCAGTACCCTGTGTTTGTACGTGGTTACAATCTTACTAGTAACCAGATAAAGAGGAGACTCGAGATAACAGAAATATGGGTTTACTGGATAATGTTTCGAATCTCATGGACGGGACTGTTAGAAATGAAGATGAATTAAGAAAATAAGAATAAAATGTATTTTTCGAAGTAGAAAGAAGTAGTCAAATTATATGTAGTACATATATAGTAAATAAGCGCAATGAATTTCGCATTGTCATAACAAATTCAAGGCGAGGAGAAAAGAAACAATACTTATGTATCCTAAAGAATAAGTTTGCAGGAATAGATAAGAGTGGCAATCAAAGGTTAAGCAATGCTTAAAGCTACGTGGAAAAAGTCATATTCGCCCAATTTCTGAAGGAACCTTGCATATATAAGAAGATTTAAAATAAGTTGAGCGATAAGCTTTGAAACAAAAAGTTGTATATAACAGGGGACTTTAATAAAATATTATTTCTGAGCTAATTGTAATTAATATATGTTTTACATATTATTTTGTTTCATTTTTAATCATTTCACTCCAAGAAATGTAACAAAGGTACTAACATGCTAAGGTTGCTAAATATAAAAAATATAAGGAAAATATTATTCTGAACAAACCTTGCTACTCTCTAAAAATTGTGAAGCATAATTAACTCGTAAATATATATATTTGTTATCATCCAAAATACGAGTATGTTTTACCATTAAATAAGCTATAAATATTTGATAAATTGTAAAAAAAGTAAAAGATTTCTTTAATTTGATCCAGGATATCGCTCGTATGATATGTATCTTTCTCTTCTAATACTTTTATTATCATATAGAGTAAAATAAACAACATTGATAAAAAGAACTAAACAATACAAAGAGAAGAAAATACACTGACATTATATGAGCGAAAAATATATTCATTCAAACATTTTCAAAAACGGCTATAAATAGAAATCGCTATCAGAATGGTAATTTACAGACAAAAAATTAAAGAATCAATCTACATAAATGTTATAACTTTGTAATCATTGCTTACTAAGATAGTTGGTTAACTATACAAACATAAATATGCTACTATTGCCCCTCACCAGTCTGCAATAAAAACGTTCTTCCTGTTTTGAAATTCACAATACAGAAATATTACATATTTAATTGTCCAATTTAATTCTCCATCGTTAAAGGGATAGAATTATCTGCTTTATAAAATAATATTTTGTGTTGATTTTGAATCTCTGTGCATTTCTATATATTTGTATGTAGCATTTAATGTCAGCATTGCACAAGAGTTAGCTTAGACAAATGCTATATTTCAAATTCATGCGTGATAAACTATTTATATTTGACCTCGGTCACGGGCTGCAGTGAGTATGCATTTCAACCCAATTTGATGGAACGCATCCATCTTCAGAGTGATTTCTTCTTGTTATTCAAGTGGTTATTCATCAAAGTTTGAAGGAATGACATATAATATTATTCAGAATAATTTAGATTTCTCATTTTTCCTGTACTGTCTGAAAAGACTACAATATTTTCCAACTATTTATCTGAAGATTTAAGGACGTTTTCCTGGTCCATTAATGTAAATCGAAGGAAGCAAATTCTGTACAATTATGATCTGATTATACAGATTTCACAATTTACGTTGATAAACGTTCGTAACACTTATAATGAAATAACATAAAAATGCTATCTTCTTTTTTGGCAGTAAGAGTCAATTATTTCCAATGGCATATGCTATTTCATTAATTACAAAAATGTAATATTTATAAAAATTCTTAAACTCTTTAACAATATATTTTGTATTAAACTAAAAAGAGAATGTATGTTATACATTCTCTTACTACGGTGTATAATTTCGCCCAGAAGTGTATTTTACATTGATTAAATAATTACTTAATAAGAAAATACTGAACCGTTGGAATTTGAAAGAAAATGACTATTATTTTTAAAGGTCAGTGATACAAAAATCAAAGTGTCAGGTTTAATTTTGTTTTGATAAAAAGCTTAAACAAAATTAGACAATATAAACTCGAAAATATCTAACATATGCATAACGGAAAGTCACGTGTCAAACGTAACTCGATGATATAAGGGAAGGTAAGAAAGACGCAAGAGATATCGTAAGACAGACAGATCCTAGAAAAGATGGAGAGCAGATGCAATAAAGAGGACGGAGCCAATTAACTATTCTTCGTGTGCGTGTCTGCTAACTCATCGAAAGATCTCCACTCCCCACAATAACGTCATCGAAGAAAAAGTATAAAAATATCAGTATATATTTTTATATATACGTGTTCGTTGTTCATTGTTTGTCGGCTAAAACGGTCACCAGTTTCGATTTTATTTTATTTTTCATCAAAGTAGTATACACGATAAGTATATACAACATATATATTTCAATTCGTTCTATGTGCCTTCCTGTTATTGTTTTTTACTGATTGATCAACTCCGTGTTGCCACGGAAGAAAAACATTAGATGATTGTGATAACAGAAGATGTGCTTGGGTTACTTTTTATTTAGAATCTTCTGTTGTATTAATTAAAAACAATGTTTCTTATTCAGATAAAAAATAATGATTGAACAGCATACTTAGAAAATGTTGATGTAAGACTCAGAATAGTAAAAATAAATAAAGCTGAAGAAAATTTTTTTCGAAAACTTCCAATTGTTACGTTTGGTTTCGGCTCCGAACAATTTGACGCCAATGAAGGTCTTCATTCTAATCACCCCTTACAGAAAGAGTATAATGAATGCAAAGAATCCCCATTAGTTAAGCTCTTTGAAATCGATTTGGTTTATTAAAAAGAGAGTTAAACATGCGTGAAAACTTTGATGTAATTCCAGATGTTAAAGAAGAAAATGGCTCCTGAGAAAGAGGCATAGATTATATTATTTATGATATGGTATGTAGTAGCTGCTGTTCGGGGAGAAAGCGTTGAGTTATGTAGTATTTGGAATAAGACGGACCCATTTTTAGACAAACTTAGTTGGGACATTAAAACTAAGTGTTCCGACTAATCCTCATTAGATGCGATCAAACCTTTAGTAGGTTTCTTCGTAATTTTCCGTCTTTTGGTTGTTTTTGCATGCAGTTTTTAAATTACATGCAATGCAAGTATGGCAGATTTCAATGTACAACAACAGTATGTTTAAAATTTAGGAAATTCCGTGTGTGGCGTGAAACTCGATCATAGGTAGACATGGTGTAATCGAAAACATTTACCCGATGTCAGTTTGTAAATTAGGGACACGAATACCGCCGATGATCATATTTTTGTGCATCGGGGTGTTTATGGGTGAGATATGACTGGAAGAAAAAAGAAAGAGAGAACGTACTTTTCAACAATATATAACACTTTTTGTTGTTCGAAAAGAAAAGAAAAAACACATTTTAAAGCATTATAGAAGATTCTCTGACGTTGTGTTTAAAAAATAATTATAATATCAGTAAAAAGTTGGTGATCTCTCACTTTTTTCTTGCAGTGCAGTTTGCGTAATCTTTTTTTATTTTTCGGATTTTTTTCAAAGCATCACAAAGAAGGTGATTGATAACAAACTCACTAGGAAAAAAAGATGCAAAGGATATCTGAAAGAAGTCAGTGTATTAATTGGCCATTATGTGGAGCGTGATTGTCGTTTAAATGAACTAATAAATAGATAAAAGAAGATGAGAAAAGGTAAAGAAACAAAATAGAACAATAAAAACCATCTATATAAAAAAACAAAGTTTATGTCCAACTGAAAATGTCAGAGAATATGGCCGTGGCAAACGAATGCTAAAAGTCAGTAATTATATGATGAGTGGAAGACGTGCAGAAAAATATGGAAGATGTCAAAACTACGCAAAGTTAAATACTTTAATGGTTATAAATTAGATTATCACGCGTTTTGTAATGTTGAATTTCCATGGGTGAATTAATTGTTGCGTAAAGCCGAATTTAATGAGAACCTGGTTAGTTTCAGGTCCACTGCTCAGTCGAAATTTTTTTAGCGCTAGATATTACACCAGGCCGTGGTGCTTAACGCGTTGCAGTATGTGTAGACGGACGATAGAATCAGTAGAAGTTAAGAAAAAAATAATGAAAACAAACTTTTCTTTAAATCGTGTGCTAGCCTGATTCATTCATTTAAGTGCCATATGTGATACACGATTTGGGCAGAATATTATCCCGCAGTAGGTTGCTTTCTGCGGTAGACTGGTTGCCAGCCAGTGCTATAGGATCCAAACTATCTGATTATTTAACCCATAAGTGGAGGGAACAGAAAGAGTAATACCTTGACCAAGGTATTTGTGAGTAAGTGAATGCAAGAAAATCAACTGGAGTTCGAACTGAGCTCCCCAATCTTTCGTTCCAAGCCGATATCCACTGTACCACAAAGCACATATTCATAAATTGGGAGGCTAGCTTAAAGTTTTCATCCAGAAAATTGTCAACTATAGTGAATTAACATGGTAGATACAAATGCGCACAATGTGAAGAGACAAGAATGTCACCTTTCATATTGATATTGTGTTGTTCTGCATCATTGTTTAAAATTTTTGTTATATTATGTACGCTTGTTGTACACTAGGCGTAGTTGTGTAGTGAAAGATTTGGTCGGGAAAAAGATGGATTCATAGATGAACAATTTGAAAAATGATATTGAACGTTTGTTATATATTCTTTTACTATGGTGTATAATTTCGCCTACTTAATAAGCACAGTTCAGATTGAGTTTCTATTAATTGATCCTATTGTATCTGTTTTTCTTTTATTCATTTACTTTGGTTACTAAATTATACTAAATTGTTCGGTTGTCTAAAGGCCGTTTCGAAATATATGGTTGAGTTTTTTTTTATTCTGCTAGTAGAACTTTCCAAAGAAAAAAAATTCGTAGACCGTTACTGTTTGAAGTCAGCCATTTTCTTCCCCACCCCCTATCTGGGTACTGGACATTACTCCGAAGACTGAAGAAGACCAGCACATCACCAAGGCTGCAATACGACATGCTAGAGGACGACTTCACCCTGCAGAAAGAATACAATAACAGCGTGAGAAAGAAATATGAAGAACAAATTGGAAAAGGGCACTCAAAATGGGATTCACTAAAAGAAGCGATGGTGATCTTAACGAACAACCTATCCCCAAAGGAAATCAGACGCAGAAGAAAAAACGAGTGGATCACCAAGAGATCCTCCACATGATGCAAAGGAGACAAAAAATAACGCCAAGACACGGAGCAGAGTATAAGAAGCTTCACAGGGAGATAAGGAACAAATGCAGGCAAGCCAAAGAGGAATGGCTCGAAAACAAATGCGCAGAAGTAGAGAGACTGAGTAGGACCAACAAAGCAGAGATGCCTAAAGAGATAAGAGAACTGACAGGACAAAAAATCTGCTCCTGAACAGGATGCATAAAATCCAAGGAAGAAACAATCATATTAGAGAAAGAGCAAATACTCCAGGGATGGGAAGAGTATATAAAGGATCTTTTTTGCGACAAGAGAGAACAACCGAGAATACACAAGGAGATGGAATGACCAGAAATACTAAAATCCGAAATGGAAGCTGCAATGGCCAAAATGAACAGAAACAAAACACCTGGTCCAGACGGCATAATGATAGAGCTGCTGACAGCCTTAGAAGAATATGGCATAGAAAAATTACCGAAATAATAAACGAAATTTATAGCAGCGGAATAATACCAGACGACATATGCAAGTCGATATTTATAGCCCTACCAAAGAAATCTGGTGCAAACGAGTGCGAATTACACAGAATTATCAGCTTAGTGAGTCACATTACAAAACTGATTGTCAGAAACCTGATGAATAGAGCGAGAAGCAGAATCAGGCCAGAGATAGGGCAGGGACAGTGCGGTTTCGTTAAAGACACTGGAACAAGGAACGTCATATTCATGATTAGGATGCTCTCTGAAAGGGCATTACAAATGACGAAAAACTTGTACCTATGCTTCATTGACTATGGGAAAGCCTTCGACAAGATACGACACAAAGAATTGTAGGAGATGCTCGGCAGACTCGACATTTTCGGGAAAGACATAAGAATGATCAAGAATCTCTACTGACAGCAAACGGCCTGCATACGGACAGGTAACGACCTCAGTAGATACACAAAGATAGAAAAAGGCGTCAGACAAGGATGTGTCTTTTCACCGGATTTGTTCAACCTATACAGCGAAAATATTTTGAGGACCCTAGATAACACGCCAGGAGTTGTTATTGGAGGCCACAACTTGAACAACATAAGGTATGCGGACAATACAGTGCTGATTGCGGACACGGGAAGGAAAATGCAAGACCTCATAGAGAAGGTAGCAGTGGAAAGTGACAAAAAGTGACTACAAATAAACTTTAAGAAAACTGAGTGCATGGTCATCAGCAAAAGATACAACACAAAATGCCAAATACAGGTGGGAGATACCAGGATCAAGCAAGTACAAACATTTAAGTACCTAGGAAGTGTTCTAACAAGAGATGGAAAGTGCGACACGGAGATCCGAAGGTGAATTGGCATGGCAAAGGACGCGTTCCAGAAGATGAGCAAAATACTAACACACAGGAAAATCTCAATAGAAAAAAAGAAAAGAGTGCTGGACTGCTACGTGATGTCAGTTCCTCAATACGGCAGTGAATGCTGGACAATATCATCAAAAATGAGGACAGAACTGGAAGCAGCCGAAATGTGGTTCTACAGAAGGATGCTGCGGATATCCTGGACTGAGCATGCAAACAACGATAAGGTGTTGGAAAGAATGGCAAACAAAACGAAAATTGATACTGAGCATCAGGAAGAGACAACTGAAGTTCCTAGGACACGCAATGAGGAAGGAGAGGATGGAGGACCTGATACTGACTGGTCGGATAGAAGGAAGGAGAGACAGAGGAAGGCAGCGAATAACATATTTGCAGGGTCTGATCAGGTGGATGACGGAACGGGGTTGCCAGGAGCAGCAGGAGCAAACATACTAAGAGCCACAAGGGATAGGGAGACATGGAGAACCATGATTGCCTACGTCCTGAAGGGACGGGTCACATAAAAGAAGAAGAAGTGCATTTTACATTGACGAAATAATTGCTTTATTGAACAATGTAGTGCCGGTGGAATTTAAACAAAATTAAATATTGTTTTGAAAGGTCAGGTGTGCAAAAACATAAGTAGTATTCGTAATTTTGCTTTTATGCACAGTGTAGTCAATGTCAGAAAATATAAACTCGGAAATAATAGAAAAATGCACAAGTGAAGCTGTCGTTTCTAATGAAATTTGTCAATATAACGGGGAGAATTAAAGAGAGGCAAGAGAGATCTGAAGACGGATACATCGGGGTTAACAAGTAAAAAGCAGATTTGATTGAGAACAGAAGACGAACCCCAACAGTTAACTGTCCTTTATAAGGGTGTGTGCTAACTCTCCTTTCAAACTCCACTTTGCACAACCACATCACCGAAGAAAATGAATAAATATAATATATATTTTTACATTTTTTTGTGTTAATCTCTGATGTCAACACGATCCCTTAATTTGGTTCCAGTTTCATTTCATCAAAGTTGTACACAACAAGTACAATAAGTTCATCATTCAAGGGAACGATTAAGGATGTGGTTAATAAATGATAATTTTCAGAACTTTTTTCAGATACAAGTCAAATTATCACGCGATATTGAAGGAAAACAATACATAATTTGCACTCCTTTTCTCGGAAGTATTTTTGTTACTCTTCTCCAAAATATTACTGTTTTTTCATATATTTTACCCCTCATTTAATACCGTTTTTAACAGTACTCTTCAAATGATTTGAGTATAGGTTATCATTAATAAACCATTCATCATTCTGTTAAAAAAGATTCTTAAATCTATATCAATTATTTGTTAAGTCGCTGAAAATTGTTTTATACTCAATAAATATATTATTTTAATAAAACCGAAAGACGTTAGCTGTTTGTTAATATTATAAGAAAGGTAAGAATCGATGTCCATTTAATGTTGAGCCAGTTCATATATGATTTGATAAAAAAATACTTTCAAAAGCAGCCAATGTTTAATTTAGGCAAATAGGCTCGTCAGTATTATAAGTATGTTCCCTTTCGGAGATGGATCCCTAGTGAACAGTTGCGCTCTATATGTAACATAATTGGAGAGAAGATATGGCACGGTGTTTATTTGCAACCTAAATATGACAAGTATTACAAAATATCATTTCTTGTGAATCCCTGTATTTTGAAGATGTGTTCAAAGTTTTTTGTTCTTGTTACGTAACAGCCTGCTGTTAATTGAACACTCAGGTATTATCCGAGATGAAGACAAAAATACAATAGATTTCTTTGCAATTTATGCCATGATAATATCCTATATGATCAAGTGAAAGTCGCACTAAGAATTAAAAGAATTATGTTATTAAATTAGATGCCAATATCAACAACTCAGATGGTGGGGCTCATATTTATAACAAAAAAAAAGAAATAATTTGTTATTTTGCATTGTACAGCACCTGATTTAGTAATCGAACTTCACCAAACGTTACATTGATATTTAACGACGTAGATATGTTATATATCTGAAACACATCGGTCTACCAATTAGTTTATGCCATGTGCAGTATTATTTGCTTATTGGATAGTAATCGTTTTAAAAAGATCAGCATAGTGGAGTGCTATCATTTGATATAAATCATGTAGAAAAGTTAATATTAAGGAAGTCGCTTTTTCAAACAACTTTCAGCTTCTGTATATTCTCAATAATCTCTTTAATTCAATCTTTTTTTTTTAAATTAGCATTTGTCATCCTTTGAATATATCGTATCACTGGAAGACAAGTAGAAAATCTCATCATATGTGATGTAATAATCTTTAGAATAAAAAGAAAATGAGAAAAATAAATATAAGATAATCATGTTTATGTATGAGAAAGCACATTCTCATATTCGCATGGTCTGAGCTTAAGTAAACAACCAGAGAGGATTGAAGTGAAAATTATTATCGTTTAATATCCGTGCATTCTATTATGAGTAAAGAAAGGGTGTCAATCAGAAATGAAGAAATGAAGAAGTAGATAAACGAATGATGTATGAGAGTAGATATCTGGTAAAAAAGGAAGATTAACGTAGATGTTGGGAAACGGCAATTGGATTATAATAATAATATCATAGCTTGACGATGTTAAGAAACTGTTCATGAAAAGAATGATACATCGATAAACGCAATAAATTTTAAGGAAAATTTGGATATATTTCAAATCCCACACTTTTCTTTTAACGGTTTCATTTTGGTGAAAACACGTGTTTACATATACGCTCCACTTTTATACTACTGAAACCATAACACCTCTCGTGTGTATTCGAGAATCTTCATCAGAAATGTGACCACCAACAGTGTCTGTATTGGTTCCCCTCTCTTTTATGAAAAAATGTACTGAAGTGTATCTGGTTCTCGAGAAGAGAATTTGCAATATAATCGATTCCGACCTGACTGTATGACTCCAGTCACTTTCTCACTGACATGATGTGGCTTCCTCTGTCTTTTCTACAAATATTTTATGTCCTCTACTTCAATGAGCTTCGTTCTCTGGTACCTCTCTCTAAAATTATAACACGAGCAACCAAACTGGCAAAAAGGTCCCACAATTTTACAGTCAAAATTACCAAATGCACCTTCCACATTTGTTCTAACAGCTTCTTTACTCACACCTTCTGCCTGTGAATCTCTCTTCCAAATACTTGCTTCCTTGATAGATACAATCTTCAAGAGTGTAAATGCAAAGTCACTTGCCAACTCTTATTTTCTTTGACATCCATAATTCCCCAACACCCCTTGAATCTTGTTCTCCTCCATTTTTCTCTACTCTAACCCAACTCTTTTAACACCAGTATTCTCAACCTTCTGGTACCCATTCTTTAACCTCATCCAGTAACCGGTTTCCCTTCGGTTTATCTTTCTTTTCACTCTCCTCCTATGTACCCCTTTACTCTCCTCCTATGTAGCCCACTGCGCACCCGTGGCAATACTTCCTTGCTTCGGGTGAAATTATTTAAAACATCATGGAACACAAGCAACCGTCAAGTTCATTTGCATGGTGTAAAATCTTTAAAGAAAAATATATATATTCCGCATTCTAATCTTGCTCTCGTAAAGCCTATATCTGCTAAGTTTCGCCTCCAAAACCTAAACAAAAGAATAAGTAAATATTTCTAGTAAGAAATTTATTCTTAAACTTATATTATCTACAATCGTTATTTTGGGGTATACTCGCATTTGAAATATTCACTGTATCAACATCCTTGATTCTGTCAAAAACGTAATATCATTTTTTATCTATTAGACCAATTATTTCTATCACTTCGACAGGGAGATTAATTTCATTTAAATCACGATACCTCTTCTTCTTTTATGTACATTGTCCCTTCAGGACGTAGGCGATCATGGCCTTCCACGTTTCCCTATCACTGGTGGGTCTTAGCACGCTTTCTCCTGTAACGTCTCTCAGCCCCCGTTCTGTCATCCACCTGCTCAGGTCTTTTAAATATGTTATCCGCTGCTTTCCTCTGTCTCATTTTCGCTCTATCTGGCCTGTTAGTATCAGGCCCTCCAAGCGCTTCTTCCTCATCGCATGTCTCAGTAACTTCAGTTGTCTCTTCCTGATACTCAATATTAATTTCCTTTTCGTTTCCATCATTTCAAAAACCTCGTCATTGCTAACATGCTCTGTTCACGATATCCGCAGCATCTTTCTGTAGAACCACATTTCAGCTACTTCAAGTTTTCCCATCATCTGTGTTGCAATGCATAAACCTACATGTTTTATGTTCAATTTAAAGCCACAGCGCAAACTCAAAAATACTTATATTTATGGATATAGAATTGCGGCAATGAAGATATTCGCGATGTAAATGCCATATTGGGAATTAATGATATTTTCAATCATTTATGCCAAACATGACACTAAAACAACTAATACGAAACAAGTTATTGCGTGTGAGCGATTCTGAGAAAAACAAAACTTTATTAAGAGAAAAAAATAACCGGAATTAAGAAGACAGAAGATAAAGATTGATATCACATACACATTTTTGGAAATCAAAATTGGCTGAAAGACATAAAAGAGACTATTGCAATAGGAATAAGTTTAGCAGAGAATATACGCGTAGATGAGAAGCCCTGGCTGCTAATAAATCTAGTCAGTCAGTTTAGAGCTATAAGTGATACACGCTTATCTCGAAAGAGTCATGACTAAGTGGGCATAATTTTTCCGCAGTAGATTGTCATTATATTTTGCGGAAGACTGGTTGGCAACCAAAGCGGGTAAACCCATTCTGTCCTGCTATTTAACTCGTAATTGGAGAGAGAAGCAACGGATTAATACCTTCATAAGAGTTATTTGCGCGTATATACATGCAACGAATTCAACTGGGATTCGAACTCGGCTCTTCCAGATTCACTGTACCACAACTCACATCAACGCACAACGCCAGTCAATGACTACATTTAAATTAATACGTTTAAATTAATACGTTTAAATTAATACGTTTAAATTAATAACTTTGTTGTACATAAGAAGAAATATCATCAGAATAATAAACCTGAAAATATTTACAAAAACAATCACAGAGAATCTACGTTCTGGCAGTGGGAAGCTAATTACAGTTGAGGTACCAGGTCAAATTCAAAAGCATTTCAAATATGTGTTTGTTTACAAAATTGCAAAAGGCCTGTTAAATACCAGTCCTCTTTTATGAAAGAGATTGCTTGACAATATCTGTACAGATGAAGATAGGAATGGTTGCAACAGAAAGGTGTTTCTATAGAAATACTCTGACAGTATTATGGACAAAGCGGGCAACAAATAGGAAATTTTAAGAAAAATGGTAAGATAAAGAGAATTTATACTCAAACTCAGAAACGGACATCTAACATCATTCGGGAAAATTTTAAGAAAATAAAAGCTGGACAATTTTACACTCAGAGATCTGATCCACGTAAATGAAACATGCAGTAACAGGAAAACACCTACCTGACAAATTTTTGAAAATGCATAACGACAAATTTATTTTCATACAAATATTCAGCAAATAGAAGATCCAAGAAGCACACAATGGAGAGAGTTACTGTTAGGTGTTGTTTGTGCATAAGGAATATTATTGTTAATCCTAGTATTGAAAAAGTCATTATTGCAGAGAATGAGTAAATGTCCATCCGGTAGTATATTAAAAAATAACTGAAATTCTTTTCTATTTTAATAACATCGATTGGCAAGAATATGTGAAAATGTTTAGTCAGTTTGCCTACTTTAAAATTCATTATGGTTTTGATAGCAAAATTTTATAAGAATTATATAAATTATAATTGTATGATTTTGCTTTCCAGTTTCAACATTCAGTGGTAACAAAATTAAATTATATGTTTTAATAAATTAGGACACGTAATTTCAAATTTATAGTTATAACGACATATATAACAGGAAAACCAAAAATGAAAATTTGTATTTATTAACGGTCAGTTCATAATAGGTCTCTAATGACAGCATTGTGCCTGAAACCCTTAGACGTAGGATAATATTTATAGTCATTAATCTATCACTAATATATCTGTATATATTACATTAAGCACTGTTCTATTATTACCAGAAAAATAAGAGAGTTTTGTAAATTGCTTGAAGCATTTTGTATATAAGGTATATGTGTAGGTATTTGATAGCAATCAAAATGTCTTTGCCTGTCCACCAGCGGACCTGAAATCAAACTTTCCTATTATTATGAAGATGAGATTCAGATCTCGAAATACTAATAAATAATAAATTGATGATCCTCAACACCTTCTTTACCTTCCTTTATTTTACTAAACGCGTTTTGATAGCCATCAAATAAATTCCATATACAAGAAAAATATATAACCATAGGAATATTTATTGATACCAGTAGATAGCCATATATAATATACTGTTTTATAGAGTTGCCATCTCGACTACATTGCTGTACACCTCATAATCAGGGAACAGACATAGGTTTCATATCAATCAGCTGGATGTCTTCCATAAAGTGGTCCAGCGCATTCGGTAGATATAACTTTGACGGCTGTGCGTACTGATTTAGTAAAATGCAACATTTGTGTAACTCGAGACTTTTTTGATGCAGTCACATTTTCACTGGGCTGTCTATCTTGCTACGATGAGTGACGGCAGAATTCCAATGGTTTTTATCTACCGCCAACTTATTAGTGGGCCAGATAACTGTTTGGCAGCCTTGCTGAGATATGAAGACAAACTCAAGAATAATCCTTCAACTATCATCGTGCCTCATACTAACTTCAAGTGACTTGCCATGAATACTATTCACTGGATATTTTTTGCCAGAGTGGCATAATAGATTTTTGAAATCAGTCGCTAAGTGACAAAATTCAACAGTAAAAATCATCAGTAAATATATCTTTTGATATGTTCCACTGTTGCATAACATATGGATTTGTATGAGGGCCACAAGTGGAACTGAAATGTTACATAGGGCACAAACATAAAACCTGAATGAGGGAGTCGTGTCCTAATACGTCCAAATAAAAGGTAGAGTCCTCACATACACACACAAACACATACACCTCATACACACAAACAAATACAAACACAAACACACACACACGTACATATATATAATTTGCAATACTTATCCATAAATGGGTATGATGATTGCTTACTCAGCAATCCAATTACTATTTTCATTGAATGAGGAGGTATTATTGAGATGCTTTCTGGATTTTGATTTTTTTTTTTCGTCACTTAATTTGTGTAAATAATTTTGCTATTCAAGGGTATTTTCAACTTTTACTAAGTTAAAACTTTGTAAGCCTCAGTCACTTTTTCTTTTTTTTTTCTTTTTAATTGGAGTAGATAGTTTCTAATATCGCCAGGTCTCACACTCCACCCCCTACTTTTGAATGAGTTTAGAGGTGATCACCTTGTTTCTTGTTTAGGAAGGGGTTCCCGGTTCATCCCCTTTCTCTGGTCTTGGTGTTAGTTCAGCTGGAAGCTCTTTGCAGTTAGGGAGTATGGTGGCAACGTCTTTACATTCTGAGGGTACCGGGTTGGCAGTTTCCTGGTTGCTGCTTCCGACTGGTAGTTAGGAGCCCGAACTCTTGCGTAGCGTCTTGAGAGGCTGCTCTGATCAACAGTTGAATAATACCGGGGTCCTTGTAGTGCCATATCACGCATGGACGGGCGTCCCTGCATGAACGTTCGGTGGGCAACCCCGAGGCCACATTATGTTGTAGGCCGCGCCAGTCTCCATCCTTCACAAGTTGCAAATGATTGACCGACTGATTCTATTCTAAGACCACTCCTTAACTGAATTACTGTGGAAAAAAGCAAACATAATAACAAAACTAAACCAGCTCATTTGAAAACGCCCAAACCTGTCTGCATCTCTTTCACTAACATACGCAGCATCCGCACCAACTTCCCCAGCGTAGATTCTTTCCTCCATAATAACTCACCTGATATATTAGCCCTATGTGAAACTAATCTTAACCCTTTTATCCCCCCATCTGAGTTCTGCGTCCCTGGCTACCTTCCCCTCTTCAGGAAGGACTCCAATGTTCATATGCATGGACTTGGTGTCTATGTCAGCGAACACCTTCCTTTAGCTAGGGTGTCATCTTTTGAATCCCCAGATCATTCTTTCATGTGCTTCCGCCTCTCACTTCTCAGCTCGATTAGCTATCTCTTCTTTCTGTACCGCTCTCCTTCCTCCCCTGACTGTTCGTTACTTGACATCATTTCTGACAATATTGACAAAGCCATTTCTACCCATCTCTCTGCCCATGTATTCGTGTTTGGTGACTTTAACGCCCACCACACCAAGTGGCTGAAGAACGCTGTCACTGACCCTGCTGGTGTCCACACCATGAACTTTTCAATCACCCAATCCCTTACGCAAGTAGTGGACTTCCCCACGCGTTTCTCCGACAACCCTAACGGAAGGGACTCACTTCTAGACCTCTGCTTCACTTCCATCCCATACTCTTGCACTAACAGACAACTCTGCCGACTTGGAAACTCTGACCACACTGTAGTGTCCGTCAATATTTCACTCCACTCTCGCCCGACCCATGAAACACAGACAAGTAGAATATCCTACTGCTATCAAAGAGCAGACTGGGATTCGTTCCGAAACTTCCTCTGTGACATCCCTTGGAACAACGTCTTTAGTCTTCCCATCGAAGAATGTGCATCCGAGGTCTCCTCCTGGGTTAAGGCTGGCATCGATGCCTTCATCCCTGCTAGGAAATTCCAGCTTAAATCTCATTCGTCTCCATGGTTCTCACCCGTTTGCTCGGCTGCCATTGCCCACCGGAATCATTTCTTCCTACTCTATCGTAACTATGCGTCGGAACAAAACAGGCGCCTTTTCACTTCAGCTCGTAATAAGTGTAAAAGGATACTTAACGAAGCTAAGATGTTGTTTGCTGCCAGAATGAAGCAACGCATAGCATGCTCTAAATTCGGCTCTAAAGACTACTGGCGACTCTGTAAAAGAGTACTTAACAAGAGCAAGTCCACAATACCCCCGCTAATCAACAAATTTGAGGTCCTCACCTCCCCAGCAGATAAGGCTGAATGATTTGCCCGCAGATTCTCGAACAATTCGAGTCTGGACTCGTCTGGAGTTTTTACACCCGATTTCTCACCTAGAACCAAGGCACAACTGAATGATGTCCACATTACACCTTCGCTTGTCTCTAAGATAATCTTAAAACTTGACCCTCACAAAGCGAGCTGTGGTGACGGAATCCCAACCATAGTCTCAAAGAAATGTGCCCCTGAACTCTCCTCTATCCTTTCTAAGCTCTACAACCTCTGCCTATCTGCTTCCTGCTTTCCTGCCTGTTGGAAATCTTCCTCTATAGTTCCTATATTTAAAAACACTGGAGAACCCTCTGACCCTGCAAATTACCGCCCTATCAGCCTTCTTCCGATCTTTGGCAAAGTGTTCGAAGCCATTATCAACGCCGAGGTGGTTCAGCATCTCACAGCACACAGGCTCCTCTCGGACAAGCAATATGGTTTCCGCTTCACCAGGTCTACTGCTGATATGCTAACGACCATCACCGAGTATATATACCAGGCACTCGACAGGAATGGCGAAGCTCGAACCGTTGCATTGGATATATCTAAGGCGTTCGACAGAGTTTGGCATGCTGGCCTTCTATGTAAACTGCGGACCTATGGTATAACTGGACATTTGTTTGAACTAATCCAGTCATTCCTCTCTAACCGCACAATGAAAGTGGTATTAAACGGACATGCCTCTCAGAACTACCATACAAACGCAGGTGTCCCCCAAGGCTCCATCTTAGGTCCTACACTCTTCCTGATATATATTAATGATCTCCCTGATTCCATAAGAACCCAAATAGGTTTGTACGCCGATGACACCACAGTTTACTCTCGCCTCCAACAAAAATATTGTGTAGGCGTCAAAGCTAACCTCGCAGCCGAGATTGAAAAAGACCTCCAATCCATATTGGACTGGGGTAAGAAATGTGTATTTATTGTGTCAAACTACACAATTGCGGCACAAGGCCTAGTTTGGGAGGGGGAACAAAAACTGAGGTTGGTCGTGCAGTGCGCTATCTTATTCCTAGCTAATTTCATTCGTGACCCAAGCGTACGTTACAATTTTTCTCTATCACCAAAAGAAGTTATCCTTCGACACTCATACCTATCATTTACCAGAATTCCACAAAACACTCCGGGGAATCTATATAAAAACCCAATGCGTATAAAAACTTTTCTTTTTACAATGTTCATAATTTTTTCATACAAAAATATATATCTTAAAAATTATACAGTGAAATGACACAGGGGAGAAGGGGTATGATGTAATATCCCAAAATAAAAAGAAACAAAAAAGAACAAACAAAACATTGTGTTACCTGGTCCCAACCCACCCACAAATAAACAAAGAGGTCACTGTATTCTGCCTGTTGGACAAAATCAAGCCACACTCTTTCTACTGGGAATGGGGAGGAGCACAAAAACATTAGGGTTGGGAATGAAAAAATTCTGATTCAGGCATGACATAAACGGAGGTAAAAATAACACGGGAAATAGGGGGTCATGCGCTGAGTCATAACAAAATCAGAGTGCCGGGAAACAGGCGAGGACATACATTCATACTCCTTAACTAGGAACACAAATGAGTACTAACCTTAACCATGGGAAGGGTTCCAGAGGAATCCAACCCGATGCGACGTAGCAGGTCTAAAACAGAAAATCAAGGCCAGCCCCAGTCACGCGAACCAGGCTCGCCACAGTCACCCACCTTTTGCTGAAATCTGTCGGGTGCAATCGTTTCCAATCAGTACTAATCTTCATTTTGAGCTGATGCTCAAAATATCTGATCAGATCCTGATGTGAAAGACGACCACCCCGCAAGACCTCCTCCAGACGCGTCGTCCATATCACCATACGAGCCGTGGCCAGTAGCACCAGAAACACCATTCGTTTCACTCCAGAGTACGGTGGCGACACATTGTCAACAGCGTATGCACGATCAATGAGCAAAAGCTCTCGCGGCGCGATACGAGCAGTCAACTCGCCGACTCGATCCCATATTGGGCGAACGCGCGAACAATGGTAGAAGGCGTGCGAAGACGTCTCCTTGATACCAAGGTTGCAACGTTCACAGTCCGGCAAATCCGCCGAGCCCACTATGAAACGCGAGTCATTGAGAGACAAGCCATTCCGAGCTAATCGCCAGGTCAAAGAAAACTCAGGGTTGCTGAGATACTCCGATCCTGGCGCCCACGACCAATGAGAGCGATATTCACCCTCCGTCATGCCGAGCTTCCTCCTGAGTCGATCCTTTGCGACACCCTCCACTAGCCCTCGATAGAAGAGCTTCCTAGGCTGTGAAAGGTGACTGGACCGCGGAATGGCCGACAAGGCCTTGCGGCATTCGAGAATGAACTTGGATTGCTGACGAGGATTACGGCAGCACCTCGAGATCGGGGGAGTGATAGTGAGGCTCGGGAACGCGTCCCGCACTACCCCCGAAAGCAAACCGTCGTTCATTAACGCACGTCTGAGGAATGCCAACCTCGAGGCAAGCTTGTGGCTCACCAAGTGCGGAACCCCCAGACCCCCATTGCACGGACGTTGGTAACAGACACGTTTGTCGACGTGATGCCTGCGTCCTCTCCAGAGAAAGGAGATTAGCAGACGCTCGAGCGCCTCCTCACGCGCCTGACAAAGTGGAAGTACAGACAGCCGGTAAAGGATCTTGGGAAAGAGGTATGTGGCACACACCTCCGCCAAGCCCTTTAAGGACAACCGCCTTCGTTGCCAAATCTCGACCAGCGCAACGACCTTTGCCTGTACTTCAGACCAATTCTTCTCCAACTGCAAGTCCGGACCAAACCAAACTCCGAGGAGCTTGACCGGCCCGTCCGTCCAGCTGAAGGGCCCCGGGAGGGAGATTCCCTTCCAGGCACCTAACCGCAAGCCGGAAGACTTGTCGCAGTTAATCTTGGCCCCAGTCACCTGTTCGAACCGTACAAGCGCCTTCTGTACCGCTCTTATGTCCCCGTGAGAAGACACAAAAACCGATACGTCATCGGCGTACGCAGAAACCCTGGCTCGAGCGCCTCCACCAGGGACAGCAATTCCACGTAGGGCCGGCCTGCACGCCCTGTCCTTTAGCCTGCGAAGGAGGGGCTCCAACGTCAGGACGTAAAGTAAGGACGACAGCGGACAACCCTGTCGGACCGACCTAGACAGCGCAAAGGCGCTCGACAGCTTCCCGTTCACCTGCACCACAGCCGTGGGGGAGCGATACAGGAGACTGATCCAGCGGCTGAAGTCGGTTTCGAATCCAGCAGCCTGCAGGACAGCCGCCAGGTAGCCATGGTCAACCCTATCAAATGCCTTGGACTGATCTAAATTGATCAGCGCAGCTCGTTCGTCGTCTTCTACTCCCTCTACGATCGTGCGTATCAAGTGCAGGTTGCTCTGAATTGTTCGGCCCTTCACAGCACAGGTCTGTTCAGGTCCCAACAGAGACTCGGCAACTAGCTGCAAGCGATTCGTCAGGATCTTGGCCAGAATCTTTAACTCTGTGTTTAGCAGAGTTATGGGCCTGTAATCGTCTAGATCCCTCCCAACATTCTTGCCTTTTCTCAACAGCGTGACCACACCCCTGGTGAACCGATTGGAGATGGACCCCTGCCGGAACCAGTTGTTGAACACGACGGTCAAGATCGGGACAAAAATGTGCGACAGCTTCAAGTACAATTCATAGGGCAAACCATCCAAACCCGGCGACTTGCCTCTGCCGACCGTCTTCAAAGCCGCGTAGACTTCGTCCTCGGTAATCTCTCCCTCGCAGCTAGCCGCTTCAGCCGGCAAAAGCCGGGGAAAGTCAGCCAAATAGCTGCGAAACTCCTCGTCGCGGAGACCAGGCTCCTTGGTAAACCGGTGCTCGAAGTGCTGGCGAAACGCCTCGCACATGCCATCGGTCGACCTTAGGGTGTGTCCATCCGGGTCTCGTATCTCTCGGATGTACCGATCGCCGCTCCGACGAACTTCTTCCCGACGCAATGAAGCGCCCATGCTCACAGCTTCAGAAGACATCTTGCTTAACTTATGTCTAACTATCTGACCCATGTAACGATCGCTATTCGACCGTTCAAGGGCCTTCTTAGCTACGGCTATAGCTAGGGGATCACCGCCAGCCTCCGCCCGGGAAAAGTTATCTTTAAGTGTCTTCGCCTTCTTAGCCTTATCTAGGTTGAGCCGTTGGCTATATTGAGTGGCGAAAGACCTAATGCTATCCTTAAGTCTAGCCCACCACTTATTCCCAATGACTCGCCCAGTTAACGCCCTGAACTACGCTGATGAGCTGGCGCTGAAAGTCCCGCCTGTCCAGCAAGGACTGGTTGAACTTCCAGTAGCCAGCCATCCTAGGCCTAAAGTCTAACACCACACGGGCACAAACGAGTTTGTGGTCCGTGTAGCCTAACCAGTGGAACGTCGGGCATTCTAAGAAGTCTATGTCGGCTTCTCTCACTAACACTCTGTCAAGGTAGCTAACCACCTTGGTAGAGGGCCAACTATGCGCCCACGTCCACATGCTCCCGCCCGGATGATCGACCCGGTATCTATCGACAAGACCATAATCGCCGATCAGATCAACCAGGCTGCGATCACCACGCCTCCCGCTAGCGCCCCACCCTTTATCCAGCTTGGGGTCCAGGACGGCATTCCAGTCCCCCACTAGAACTAGTCGCTTGGAATCGACTAGGAAGGGCCCTAACAGACTTAAAAAATCAACTCGCTCACCTTGTTCGTTGGGCGCATACACCACGATCAGACGAAACGACTTGCTGTTCACTGCAATATCGGCGACGATCAGCCGGCCCTCGGCACCGTGATGGACAAGGTCGACCCTCGCATCCAGGGTACGCTTCACCAGCAAAGAAACACCTCTGGCTTGCCGGTTCCGATATGTTGAATAAACGACAAAGTCGTTCGCCAGCACACAGGCATCGACGTCGCAAACAAAGTGCGTCTCTTGGATCGCGGCAACATCCACACCGAACGACAAGAGGTCACGAAGCAGGCGGGACGCCTTACCCCGATCCCTCAGGCCATTCGCATTCACAGTAGCCAGCTTGATAGACATGATTCAGATCTGAAGAGGTAAATCCACTTAGTCGCATACCGGTCGGAAATCCCTGGCAGTTAGGACCCCGACGGATTGTCCCAGGGAGCCTGTACCAACGTCGGACGTAATCCGTCCGCCAGAGACAATGCCGCCAACGTCCGTGGGGTACGTTAGTTTTAGCGTCCTATACAAGCAGGGGTGGATCAAAACGGGGACCCTCCCTGTGCACAGTTTTTTCATTTTTCTCAGCTCCGGCGTGTTCCGGATGCACATGTTGATTGTTGGGTATTGCTCTTCGACCCTCTCGACGTGCTCCCAGACCCTCAGATTTCCCCCTGTGCACCGCACAAGGGCAATGACGCCTGGGGCCTGGGAAAAGTTCTTTGGGTTCTCCGTCGAGAGGTTGTCCACCTCCTTCAGTTTGAAGAGTGGTTTCAACAGCGAGCGTCTCTGCGCGCCGTACTGCTTGTACGTATCCTCTTCCACGTGAAGTAGTTCCTCTCCCTTGGGGAGAGGTTTCTTCTTTTTCACTTTTGCGGGAGGGGGTGTGGGTTCAGGTGCAGGGGACGGGGTGTGAGGTGTAGTCGGAGTCGCGAGTTCCGTGGGGGGCTGGGTAGGTTTGTGGGGGGAGGTGGGCAGACTTCGAGAAGTCAGGGATTTCAGGGGCGTCAGCTGAAACACAGGGGGCTGGGGGGGTCTCTGTGGGGACGGCGGGTAGCTCCTCGCCTTGTTCGCGTAAGTTCTTTTTGCGGGGGTGGTGGGGGCCGACGCTGCTCTCTGCTCTCTTTCCGCGCTCCTGCTTTTGCGGGGCGCTTTGTTCTTGCTTCGGGTAACCTCCTCCTCCTCCTCCTCTCTTCCTCGCTTGAGCGAGGAAGAGCGTGAAGACTCCTGATGTTCGCTTGCTTGTTGCCCTTTGTGGGGCGTGGTGTCCTTTTTGGCCGCTGGCGCTGTCTTGGTGGCCGCTGGTGTTGTTTTAGGAGTAGGCCTCCTTTCCGCTGCTGGTGGTGTAGTTGGTGAGGTAGGCTGCACTTTGCCCCTCTTGCCCACCGTCTGCCATTCTCCGTCCTTAGCGGACTTGGTCGTCTTCTGTGCTTGTTTGGTTGGTTCTTCTGTTGTCTCTTTCTGCTGCTGCTCCTTCTGTTCTTTCGTGGCCGGGTTCCTTGTTGGGCAGTCTTTGGCCATGTGTTTGGTTGCGCCACATGCCCAACAGCACGGCTTCCTACCCTCCACCACGACGTAGATGGAGCGTTTTTTGCAGGTGATGATGTTTGGTATTTGGTCGAATTCTTTGTGAGTCACCGTCACCTGCAGTTCGTAATCGCCAGTCTTGTAACCGGACTTGGAGAGAATGGCAGACACCTGCGCCACACGGCTGTATTGGGAGAAGAAGGCACCCAGGTGGTCCTCCGAAATGTGCAAGGGGACGCCGTGCAGGGTGACTTTTGCCCTCTTCGTCCCCATGTACTCTGTTTGCAGGCACAGCGTTTTGGTTAGCATCGTTGTGCCTGCCAGCTGCCTCGCCTCCTCCGCTGTCGCCAGGAGGACGTCCCACGTCGCATGAGCCCTTTTGGCCACTGCCTTGGCCCTTAAGTTGAGGCTCCTGATGCTTTCCTCAATTGTGTCTCGGTTCACCCCGACCAGCTTCAGTGTCTTTGGGTCTTTGGTGACGAGCGAGATTATTCTCGGCTCCAGGGTGTCGGGGACAGAGAGCAGCTCCATTTTGGAAATGTAATTGGCGTAATCGTGCCGAAGTTCCTGGTAGTACTCCTCCCCTTTCTTCAGCTTGCCGTCCTTGCGTTTGTCGCCCCAGGCCTCGGGTAGCGCTGGAGCGGGCGAAGCTGGTAGGGGTGCTGCTGGTACGGGTAATGCTGCTGGTTTGGTCGCTGCTGCAGATTTGGTTGCTGCTGCAGGTGCAGTCGCCGCTGCTGGGTTGGTTGCTGCTGCAGGTGCAGTCGCCGCTGCTGGGTTGGTTGCTGCTGCAGGTGCAGTCGCCGCTGCTGGGTTGGTTGCTTCTGCAGTTGCAGGTTTGGTTGCTGCTGCTGCTGCTGGTGTGGGAGATCCGAACAGCGTCTTCTCCCACTCCGTCATAGTGAGTGCTATGACGTCGGCGTCGTCGGCGTCGCGCAGCTGCCAATCCCCTTCTTTCCCTCCCATCGAGTCCGTGGTGGGAGGGAGGGGCGACGCTGGCCTTTGAGAGGCCATCGCCTCCGCGGAGGCGGAAGAGGGTGTTGCCTGCCTGCAGTCGACTGCCCCGGTGTCCGCTCCGTACCAGATACCGCCTGGCGGAACACTCGGCCCGAGCAATGAACTCGGGTGGGACAGGGGCCAGAGAGCAGGACAACCTACAGCAGACAACTGCTCCGGTGTTCCGCTCCGTAGCAGAAACCGCCTGGCGGAACACTCGGCCCGAGCAATGAACTCGGGTGGGACAGCTGCTACCGAAAGGACAGCCTAAAGCAGAGAGAGAGCGAAAGAGCAAAAATCGATTACCTTGTGCTGGAACAGATACTACACTTTGATCCGAGTAAAAAGTCCAAGGAAGCCACGGACTGGGGTAAGAAATGGCTAGTTTTATTTATCTTTTATTTTACAAAAAGATTATGGCACAAGGCCAAAAAATGGGAGGGGGAACACAACTTGGGGTGGTCTTCAGTACTCTATCTTATACCTAGCTAATCGGATTCACGACCCATACATACGTTACAATTTTCTCAATCACCATAAGAATTTGTCCATCAACACTCATACATATCGTACACCAAAATACCGCAAAAACCATACCAGGGACCTACAAAACGCCCCAAATGTACATAAAAATTTGTGACTATTTACAAATATAATACAAAAATAGATTTAAAAATTTGTGCATGAAATGACATGATGGGAAGGGGGAATGAAGAAACAAAAAACCCCAAACTAAAAACAATTTCAAATGAACATCATATACATGGTGTTAGTAAGACCCAAACACACCCACATAATTAAAGAGGCCGCTGTATTCTGTCTTAAAAGACAAAATCAAGAAGCACTCTTTCTAAGGGGAATGGAGCAGCAGGGAACAAAAATAAATTGGACTGGGGAATATATAAGACTGACCCAGCCGAGAATAAACGGGACAAAATAACAAAGGACAAAGGGGATCTCGAACTGGATCATAACAAAAGCGTTGGAGCCGGGAACAGGCTAGGACAACCCATACACTCACATTAACTAGGTACACAAAAGAATTTCTACCTTAACCACGGGAAGGGTTCCAAAGGAATCCCCCCCGATGTGATTAGCAGATCTAAAAAAGAAAATCAAGGCTAGCCCCGGTCACACGAACCAGGCTCGCTGCATGTATCCACCTTTCGCCAAAGTCTGTCGGGTGCAGCCGTTTCCGTTCAGTTCTAATCTTCATTTTGAGCTGGTGCTCAAAATATCGGATTAGATCCTGATCCGAAAGACGACCGCCCCGCAAGACTTCCTCCAGTCGCGTCGTCCATATCACCATTCTAGCCGAGGCCAGCAGCGTCAGAAACACCATCCGCTTCACTCCAGAGTACGGGGGCAACACATTGTCCACAGCGTATGCGCGATCAATGAGCACGAGCTCCCGCGGCGCGATACGAGCAGTCAACTCGCCGACACGCGCCCACAACGGGCGAACGCGAGAACAATGGAAGAAGGCGTGCGCAGACGTCTCCTTAATTCCAAGGTTGCAACGTTCACAATCTGGCAAATCCGCCAGGCCCATTGCGAAACGCTTGTCATTGAGAGACAAACCATTCCGAGCCAATCGCCAGGTCAGAGAAAACTCAGAGTTGCTGAGCCAATCCGCACCTGGCGCCCAAGACCAATGAGAGCGGTACTCCACTCTCGACATGCCGAGCTTACTCCACAGCTTATCCTTCACGGCACCCTCCACTAATCCCCGATAGAAGATTTTCCTAGGCTGTGAAAGGTCACTGGACCGTGGAATGGCCTGTAAAGCCGCCAGACATTCGAGCAGGAATTTCGGTCGCACCCAAGGCCTGACGGTCAGCCATAGGGTCGGGGGCGTGATGGTAAGGCAAGGGAACATGTCCCTCACTACCCCCGCAAGCAACCGATCTTCCTCCAACGCGCGCCTGAGGAATGCCAACCTTGAAGCGAGCACGTGGCTCCTCAAGTGTGGCATCCCCAGACCCCCTTGACACGGACGGAGGCAACAGACTCCTTTGTCGACCATGTGTTTGCGTCCTCTCCAAAGACAGGAGAATAGCAAACGCTCGAGCGCCTTCTCATGATCGTCACAAAGGGGAAGTACTGACAGCCGGTAAAGGATCATGGGAAAGAGGTATGTGTTACACACCTCCGCCAAGCCCTTCACGGAGAGACCCCGTCGACGCCAAATCTTGACCGACGCGCCGACCTTTGCCAGTACTTCTGACCAGTTTTTCTCCAGCTGTAAGTCCGGACCGAACCAAACTCCGAGGAGCTTGACCGGCCCGTCCGTCCAGCTGAAGGGCCCCGGGAGGGAAACACCCTTCCAGGCACCTAACCGCAAGCCGGATGACTTGTCGCAGTTAATTCTGGCCCCTGTCACCTTCTCGTACCGTACAAGCGCCTGGTGTACCGCCTCTATGTCCCTGCGGGAGGACACAAAGGTCGTTACGTCATCGGCGTACGCGGAAACCCTGGCTCGAGCTCCGCCAGGGACTTCAATTCCACGCAGGACCGGACTGCCCGTCTCGTCCCTCAGCCGGCGAAGGAGGGGCTCCAACGCCAAGACATAAAGGAGAGAAGACAGTGGACAACCCTGTCGGACCGACCTAGACAGCGCGAAAGCGCCCGACAGCTTCCCGTTCACCTGTACCACAGCCCGGGGGGAGCGATACAGAAGGCTAATCCAGCGGCTGAAGTCGGGTTTGAATCCGGCGGCCTGCAGGACAGCAGCCAGGTAGCCATGGTCAATCCTATCAAATGCCTTGGACTGATCTAAATTGATCAGCGCGGCCTCATCGTCGTCTTCTACACCCTCTACGATCGTGCGAATCAAGTGCAGGTTGCTCTGAATTGTTCTCCCCTTCACAGAACAAGTCTGATCCGGTTCCAACAGAGACTCGGCAACTAGCTGCAAGCGATTCGTCAGGATCTTGGCCAAAATCTTTAACTCTGTGTTTAGCAGAGTTATGGGCCTGTAATCGTCTAGTTCCCTCCCAACCTTCTTGCCTTTTCTCAACAGCGTGATCACGCCCCTGGTGATCCGACCGGGGATGGACCCCTGCCGAAACCAGTGGTTGAACACGACAGCCAAGAGCGGGACAAAAAGGTGCGACATCCTCAAGTACAATTCATAGGGCAAACCATCCAAACCTGGCGACTTGCCACTGCCGACCTTCTTCAAAGCCACGTAGATTTCGTCCTCCGTAATCTCCCCTTCGCAGCTAGCCGCTTCAGCCGGCGAAAGCCGGGGAAAGTCAGCCAAATAGCTGCGAAACTCCTCGTCACGGAGACCAGGCTCCTTGGTAAATCGGTGTTCGAAATGCTGCCGGAACGCCCCGCACATGTCGTCAGTGGACCTAAGGAGATGTCCCTCCGGGTCGCGTACCTCTCGAATGTACCGGTCGCCGGCTCGGCGAATTTCTTCCTTGCGCAGTTCCGCGCCCATTTTCATAGCTTCGGAAGACATCTTGCTTAACTTAGCCCTAATTACCTGACCCATGTAGCGCCCGCTAGTCGAACGCTCCAGGGCCTCCCTGGCTAAGGCTATCTCTAGGGAATCCCCACCAGCCTCCGCCCGGGCGAAATTAGCTCTAAGTGTCTTTGCCTCCGCAGCCTTATCTAGGTTGAGCCGCTGGCTATATTTGGTGGCGAAAGACCTAATGGAGTCCTTAAGACTAACCCACCACTTACTCCCAATGACTCGCCCAATTAACGCCCGCTGAACTAGTTTTGTCAGCTGGTCACGAAAGTCCCGCCTGTCCAGTAAGGACTGATTGAACTTCCAATAACCAGCCAACCTAGGCCTAAAATCTAACACCACACGGGCACAAACGAGTTTGTGGTCCGTGTAGCCTAACCAGTGGAACGTTGGACATTCTAAGAAGTCTATGTCGGCTTCTCTCACTAACATCCTATCCAGGTACGCAGATACCCGGGTAGAAGGCCAACTACGCGTCCACGTCCACATGCTCCCTTCCGGATGATCGACCCGGTATCTGTCGACGAGACCAAAATCGCCGACCAGATTGACCAGGCTTCGATCACCACTCCACCCGCTAGCGCCCCTCCCTCTATCCCATTTGGGGGTTAGGATGGCATTCCAGTCCCCAACTAAGATTAGCCGTGTTGAATGCACCATGAAGGGCTCCAACAGCCGAAAGAAAGAGACACGCTCACCTTGAACATTGGGCGCATAAACCGCAATCAGCCGGAACGACTTGCTTTTCACTGCAATATCGGCCACGATCAGCCGGCCCTCGGCACCGACATGGACAAGGTCAACCCTCGCGTCCAGGGTACGCTTAACCAGCAAAGAAACACCTCTGGCCCGCCGGCTCCCATATGCTGAATAAACGACAAAGTCGCTAGACAGCACACACGAGTCGACTTCGCAAACAAAGTGAGTCTCTTGGATCGCGGCCACATCCACGCCGTACGACAAGAGGTCACGAAGCAGGCGAGCCGCCTTACCCCGATCCCTCAGGCCATACGCATTCAAACTGGCTATCTTGATAGACATTTCTTAGGCCTGAAAAAGAGAAACAGAAAAAACATGCAACAACGGCTCTAATCACATACGGGGAAGAAATCTCTGGTGGATGGGACCCCGACGGACTGTCCTAGGGACCCTGTACCTATATCGGACGTAATTCGTCCGTCCAGGACAATACCGCCGACGTCCGTTGGATAAATAAGTTTTACCACCCTATATAAGCAGGGGTGGAGTAATACGGGGAACCTCCCCGAACAATTTTTAGCCATTTTCCTCAATTCAGGTGACTGTTCTTTGACCATGTTAAGTTTTGGATACTGCTTCTGGACCTCTGCGATATGGTCCCAGACCCGCAGGTTCCCCCCGGTATTTCTTACCAGGGTGATGACACCCGGGGCCTGGGCAAAGTTCCTCGGGTCTTCCGTAGAGAGACCCTTCACAGAGGTCAATTTTAAAAGAGGCTTCAGTAGCCTTTCGTCGCTGCGAAGACCACTCCTCTGAAATGTTGTCCTGTACTTTCATCAGGGCGTCCCCGCGAGGGAGGGCATTTTTTTTCCTAGCCCTAGAGGGAGTGGGAGTAGGAGAAGGGGAGGGAGTGGGAGTTGATGCGCTAGATTTAGCCAGGGGGGTCAGTTTAAAAACTGGGGACTGGGAAGCTTTAAGCGGGGAAGCGGGAAGGCTTCTTGCCTTGTCCGCATAAGTCCGTCTTACGGGGGACACCGGTAGCGACGAGCATTTCTCCTTGTGCACCTTTCTCTCTCTGCTCCTGCTTTTCCGCCGCGACTTAGGGCTGTCGTGTTCTTCCTCCGCTTCCTCGTCTCTCCCACGTTTGAGAGACGCTGCCCTTTCCACCTCCATCTCCATACTAGGCGAGGGGCTCTTTTCCTTTTGGGAACCCCTTTCCGGTTGGACTGGAGACCTCTTCACCGGGGTCTCCTTCACCGGGGTCTCCTTCATCTTAGCCGGCGTTTTGGCAGGTGGCGGCACCTTCGCCGGGGATGGTGTCTTATTCTTCTTCCTGCCTACCACCTGCCACTCGCCGTCCTTGTTGGCAGCTGGAGCCGGTGCTGGTGATGCCGTCTTTGCTTTTGCTTGCTCCTGCGGTAGTTGCTTGGCTGGTTGGGCCTTTGGGGCAGGATTCTTGGTGGGGCAGGTCTTTGCCACATGTTCCGCCGCCCCGCAGACCCAACAGCACGGCTTCCTGCCCTCTACAATAATAAATATCACGCGACCCCTGCAGGTGAGGATGTTAGGAATTTTTTCGATATTTTCCTTCGAAATGGTCAACTGCAGGGTCATGTCGCCTGTTAAAATTCCGGCCTTGGACCGCAGCGAGGAAACACAGGCCACCTTTCCATAATTGGCGAAAAAGGCACCTATGTGGTCCTCTGCAATGTCCATGGGGACGCCATGCAGGGTAACCTTGATCTTCCTGGTCCCCATATATTCAGTGTGGAGTTGTAGCGTTTTAGTCTCCAGGACAACTCCAATTAATCTTTTGGCTTCCTCTGCTGAAGCCAGCAGGACATCCCACATGGCATTGCTCTTCCTCGCCACGGCCCTAGCATTCAACTTCAGAGTTGCAATTGCCTCCTCAAATGCGTCTCTAGTTATTCCTACCATCTTATGAGACTTGATGTCTTTAGTTATCAGCGTAATAATACGCACTTCTATTTTAGCTAGTTCTTCCGGAACAGAGACCAGCTCAGTTCCTTTAATGTACTGAGCGTACTTGACCTTCATTTCGTCATAGAACTCTTCTCCCTTCATTATCATCTTTCCCCCTGTCCATCCAGAGGTCGAGGGTTTAGGTGATCCCGGTCCTGATAGCACAGTTACTGATGCTGGTAAACCAGCTGCTGGAACTGAAGGGGCATTAATCCGCGGCGGCAATGCCCAATCCCCCTCCTTTCCTCCCACCGAGGCCGTGGTGGGAGGAACTACTTCCCCAGGCCCTTCCGAGGCCATGCCTCCCAAGAGGCCGAACCACGGACGCTTGTCTTCCGGCGTTTCGCGTTTTACCGCTACTTTTGCGCGGGCCTGAGCAATAAACTTAGGCTGGAACACAATTGTCCAGGAAACAAAGCAATAGTAAGTATCACTATGGAACAGATACTACACTTTGATCCTCTGCCATTTACCACACAACACAAGATTGGGAGGAAATGACTAGTTTTATTTATCTTTTATTTTACAAAAAGATTATGGCACAAGGCCGAAAAATGGGAGGGGGAACAAAACTTGGGGTGGTCTTCAGTACTCTATCTTATACCTAGCTAATCGGATTCACGACCCATACATACGTTACAATTTTCTCAATCACCATAAGAATTTGTCCATCAACACTCATACATATCGTACACCAAAATACCGCAAAAACCATACCAGGGACCTACAAAACGCCCCAAATGTACATAAAAATTTGTGACAAATATAATACAAAAATAGATTTAAAATTTTGTGCATGAAATGACATGATGGGAAGGGGGAATGAAGAAACAAAAATCCCCAAACTAAAAACAATTTCAAATGAACATCATATACATGGTGTTAGTAAGACCCAAACACACCCACATAATTAAAGAGGCCGCTGTATTCTGTCTTAAAAGACAAAATCAAGAAGCACTCTTTCTAAGGGGAATGGAGCAGCAGGGAACAAAAACAAATTGGACTGGGGAATATATAAGGCTGACCCAGCCGAGAATGAAACGGGACAAAATAACAAAGGACAAAGGGGATCTCGAACTGGATCATAACAAAAGTATTGGAGCCGGGAACAGGCTAGGACAACCCATACACTCACATTAACTAGGTACACAAAAGAATTTCTACCTTAACCACGGGAAGGGTTCCAAAGGAATCCCCCCCCGATGTGATTAGCAGATCTAAAAAAGAAAATCAAGGCTAGCCCCGGTCACACGAACCAGGCTCGCTGCATGTATCCACCTTTCGCAAAAGTCTGTCGGGTGCAGCCGTTTCCGTTCAGTTCTAATCTTCATTTTGAGCTGGTGCTCAAAATATCGGATTAGATCCTGATCCGAAAGACGACCGCCCCGCAAGACTTCCTCCAGTCGCGTCGTCCATATCACCATTCTAGCCGAAGCCAGCAGCGTCAGAAACACCATCCGCTTCACTCCAGAGTACGGGGGCAACACATTGTCCACAGCGTATGCGCGATCAATGAGCACGAGCTCCCGCGGCGCGATACGAGCAGTCAACTCGCCGACACGCGCCCACAACGGGCGAACGCGCGAACAATGGAAGAAGGCGTGCGCAGACGTCTCCTTAATTCCAAGGTTGCAACGTTCACAATCTGGCAAATCCGCCAGGCCCATTGCGAAACGCTTGTCATTGAGAGACAAACCATTCCGAGCCAATCGCCAGGTCAGAGAAAACTCAGAGTTGCTGAGCCAATCTGCACCTGGCGCCCAAGACCAATGAGAGCGGTACTCCACTCCCGACATGCCGAGCTTACTCCACAGCTTATCCTTCACGGCACCCTCCACTAATCCCCGATAGAAGATTTTCCTAGGCTGTGAAAGGTCACTGGACCGTGGAATGGCCTGTAAAGCCGCCAGACATTCGAGCAGGAATTTCGGTCGCACCCAAGGCCTGACGGTCAGCCATAGGGTCGGGGGCGTGATGGTAAGGCAAGGGAACATGTCCCTCACTACCCCCGCAAGCAACCGATCTTCCTCCAACGCGCGCCTGAGGAATGCCAACCTTGAAGCGAGCACGTGGCCTCCTCGTGTGGCATCCCCAGACCCCCTTGACACGGACGGAGGCAACAGACTCCTTTGTCGACCATGTGTTTGCGTCCTCTCCAAAGACAGGAGAATAGCAAACGCTCGAGCGCCTTCTCATGATCGTCACAAAGGGGAAGTACTGACAGCCGGTAAAGGATCATGGGAAAGAGGTATGTGTTACACACCTCCGCCAAGCCCTTCACGGAGAGACCCCGTCGACGCCAAATCTTGACCGACGCGCCGACCTTTGCCAGTACTTCTGACCAGTTTTTCTCCAGCTGTAAGTCCGGACCGAACCAAACTCCGAGGAGCTTGACCGGCCCGTCCGTCCAGCTGAAGGGCCCCGGGAGGGAAACACCCTTCCAGGCACCTAACCGCAAGCCGGATGACTTGTCGCAGTTAATTCTGGCCCCTGTCACCTTCTCGTACCGTACAAGCGCCTGGTGTACCGCCTCTATGTCCCTGCGGGAGGACACAAAGGTCGTTACGTCATCGGCGTACGCGGAAACCCTGGCTCGAGCTCCGCCAGGGACTTCAATTCCACGCAGGACCGGACTGCCAGTCTCGTCCCTCAGCCGGCGAAGGAGGGGCTCCAACGCCAAGACATAAAGGAGAGAAGACAGTGGACAACCCTGTCGGACCGACCTAGACAGCGCGAAAGCGCCCGACAGCTTCCCGTTCACCTGTACCACAGCCCGGGGGGAGCGATACAGAAGGCTAATCCAGCGGCTGAAGTCGGGTTTGAATCCGGCGGCCTGCAGGACAGCAGCCAGGTAGCCATGGTCAATCCTATCAAATGCCTTGGACTGATCTAAATTGATCAGCGCGGCCTCATCGTCGTCTTCTACACCCTCTATGATCGTGCGAATCAAGTGCAGGTTGCTCTGAATTGTTCTCCCCTTCACAGAACAAGTCTGATCCGGTTCCAACAGAGACTCGGCAACTAGCTGCAAGCGATTCGTCAGGATCTTGGCCAAAATCTTTAACTCTGTGTTTAGCAGAGTTATGGGCCTGTAATCGTCTAGTTCCCTCCCAACCTTCTTGCCTTTTCTCAACAGCGTGATCACACCCCTGGTGATCCGACCGGGGATGGACCCCTGCCGAAACCATTGGTTGAACACGACAGCCAAGAGCGGGACAAAAAGGTGCGACATCCTCAAGTACAATTCATAGGGCAAACCATCCAAACCTGGCGACTTGCCACTGCCGACCTTCTTCAAAGCCACGTAGATTTCGTCCTCCGTAATCTCCCCTTCGCAGCTAGCCGCTTCAGCCGGCAAAAGCCGGGGAAAGTCAGCCAAATTAGCTGCGAAACTCCTCGTCACGGAGACCAGGCTCCTTGGTAAATCGGTGTTAGAAATGCTGCCGGAACGCCTCGCACATGTCGTCGGTCGACCTAAGGAGATGTCCCTCCGGGTCGCGTACCTCTCGAATGTACCGGTCGCCGGCTCGGCGAATTTCTTCCTTGCGCAGTTCCGCGCCCATTTTCACAGCTTCGGAAGACATCTTGCTTAACTTAGCCCTAATTACCTGGCCCATGTAGCGCCCGCTAGTCGAACGCTCCAGGGCCTCCCTGGCTAAGGCTATTTCTAGGGAATCCCCACCAGCCTCCGCCCGGGCGAAATTAGCTCTAAGTGTCTTTGCCTCCGCAGCCTTATCTAGGTTGAGCCGTTGGCTATATTTGGTGGCGAAAGACCTAATGGAGTCCTTAAGACTAACCCACCACTTACTCCCAATGACTCGCCCAATTAACGCCCGCTGAACTAGTTTTGTCAGTTGGTCACGAAAGTCCCGCCTGTCCAGTAAGGACTGATTGAACTTCCAATAACCAGCCAACCTAGGCCTAAAATCTAACACCACACGGGCACAAACGAGTTTGTGGTCCGTGTAGCCTAACCAGTGGAACGTTGGACATTCTAAGAAGTCTATGTCGGCTTCTCTCACTAACACCCTATCCAGGTACGCTGATACCCGGGTAGAGGGCCAACTACGCGTCCACGTCCACATGCTCCCTTCCGGATGATCGACCCGGTATCTATCGACGAGACCAAAATCGCCGACCAGATTGACCAGGCTACGATCACCACTCCACCCGCTAGCGCCCCTCCCTCTATCCCATTTGGGGGTTAGGATGGCATTCCAGTCCCCAACTAAGATTAGCCGTGTTGAATGCACCATGAAGGGCTCCAACAGCCGAAAGAAAGAGGCACGCTCACCTTGAACATTGGGCGCATAAACCGCAATCAGCCGGAACGACTTGCTTTTCACTGCAATATCGGCCACGATCAGCCGGCCCTCGGCACCGACATGGACAAGGTCAACCCTCGCGTCCAGGGTACGCTTAACCAGCAAAGAAACACCTCTGGCCCGCCGGCTCCCATATGCTGAATAAACGACAAAGTCGCTAGACAGCACACACGAGTCGACTTCGCAAACAAAGTGAGTCTCTTGGATCGCGGCCACATCCACGCCGTACGACAAGAGGTCACGAAGCAGGCGAGCCGCCTTGCCCCGATCCCTCAGGCCATACGCATTCAAACTGGCTATCTTGATAGACATTTCTTAGGCCTGAAAAAGAGAAACAGAAAAAACATGCAACAACGGCTCTAATCACATACGGGGAAAAAATCTCTGGTGGCTGGGACCCCGACGGACTGTCCTAGGGACCCTGTACCTATATCGGACGTAATCCGTCCGTCTAGGACAATCCCGCCGACGTCCGTTGGATAGATAAGTTTTACCACCCTATATAAGCAGGGGTGGAGTAATACGGGGAACCTCCCCGAACAATTTTTAGCCATTTTCCTCAATTCAGGTGACTGTTCTTTGACCATGTTAAGTTTTGGATACTGCTTCTGGACCTCTGCGATATGGTCCCAGACCCGCAGGTTCCCCCCGGTATTCCTAACCAGGGTGATGACACCTGGGGCCTGGGCAAAGTTCCTCGGGTCTTCCGTAGAGAGACCCTTCACAGAGGTCAATTTTAAAAGAGGCTTCAGTAGCCTTCGTCACTGCGAAGACCACTCCTCTGAAATGTTGTCCTGTACTTTCATCAGGGCGTCCCCGCGAGGGAGGGCTTTTTTTTCTTAGCCCTAGAGGGAGTGGGAGTAGGAGAAGGGGAGGGAGTGGGAGTTGATGCGCTAGATTTAGCCAGGGGGGTCAGTTTAAAAACTGGGGACTGGGAAGCTTTAAGCGGGGAAGCGGGAAGGCTTCTTGCCTTGTCCGCATAAGTCCGTCTTACGGGGGACACCGGTAGCGACGAGCATTTCTCCTTGTGCACCTTTCTCTCTCTGCTCCTGCTTTTCCGCCGCGACTTAGGGCTGTCGTGTTCTTCTTCCGCTTCCTCGTCTCTCCCACGTTTGAGAGACGCTGCCCTTTCCACCTCCATCTCCATACTAGGCGAGGGGCTCTTTTCCTTTTGGGAACCCCTTTCCGGTTGGACTGGAGACCTCTTCACCGGGGTCTCCTTCACCGGGGTCTCCTTCATCTTAGCCGGCGTTTTGGCAGGTGGCGGCACCTTCGCCGGGGATGGTGTCTTATTCTTCTTCCTGCCTACCACCTGCCACTCGCCGTCCTTGTTGGCAGCTGGAGCCGGTGCTGGTGAAGCCGTCTTTGTTTTTGCTTGCTCCTGCGGTAGTTGCTTGGCTGGTTGGGCCTTTGGGGCAGGATTCTTGGTGGGGCAGGTCTTTGCTACATGTTCCGCCGCCCCGCAGACCCAACAGCACGGCTTCCTGCCCTCTACAATAATAAATATCACGCGACCCCTGCAGGTGAGGATGTTAGGAATTTTTTCGATATTCTCCTTCGAAATGGTCAACTGCAGGGTCATGTCGCCTGTTAAAATTCCGGCCTTGGACCGCAGCGAGGAAACACAGGCCACCTTTCCATAATTGGCGAAAAAGGCACCTATGTGGTCCTCTGCAATGTCCATGGGGACGCCATGCAGGGTAACCTTGATCTTCCTGGTCCCCATATATTCAGTGTGGAGTTGTAGCGTTTTAGTCTCCAGAACAACTCCAATTAATCTTTTGGCTTCCTCTGCTGAAGCCAGCAGGACGTCCCACATGGCATTGCTCTTCCTCGCCACGGCCCTAGCATTCAACTTCAGAGTTGCAATTGCCTCCTCAAATGCGTCTCTAGTTATTCCTACCATCTTATGCGACTTGATGTCTTTAGTTATCAGCGTAATAATACGCACTTCTATTTTAGCTAGTTCTTCCGGAACAGGGCCAGCTCAGTTCCTTTAATGTACTGAGCGTACTTGACCTTCATTTAGATGTAGAACTCTTCTCCCTTCATTATCATCTCCCCCTGTCATCAGAGGTCGAGGTTGGTGTGATCCCGGTCCTGGTAGCACAGTTACTGATGCTGGTAAACCAGCTGCTGGAACTGAAGGGGGATTAATCCGCGGCGGTAATGCCCAATCCCCCTCCTTTCCTCCCCACCGAGGCCGTGGTGGGAGGAACTACTTCCCCAGGCCCTTCCGAGGCCATGCCTCCCCAGAGGCCGAACCACGGACGCTTGTCTTCCGGCGTTTCGCGTTTTACCGCTACTTTTGCACTGACCTGAGCAATGGCTTAGGCATTTCATTTAATTGTCCAGGAAACAAAGCAATAGTAAGTATCACTATGGAACAGATACTACACTTTGATCCTCTGCCATTTACCACAACACAAGATTGGGAGGGAAATGACTAGTTTTATTTATCTTTTATTACAAAGATTATGGCACAAGGCCGAAAAATGGGAGGGGGGAACAAAACTTGAGGTGGTCTTCAGTACTCTATCTTATACCTAGCTAATCGGATTCTGACCATGCATGCAGTTACAATTTTCTCAATCACCATAAAATTTGTCCATCAACACTCATACATATCGTACACCAAAATACCGCAAAAACCATACAAGGGACCTACAAAACGCCCCAAATGTACATAAAAATTTGTGACTATATACAAAATATAATACAAAAATAAATTTAAAAATTTGTGCATGAAATGACATGATGGGAAGGGGGTATGAAAAAGAAACAAAAATCCCCAAAACAAAAACAATGTCAAATGAAAACATATACACTGTGTTAGTAAGACCCAAACACACCCTCGCAATTAAAGAGGCCACGCCTTCTGCTTAAAGGCAAAATCAAGTAGCTCTCTTTCTACAGGGAATGGAGAAGCAGGTTAAAAATAAATTGGACTGGAGAATATATAAGGCTGACCCAGCCGAGTATAACAGCGGGACAAAATAACGCTGGACAAAGGGGATCTCGAACTGGATCATAACAAAGCGTTGGAGCCGAGGCAGAGCTGGACAAGCACACTACTCACATTAACTAGGTACAAAAAATTTCTACCTTAACGGGAAGGGTTCCAAAGGAATCCCCCGATGTCGATTAACAGATCTAAAGAAATCAAGGCTAGCCCCGGTCACACGAACCAGGCTCGCTTGCATGTATCCACCTTTCGCAAAAGTCTGTCGGGTGCAGCCGTTTCCGTTCAGTTCTAATCTTCATTTTATTGGTGCTCAAAATAGGATAGATCTGATCAGACGACCGCCCCGCAAGACTTCCTCCAGTCGCGTCGTCCATATCACCATTCTAGCCGAAGCCAGCAGCGTCAGAAACACCAATCCCTTCCTCCCACGAGTACGAGGCAACACATTGTCCACGGCGTATGCGCGATCAATGAGCACGAGCTCGGCGCGTGCAGGCAGTCAACTCGCCGACACGCGCCCACAACGGGCGAACGCGCGAACAATGGAAGAAGGCGTGTGCAGACGTCTCCTTAATTCAAGGTTGCAACGTTCACCGTCTGGCAAATCCATGGGCCATTGCGAAACGCTTGTCATTGAGAGACAAACCATTCCGAGCCAATCGCTGAGTCAGAGAAAGCTCAGAGTTGCTGAGCCAATCTGCACCTGGCGCCCGGCATTCAATGAGGCGGTACTCCACTCGACATGCCGAGCTTACTCCACAGCTTATCCTTCACGGCTTATCCACTAATCCCCGATAGAGATTTTCCTAGACGAAAGGTCACTGGACCGTGGAATGGCCTGTAAAGCCGCCAGACATTCGAGCAGGAATTTCGGTCGCACCCAAGGCCTGACGGTCAGCCATAGGGTCGGGGGCGTGATGGTAAGGCAAGGGAACATGTCCTCACTACCCCCGCAAGCAATGATCTTTCCTCCAACGCGCGCCTGAGGAATGCCAACCTTGAAGCGAGCACGTGGCTCCTCAAGTGTGGCATCCCCAGACCCCCTTGACACGGACGGAGGCAACAGACTCCTTTGTCGACCATGTGTTTGCGTCCTCTCCAAAGACAGGAGAATAGCAAACGCTCGAGCGCCTTCTCATGATCGTCACAAAGGGGAAGTACTGACAGCCGGTAAAGGATCATGGGAAAGAGGTATGTGTTACACACCTCCGCCAAGCCCTTCACGGAGAGACCCCGTCGACGCCAAATCTTGACCGACGCGCCGACCTTTGCCAGTACTTCTGACCAGTTTTTCTCCAGCTGTAAGTCCGGACCGAACCAAACTCCGAGGAGCTTGACCGGCCCGTCCGTCCAGCTGAAGGGCCCCGGGAGGGAAACTCCCTTCCAGGCACCTAACCGCAAGCCGGATGACTTGTCGCAGTTAATTCTGGCCCCTGTCACCTTCTCGTACCGTACAAGCGCCTGGTGTACCGCCTCTATGTCCCTGCGGGAGGACACAAAGGTCGTTACGTCATCGGCGTACGCGGAAACCCTGGCTCGAGCTCCGCCAGGGACTTCAATTCCACGCAGGACCGGACTGCCCGTCTCGTCCCTTAGCCGGCGAAGGAGGGGCTCCAACGCCAAGACATAAAGGAGAGAAGACAGTGGACAACCCTGTCGGACCGACCTAGACAGCGCGAAAGCGCCCGACAGCTTCCCCTTCACCTGTACCACAGCCTGGGGGGAGCGATACAGAAGGCTAATCCAGCGGCTGAAGTCGGGTTTGAATCCGGCGGCCTGCAGGACAGCAGCCAGGTAGCCATGGTCAATCCTATCAAATGCCTTGGACTGATCTAAATTGATCAGCGCGGCCTCATCGTCGTCTTCTACACCCTCTACGATCGTGCGAATCAAGTGCAGGTTGCTCTGAATTGTTCTCCCCTTCACAGAACAAGTCTGATCCGGTTCCAACAGAGACTCGGCAACTAGCTGCAAGCGATTCGTCAGGATCTTGGCAGCCAAAATCTTTAACTCTGTGTTTAGCAGAGTTATGGGCCTGTAATCATCTAGTTCCCTCCCAACCTTCTTGCCTTTTCTCAACAGCGTGATCACGCCCCTGGTGATCCGACCGGGGATGGACCCCTGCCGAAACCAGTGGTTGAACACGACAGCCAAGAGCGGGACAAAAAGGTGCGACATCCTCAAGTACAATTCATAGGGCAAACCATCCAAACCTGGCGACTTGCCACTGCCGACCTTCTTCAAAGCCACGTAGATTTCGTCCTCCGTAATCTCCCCTTCGCAGCTAGCCGCTTCAGCCGGCGAAAGCCGGGGAAAGTCAGCCAAATAGCTGCGAAACTCCTCGTCACGGAGACCAGGCTCCTTGGTAAATCGGTGTTCGAAATGCTGCCGGAACGCCCCGCACATGTCGTCAGTGGACCTAAGGAGATGTCCCTCCGGGTCGCGTACCTCTCGAATGTACCGGTCGCCGGCTCGGCGAATTTCTTCCTTGCGCAGTTCCGCGCCCATTTTCACAGCTTCGGAAGACATCTTGCTTAACTTAGCCCTAATTACCTGGCCCATGTAGCGCCCGCTAGTCGAACGCTCCAGGGCCTCCCTGGCTAAGGCTATTTCTAGGGAATCCCCACCAGCCTCCGCCCGGGCGAAATTAGCTCTAAGTGTCTTTGCCTCCGCAGCCTTATCTAGGTTGAGCCGTTGGCTATATCTGGTGGCGAAAGACCTAATGGAGTCCTTAAGACTAACCCACCACTTACTCCCAATGACTCGCCCAATTAACGCCCGCTGAACTAGTTTTGTCAGCTGGTCACGAAAGTCCCGCCTGTCCAGTAAGGACTGGTTGAACTTCCAATAACCAGCCAACCTAGGCCTAAAATCTAACACCACACGGGCACAAACGAGTTTGTGATCCGTGTAGCCTAACCAGTGGAACGTTGGACATTCTAAGAAGTCTATGTCGGCTTCTCTCACTAACATCCTATCCAGGTACGCAGATACCCGGGTAGAAGGCCAACTACGCGTCCACGTCCACATGCTCCCTTCCGGATGATCGACCCGGTATCTGTCGACGAGACCAAAATCGCCGACAAGATTGACCAGGCTACGATCACCACTCCACCCACTAGCGCCCCCTCCTCTATCCCATTTGGGGGTTAGATGGCATTCCAGTCTCCAAATTAAGATTAGCCGTGTTGAATGCACCATGAAGGGCTTCAACAGCCGAAAGAAAGAGGCACGCTCACCTTGAACATTAGGCGCATAAACCGCAATCAACCGGAACGACTTGCTTTTCACTGCAATATCGGCCACTAGATCAAATGGCCTCGGCACCGACATGGACAAGGTCAACCTCGCGTCCAGGGGTACGCTTAACCAGCAAAGAAACACCTCTGGCCCGCCGGCTCCCATATGCTGAATAAACGACAAAGCTGCTAGCCAGCACACGAGTCGACTTCGCAAACAAAGTGAGTCTCTTGGATCGCGGCCACATCCACGCCGTACGACAAGAGGTCACGAAGCAGGCGAGCCGCCTTACCCCGATCCTCATTACGCATTCAAACTGGCTATCTTGATAGACATTTCTTAGGCCTGAAAAAGAGAACAAGAAAAACATGCAACAACGGCTCTAATCACATACGGGGAAAAAATCTCTGGTGGATGGGACCTCGACGGACTGTCCTAGGGACCCTGAAATTTATATCGGACGTAATTCGTCCGTCTAGACAATACCGCCGACGTCCGTTGGATAGATAAGTTTTACCACCCTATATAAGCAGGGGTGGAGTAATACGGGGAACCTCCCCGAACAATTTAGCCATTTTCCTCAATTCAGGTGACTGTTCTTTGACCATGTTAAGTTTTGGATACTGCTTCTGGACCTCTGCGATATGGTCCCAGACCCGCAGGTTCCCCCCGGTATTCCTAACCAGGGTGAGCACACCTGGGGCCTGGGCAAAGTTCCTTGGTCTTCCGTAGAGAGACCCTTCACAGAGGTCAATTTTAAAAGAGGCTTCAGTAGCCTTCGTCGCTGCGAAGACTACCTCTCCGAAATGTTGTCCTGTACTTTCATCAGGAGTGTCCTCACGAGGGAGGGCATTTTTTTTCTTAGCCCTAGAGGGAGTGAGTAGAGAAGGGAGGGAGGAGTTGAAGCGCTAGATTACTTGTGGGGGGTCAGTTTAAAAACTGGGGACTGGGAAGCTAAGCGGGGGAAGCGGGAAAGCTTCTTGCCTTGTCCGCATAAGTCCGTCTTACGGGGGGACACCGGTAGCGACGAGCATTTCTCCTTGTGCACCTTTCTCTCTCTGCTCCTGCTTTTCCGCCGCGACTTAGGGCTGTCGTGTTCTTCCTCCGCTTCCTCGTCTCTCCCACGTTTGAGAGACGCTGCCCTTTCCACCTCCATCTCCATACTAGGCGAGGGGCTCTTTCCTTTTGGGAACCCCTTTCCGGTTGGACTGGAGACTCCTTCACCGGGGTCTCCTTCACCGGGGTCTCCTTCATCTTAGCCGGCGTTTTGGCAGGTGGCGGCACCTTCGCCGGGGATGGTGTCTTATTCTCTCTTCTTCCTGCCTACCACCTGCCACTCGCCGTCCTTGTTGGCAGCTGGAGCCGGTGCTGGTGATGCCGTCTTCGGTTTTCCTTGCTCCTGCTGTGGCTGCTTGGCTGGTTGTCTTGGGGCAGGATTCTTGGTGGGGCAGGTTTTTGCTACATGTTCCGCCGCCCCGCAGACCCAACAGCACGGCTTCCTGCCCTCTACTATAATAAATATTACACGACCCCTGCAGGTGAGGATGTTAGGAATTTTTTCGATATTTTCCTTCGAAATGGTCAACTGCAGGGTCATGTCGCCTGTTAAAATTCCGGCCTTGGACCGCAGCGAGGAAACACAGGCCACCTTTCCATAATTGGCGAAAAAGGCACCTATGTGGTCCTCTGCAATGTCCATGGGGACGCCATGCAGGGTAACCTTGATCTTCCTGGTCCCCATATATTCAGTGTGGAGTTGTAGCGTTTTAGTCTCCAGCACAACTCCAATTAATCTTTTGGCTTCCTCTGCTGAAGCCAGCAGGACGTCCCACATGGCATTGCTCTTCCTCGCCACGGCCCTAGCATTCAACTTCAGAGTTGCAATTGCCTCCTCAAAAGCGTCTCTAGTTATTCCTACCATCTTATGAGACTTGATGTCTTTAGTTATCAGCGTAATAATACGCACTTCTATTTTAGCTAGTTCTTCCGGAACAGAGACCAGCTCAGTTCCTTTAATGTACTGAGCGTACTTGACCTTCATTTCGTCATAGAACTCTTCTCCCTTCATTATCATCTTTCCCCCTGTCCATCCAGAGGTCGAGGGTTTAGGTGATCCCGGTCCTGATAGCACAGTTACTGATGCTGGTAAACCAGCTGCTGGAACTGAAGGGGGATTAATCCGCGGCGGTAATGCCCAATCCCCTCCTTTCCTCCCACCGAGGCCGTGGTGGGAGGAACTACTTCCCCAGGCCCTTCCGAGGCCATGCCTCCCAAGAGGCCGAACCACGGACGCTTGTCTTCCGGCGTTTCGCGTTTTACCGCTACTTTTGCGCGGGCCTGAGCAATAAACTTAGGCTGGAACACAATTGTCCAGGAAACAAAGCAATAGTAAGTATCACTAT
>JBBBDQ010001215.1:0-97500 GCA_037127315.1 Ascarosepion bandense
TAGACGAGATAGAATAATGAAACTGGTATGATAAATGAAAAAGGACATTTAAATGATCTTCAAAATTTCAAAGATTCGTTGATAAGTAAGGTCTCTAATCTTATAAAATAGGTTTTTAGACGAGATAGAATAATGAAACTGGTATGAAAATAAAGGACATTTTACTCAGTCTTCAAAATTTCAAAGATTCGTTGATAAATGCAGGTCTCACAATATAAAATAGCTTTTCGACGAGATAGAATAATGAAACTGGCATGAAAAAATGAAGGACATTTATTGATCTTCCAAATTTCAAGGATTCATTGATAAGTAATATCTCTAATCTTATAAAATAGTTTTTAGACGAGATAGAATAATGAAACTGGTATGAAAATGAAGGACATTTATTGATCTTCAAAATTTCAAAAGATTCGTTGATAAGTAAGATTTCTAATCTTAGTAGGTTTAGACGAGATGGAATAATGAAACTGGTATATAAAGGACATTTATTGATTTCCAAAATTTCAAAGATTCGTTGATAAGTAAGATTCTCTAATCTTGCCAAAATAGGTTTTAGACGAGATAGAATAATGAAACTGGTATGAAGGACATGTATTGATCTTCAAAATTTCAAAGATTCGTTGATAAGTAAGGTCTCTAATCTTATAAAATAGGTTTTAGACGAGATAGAATAATGAAACTGGTATGAAAATGAAAAAGGACATTTATTGATCTTCAAAATTTCAAGTTCATTGATAAGTAAGGTCTACAATCTTATAAAATAGGTTTCAGACGAGATAGAATAATGAAACAGCTGAAAATGAAGGACATTTATTGATCTTCAAAATTTCAAGATTCGTTGATAAGTAAGGTTTCCTAATCTTATAAAATAGGTTTAGACGAGATAGAATAATGAAACTGGTATGAAAATAAAGGACATTTATTAGTCTTCAAAATTTCAAAAATTCGTTGATAAGTAAGGTCTCTAATCTTATAAAATAGATTTTAGACGAGATAGAATAATGAAACTGGTATGAAAATGAAGGACATTTATTTATTGAAATCTTCAAAATTTCAAAGATTCGTTGATAAGTAAGGTCTCTAATCTTATAAAATAGGTTTTAGACCGAGATAGAATAATAAACTGGTATGAAAATGAAGGACATTTATTGATCTTCCAAAATTTCAAGGATTCATTGTTGATAAGTAATGTCTCTAATCTTATAAAATAGGTTTCAGACGAGATAGAATAATGAAACTGGTATGAAATGAAGGACATTTAGTGATCTTCCAAAATTTCAGAGATTCTGGTGACAAAGTAAGGTCTCTAATCTTGCCAAATGAGTTTGGAGCGAGATAGAATAATGAAACTGTTGCTGAAAATAAAAAGGACATTTATTGATCTTCAAAATTTCAAAGATTCGTAGATAAGTAAGGTCTCTAATCTTATAAAATGAGTTTTTGAACGAGATGGAATAATGAAACTGGTATGAAAATAAAGGACATTTATTGATCTTCAAAATTTCAAAGATTCGTTGATAAGTAAGGTCTCTAATCTTATAAAATAGGTTTTAGACGAGATAGAATAATGAAACTGGTATGAAAATGAAGGACATGTATTGATCTTCAAATTTCAAAAGATCCGTTGATAAACCGAGTCTCTAATCTTATAAAATGGGTTTAAGACGAGATGGAATAATGAAACTGAACGAAATAAAAGGTGTTATTGATCTTCAAAATTTCAAAGATTCGTTGATAAGTAAGGTCTCTAATCTTATAAAATAGGTTTAGACGAGATAGAATAATGAAACTGGTATGAAAATGAAGGACATTTATTGATCTTCAACATTTCAAAGATTCGTTGATAAGTAAGGTCTCTAATCTTATAGAATAGGTTTTAGACGAGATAGAATAATGAAACTGGTATGAAAATGGAAAAGGACATTTATTGATCTTCAAAATTTCAAAGATTCGTTGATAAGTAAGGTCTCTAATCTTATAAAATAGGTTTTAGACGAGATAGAATAATGAAACAGGTATGAAAATGAAGGACATTTACAATGATCTTCAAAATTTCAAAGATTCGTTGATAAATAAGGTTTCTCATCTTATAAAATGAGTTTTAGACGAGATAGAATAATGAAACTGGTATGAAAATGAAGGACATTTATTGATCTTCAAAATTTCGAATTCGTTGATAAGCAAGGTCTCTAATCTTATAAAATGAGTTTAGATTGAGATAGAATAATGAAACTGGTATGAAAATGAAGGACATTTATTGATCTTCAAAATTTCAGATTCATTGATAAGTAATGTCTCTAATCTTATAAAATAGGTTTTAGACGAGATAGAATAATGAAACTGGTATGAAAATGAAGGACATTTATTGATCTTCCAAATTTCAAAGATTCGTTGATAAATGCGTCTCTAATCTTATAAAATAGGTTTAGACGAGATAGAATAAGGAAACTGAGTATGAAAATAAAGGACATTTATTGATCTTCAAAATTTCAAAGATTCGTTGATAAGTAAGGTCTCTAATCTTATAAAATAGATTTTGAACGAGATAGAATAATGAAACTGGTATGAAAATGAAGGACATTTATTGATCTTCAAAATTTCAAAGATTCGTTGATAAATAAGGTCTCTAATCTTATACAAAATAGGTTTTTGAACGAGATAGAATAATGAAACTGGTATGAAAATGAAGGACATTTGTGATCTTTGAAATTTCAGATTCATTGATAAGTAATGTCTCTAATCTTATAAAATAGGTTTCAGACGAGATAGAATAATGAAACTGGTATGAAAATGAAGGAACATTTAGTAGTCTTCAAAATTTCAAGGATTCATTGATAAGTAAGGTCTCTAATCTTATAAAATAGGTTTTAGACGAGATAGAATAATGAAACTGGTATGAAAATAAAGGACATTTATTGATCTTCAAAATTTCAAAGATTCGTTGATAAGTAAGGTCTCTAATCTCATAAAATAGCTTTTCGACGAGATATAATAATGAAACTGGCATGAAAATGAAGGACATTTATTGATCTTCCAAATTTCAAGGATTCATTGATAAGTAATGTCTCTAATCTTATAAAATAGTTTTTAGACGAGATAGAATAATGAAACTGGTATGAAAATGAAGGACATTTATTGATCTTCAAAATTTCAAAGATTCGTTGATAAGTAAGGTCTCTAATCTTATAAAATAGGTTTTAGACGAGATGGAATAATGAAACTGGTATGAAAATAAAAGACATTTATTGATCTTCAAAATTTCAAAGATTCGTTGATAAGTAAGGTCTCTAATCTTATAAAATAGGTTTTAGACGAGATAGAATAATGAAACTGGTATGAAAATGAAGGACATGTATTGATCTTCAAAATTTCAAAGATCCGTTGATAAGTAAGGTCTCTAATCTTATAAAATAGGTTTTAGACGAGATAGAATAATGAAACTGGCATGAAAATGAAGGACATTTATTGATCTTCAAAACTTCAAGGATTCATTGATAAGTAATGTCTCTAATCTTATGAAATAGGTTTTAGACGAGATAGAATAATGAAACTGGTATGAAAATGAAGGACATTTATTGATCTTCAAAATTTCAAAGATTCGTTGATAAGTAATGTCTCTAATCTTATAAAATAGGTTTTAGACGAGATAGAATAATGAAACTGGTACGAAAATGAAGGACATTTATTGATCTTCAAAATTTCAAAGATTCGTTGATAAGTAAGGTCTCTAATCTTATAAAATAGGTTTTAGACGAGATAGAATAATGAAACTGGTATGAAAATAAAGGACATTTATTGATCTTCAAAATTTCAAAGATTCGTTGATAAGTAAGGTCTCTAATCTTATAAAATAGATTTTAGACGAGATAGAATAACGAAACTGGTATGAAAATGAAGGACATTTATTGATCTTCAAAATTTCAAAGATTCGTTGATAAGTCAGGTCTCTAATCTCATAAAATAGATTTTAGACGAGATAGAATAATGAAACTGGTATGAAAATGAAGGACATTTATTGATCTTCAAATTTTCAAGGATTCATTGATAAGTAATGTCTCTAATCTTATGAAATAGGTTTTAGACGAGATAGAATAATGAAACTGGTATGAAAATGAAGGACATTTATTGATCTTCAAAATTTCAAAGATTCGTTGATAAGTAAGGTCTCTAATCTTATAAAATAGGTTTTAGACGAGATAGAATAATGAAACTGGTATGGAAATAAAGGACATTTATTGATCGTCAAAATTTCAAGGAGTCGTTGATAAGTAAGGTCTCTAATCTTATAAAATACGTTTTAGACGAGATAGAATAATGAAACTGGTATGAAAATGAAGGACATTTATTGATCTTCAAAATTTCAAGGATTCATTGATAAGTAAGGTCTCTAATCTTATAAAATAGGTTTTAGACGAGATAGAATAATGAAACTGGTATGAAAATGAAGGACATTTATTGATCTTCAAAATTTCAAAGATTCGTTGATAAGTAAGGTCTCTAATCTTATAAAATAGGTTTTAGACGAGATAGAATAATGAAACTGGTATGAAAATAAAGGACATTTATTGATCTTCAAATTTTCAAGGATTCATTGATAAGTAATGTCGCTAAACTTATGAAATAGGTTTTAGACGAGATAGAATAATGAAACTGGTATGAAAATGAAGGACATTTATTGATCTTCAAAATTTCAAAGATTCGTTGATAAGTAAGGTCTCTAATCTTATAAAATAGGTTTTAGACGAGATAGAATAATGAAACTGGTATGGAAATAAAGGACATTTATTGATCGTCAAAATAATTTCAAGGATTCGTTGATAATTAAGGTCTCTAATCTTATAAAATAGGTTTTAGACGAGATAGAATAATGAAACTGGTATGAAAATGAAGGACATTTATTGATCTTCAAAATTTCAAGGATTCATTGATAAGTAAGGTCTCTAATCTTATAAAATAGGTTTTAGACGAGATAGAATAATGAAACTGGTATGAAAATGAAGGACATTTATTGATCTTCAAAATTTCAAAGATTCGTTGATAAGTAAGGACTCTAATCTTATAAAATAGGTTTTAGACGAGATAGAATAAGGAAACTGGTATGAAAATGAAGGACATTTATTGATCTTCAAAATTTCAAAGATTCGTTGATAAGTAAGGTCTCTAATCTTATAAAATAGGTTTTAGACGAGATAGAATAATGAAACTGGTATGAAAATGAAGGACATTTATTCATCTTCAAAATTTCAAAGATTCGTTGATAAGTAAGGTCTCTAATCTTATAAAATAGGTTTTAGACGAGATAGAATAATGAAACTGGTATGAAAATGAAGGACATTTATTGATCTTCAAAATTTCAAGGATTCATTGATAAGTAATGTCTCTAATTTTATAAAATAGGTTTCAGACGAGATAGAATAATGAAACTGGTATGAAAATGAAGGACATTTAGTGATCTTCAAAATTTCAAGGATACATTGATAAGTAAGGTCTCTAATCTTATAAAATAGGTTTTAGACGAGATAGAATAATGAAACTGGTATGAAAATAAAGGACATTTATTGATCTTCAAAATTTCAAAGATTCGTTGATAAGTAAGGTCTCTAATCACATAAAATAGCTTTTCGAAGAGATAGAATAATGAAACTGGCATGAAAATGAAGGACATTTATTGATCTTCCAAATTTCAAGGATTCATTGATAAGTAAGGTCTCTAATCTTATAAAATAGGTTTTAGACGAGATAGAATAAGGAAACTGGTATGAAAATGAAGGACATTTATTGATCTTCAAAATTTCAAAGATTCGTTGATAAGTAATTTCTCTAATCTTATAAAATAGGTTTTAGACGAGATAGAATAATGAAACTGGTATGAAAATGAAGGACATTCATTCATCTTCAAAATTTCAAAGATTCGTTGATAAGTAAGGTCTCTAATATTATAAAATAGGTTTTAGACGAGATAGAATAATGAAACTGGTATGAAAATGAAGGACATTTATTGATCTTCAAAATTTCAAGGATTCATTGATAAGTAATGTCTCTAATTTTATAAAATAGGTTTCAGACGAGATAGAATAATGAAACTGGTATGAAAATGAAGGACATTTAGTGATCTTCAAAATTTCAAGGATACATTGATAAGTAATGTCTCTAATCTTATAAAATAGGTTTTAGACGAGATAGAATAATGAAACTGGTATGAAAATGAAGGACATTTATTGATCTTCAAAATTTCAAAGATCCGTTGATAAGTAAGGTCTCTAATCTTATAAAATAGGTTTTAGACGAGATGGAATAATGAAACTGGTATGAAAATAAATGACATTTATTGATCTTCAAAATTTCAAAGATTCGTTGATAAGTAAGGTCTCTAATCTTATAAAATAGGTTTTAGACGAGATAGAATAATGAAACTGGTATGAAAATGAAGGACATGTATTGATCTTCAAAATTTCAAAGATCCGTTGATAAGTAAGGTCTCTAATCTTATAAAATAGGTTTTAGACGAGATAGAATAATGAAACTGGCATGAAAATGAAGGACATTCATTGATCTTCAAAATTTCAAAGATTCGTTGATAAGTAAGGTCTCTAATCTTATAAAATAGGTTTTAGACGAGATAGAATAATGAAACTGGTATGAAAATGAAGGACATTTATTGATCTTCAAATTTTCAAGGATTCATTGATAAGTAATGTCTCTAATCTTATGAAATAGGTTTTAGACGAGATAGAATAATGAAACTGGTATGAAAATGAAGGACATTTATTGATCTTCAAAATTTCAAAGATTCGTTGATAAGTAAGGTCTCTAATCTTATAAAATAGGTTTTAGACGAGATAGAATAATGAAACTGGTATGGAAATAAAGGACATTTATTGATCGTCAAAATTTCAAGGATTCGTTGATAAGTAAGGTCTCTAATCTTATAAAATAGGTTTTAGACGAGATAGAATAATGAAACTGGTATGAAAATGAAGGACATTTATTGATCTTCAAAATTTCAAGGATTCATTGATAAGTAAGGTCTGTAATCTTATAAAATAGGTTTTAGACGAGATAGAATAATGAAACTGGTATGAAAATGAAGGACATTTATTGATCTTCAAAATTTCAAAGATTCGTTGATAAGTAAGGTTTCTAATATTATAAAATAGGTTTTAGACGAGATAGAATAATGAAACTGGTATGAAAATGAAGGACATTTATTGATCTTCAAAATTTCAAAGATTCGTTGATAAGTAAGGTCTCTAATCTTATAAAATAGGTTTTAGACGAGATAGAATAATGAAACTGGTATGAAAATGAAGGACATTTATTGATCTTCAAATTTCAAGGATTCATTGATAAGTAATGTCTCTAAACTTATAAAATAGGTTTTTAGACGAGATAGAATAATGAAACTGGCATGAAAATGAAGGACATTTATTGATCTTCAAAATTTCAAGGATTCATTGATAAGTAATGTCTCTAATCTTATAAAATATGTTTTAGACGAGATAGAATAATGAAACTGGTATGAAAATGAAGGACATTTAGTGATCTTCAAAATTTCAAGGATACATTGATAAGTAAGGTCTCTAATATTATAAAATAGGTTTTTAGACGAGATAGAATAATGAAACTGGTATGAAAATAAAGGACATTTATTGATCTTCAAAATTTCAAAGATTCGTTGATAAGTAAGGTCTCTAATCTCATAAAATAGCTTTTCGAAGAGATAGAATAATGAAACTGGCATGAAAATGAAGGACATTTATTGATCTTCCAAATTTCAAGGATTAACGATGGTAACATTAATGTCCTCCTAATCTTGTAAATAGGTTTTAGACGAGATAGAATAATGAAACTGGTATGAAAATGAAGGACATTTATTGATCTTCAAAATTTCAAAGATCCGTTGATAAGTAAGGTCTCTAATCTTATAAAATAGGTTTTAGACGAGATGGAATAATGAAACTGGTATGAAAATAAAGGACATTTATTGATCTTCAAAATTTCAAAGATTCGTTGATAAGTAAGGTCTCTAATCTTATAAAATAGGTTTTAGACGAATAGAATAATGAAACTGGTATGAAAATGAAGGACATGTATTGATCTTCAAAATTTCAAAGATCCGTTGATAAGTAAGGTCTCTAATCTTATAAAATAGGTTTTAGACGAGATAGAATAATGAAACTGGCATGAAAATGAAGGACATTCATTGATCTTCAAAATTTCAAAGATTCGTTGATAAGTAAGGTCTCTAATCTTATAAAATAGGTTTTAGACGAGATAGAATAATGAAACTGGTATGAAAATGAAGGACATTTATTGATCTTCAAAAATTTCAAAGAAGGATTCATTGATAAGTAATGTCTCTAATCTTATAAAATAGGTTTAGACGAGATAGAATAATGAAACTGGTATGAAAATGAAGGACATTTATTGATCTTCAAAATTTCAAAGATTCAGTTGATAAGTAAGGTCTCTAATCTTATAAAATAGGTTTTAGACGAGATGGAATAATGAAACTGGTATGAAAATAAAGGACATTTATTGATCTTCAAAATTTCAAAGATTCGTTGATAAGTAAGGTCTCTAATCTTATAAAATAGGTTTTAGACGAGATAGAATAATGAAACTGGTATGAAAATGAAGGACATGTATTGATCTTCAAAATTTCAAAGATCCGTTGATAAGTAAGGTCTCTAATCTTATAAAATAGGTTTTAGACGAGATAGAATAATGAAACTAATGAAAATGAAGGACATTCATTGATCTTCAAAAATTTCAAAGATTCGTTGATAAGTAATGTCTCTAATCTTATAAAATAGGTTTTAGACGAGATAGAATAATGAAACTGGTATGAAAATGAAGGACATTTATTGATCTTCAGATTTTCAAGGATTCATTGATAAGTAAGGTCTCTAATCTTATAAAATAGGTTTTAGACGAGATAGAATAACGAAACTGGTATGAAAATGAAGGACATTTATTGATCTTCAAAATTTCAAAGATTCGTTGATAAGTAGGTCTCCTAATCTTATAAAATAGGTTTTAGACGAGATAGAATAATGAAACTGGTATGAAAATAAAGGACATTTATTGATCTTCAAAATTCAAAGATTCGTTGATAAGTAAGGTCTCTAATCTTATAAAATAGGTTTTAGACGAGATAGAATAATGAAACTGGTATGAAAATGAAGGACATGTATTGATCTTCAAAATTTCAGATCCGTTGATAAGTAAGGTCTCTAATCTTATAAAATAGGTTTTAGACGAGATAGAATAAAAGAAACTGGCATGAAAATGAAGGACATTCATTGATCTTCAAAATTTCAAAGATTCGTTGATAAGTAAGGTCTCTAATCTTATAAAATAGGTTTTTAGACGAGATAGAATAATGAAACTGGTATGAAAATGAAGGACATTTATTGATCTTCAAATTTTCAAAGGTTCATTGATAAATGGAGTCTCTAATCTTATAAAATAGGTTTTAGACGAGATAGAATAACGAAACTGGTATGAAAATGAAGGACATTTATTGATCTTCAAAATTTCAAAAGATTCGTTGATAAGTAAGGTCTCTAATCTTATAAAATAGGTTTTAGACGAGATAGAATAATGAAACTGGTATGAAAATAAAGGACATTTATTGATCTTCAAAATTTCAAAGATTCGTTGATAAGTAAGTCTCTAATCTTATAAAATAGGTTTTAGACGAGATAGAATAATGAAACTGGTATGAAAATGAAGGACATTTATTGATCTTCAAAATTTCAAAGATTCGTTGATAAGTAAGGTCTCTAATCTTATAAAATAGGTTTTTAGACGAGATAGAATAATGAAACTGGTATGAAAATGAAGGACATTTATTGATCTTCAAAATTTCAAAGATTCGTTGATAAGTAAGGTCTCTAATCTTATAAAATAGGTTTTAGACGAGATAGAATGATAAAACTTGTATGAAAATGAAGGACATTTATTGATCTTCAAAATTTCAAGGATTCATTGATAAGTAATGTCTCTAATCTTATAAAATATGTTTTTGAAGCTGAGATAGAATAATGAAACTGGTATGAAAATGAAGGACATTTATTGATCTTCAAAATTTCAAAGATTCGTTGATAATTAAGGTCTCCTAATCTTATAAAATAGGTTTTAGACGAGATAGAATAATGAAACTGGTATGAAAATAAAGGACATTTATTGATCTTCAAAATTTCAAAGATTCGTTGATAAGTAAGGTCTCTAATCTTATAAAATAGGTTTTAGACGAGATAGAATAATGAAGCTGGTATGAAAATGAAGGACATTTATTGATCTTCAAATTTTCAAAGATTCATTGATAAGTAATGTCTCTAATCTTATGAAATAGGTTTTAGACGAGATAGAATAATGAAACTGGTATGAAAATGAAGGACATGTATTGATCTTCAAAATTTCAAAGATCCGTTGATAAGTAAGGTCTCTAATCTTATAAAATAGGTTTTGGGCGAGATAGAATAAAGAAACTGGCATGAAAATGAAGGACATTCATTGATCTTCAAATTTCAAAGATTCGTTGATAAGTAAGGTCTCTATCTTATAAAATAGGTTTTAGACGAGATAGAATAATGAAACTGGTATGAAAATGAAGGACATTTATTGATCTTCAAATTTTCTCAAGGATTCATTGATAAGTAAGGTCTCTAATCTTATAAAATAGGTTTTAGACGAGATAGAATAACGAAACTGGTATGAAAATGAAGGACATTTATTGATCTTCAAAATTTCAAAGATTCGTTGATAAGTAAGGTCTCTAATCTTATAAAATAGGTTTTAGACGAGATAGAATAATGAAACTGGTATGAAAATAAAGGACATTTATTGATCTTCAAAATTTCAAAGATTCGTTGATAAGTAAGGTCTCCAATCTTATAAAATAGGTTTTAGACGAGATAGAATAATGAAACTGGTATGAAAATGAAGGACATTTATTGATCTTCAAAATTTCAAAGATTCGTTGATAAGTAAGGTCTCTAATCTTATAAAATAGGTTTTAGACGAGATAGAATAATGAAACTGGTATGAAAATGAAGGACATTTACTGATCTTCAAAATTTCAAAGATTCGTTGATAAGTAAGGTCTCTAATCTTATAAAATAGGTTTTAGACGAGATAGAACAATGAAACTTGTATGAAAATGAAGGACATTTATTGATCTTCAAAAATTTCAAGGATTCATTGATAAGTAATGTCTCTAATCTTATAAAATATGTTTTAGACGAGATAGAATAATGAAACTGGTATGAAAATGAAGGACATTTATTGATCTTCAAAATTCAAAGATTCGTTGATAATTAAGGTCTCTAATCTTATAAAATAGGTTTTAGACGAGATAGAATAATGAAACTGGTATGAAAATAAAGGACATTTATTGATCTTCAAAATTTCAAAGATTCGTTGATAAGTAAGGTCTCTAATCTTATAAAATAGGTTTTAGACGAGATAGAATAATGAAACTGGTATGAAAATGAAGGACATTTATTGATCTTCAAATTTTCAAGGATTCATTGATAAGTAATGTCTCTAATCTTATGAAATAGGTTTTAGACGAGATAGAATAATGAAACTGGTATGAAAATGAAGGACATTTATTGATCTTCAAAATTTCAAAGATTCGTTGATAAGTAAGGTCTCTAATCTTATAAAATAGGTTTTAGACGAGATAGAATAATGAAACTGGTATGGAAATAAAGCACATTTATTGATCGTCAAAATTTCAAGGATTCGTTGATAAGTAAGATCTCTAATCTTATAGAATAGGTTTTAGACGAGATAGAATAATGAAAACTGGTATGAAAATGAAGGACATTTATTGATCTTCAAAATTTCCAAAGATTCGTTGATAAGTAAGGTCTCTAATCTTATAAAATAGGTTTTAGACGAGATAGAACAATGAAACTTGTATGAAAATGAAGGACATTTATTGATCTTCAAAATTTCAAAGATTCGTTGATAAGTAAGGTCTCTAATCTTATAAAATAGGTTTTAGACGAGATAGAATAATGAAACTGGTATGAAAATGAAGGACATTTATTGATCTTCAAAAATTTCAAAGATTCGTTGATATTTAAGGTCTCTAATCTTATAAAATAGGTTTTAGACGAGATAGAATAATGAAACTGGTATGAAAATGAAGGACATTTATTGATCTTCAAAATTACAAGGATTCATTGATAAGTAATGTTCCTTAATCTTATAAAATAGGTTTTAGACGAGATAGAATAATGAAACTGTATGAAAATGAAGGACATTTATTGATCTTCAAAATTTCAAAGATTCGTTGGATAAGTAAGGTCTCTAATCTTATAAATAGGTTTTAGACGAGATGGAATAATGAAACTGGTATGAAAATAAAGGACATTTATTGATCTTCAAAATTTCAAAGATTCGTTGATAAGTAAGGTCTCTAATCTTATAAAATAGGTTTTAGACGAGATAGAATAATGAAACTGGTATGAAAATGAAGGAGTTGCTGTATTGATCTTCAAAATTTCAAAGATCCGTTGATAAGTAAGGTCTCTAATCTTATAAAATAGGTTTTAGACGAGATAGAATAATGAAACTGGCATGAAAATGAAGGACATTCATTGATCTTCAAAATTTCAAAGATTCGTTGATAAGTAATGTCTAATCTTATAAAATAGGTTTTAGACGAGATAGAATAATGAAACTGGTATGAAAATGAAGGACATTTATTGATCTTCAAATTTTCAAGGATTCATTGATAAGTAAGGTCTCTAATCTTATAAATTAGGTTTTAGACGAGATAGAATAACGAAAATTGGTATGAAAATGAAGGACATTTATTGATCTTCAAAATTTCAAAGATTCGTTGATAAGTAAGGTCTCTAATCTTATAAAAATAGGTTTTAGACGAGATAGAATAATGAAAATTGGTATGAAAATAATGGACATTTATTGATCTTCAAAATTTCAAAGATTCGTTGATAAGTAAGGTCTCTAATCTTATAAAATAGGTTTTAGACGAGATAGAATAATGAAACTGGTATGAAAATGAAGGACATGTATTGATCTTCAAAATTTCAAAGATCCGTTGATAAGTAAGGTCTCTAATCTTATAAAATAGGTTTTAGACGAGATAGAATAAAGAAACTGGCATGAAAATGAAGGACATTCATTGATCTTCAAAATTTCAAAGATTCGTTGATAAGTAAGGTCTCTAATCTTATAAAATAGGTTTTAGACGAGATAGAATAATGAAACTGGTATGAAAATGAAGGACATTTATTGATCTTCAAATTTTCAAGTATTCATTGATAAGTAAGGTCTCTAATCTTATAAAATAGGTTTTAGACGAGATAGAATAACGAAACTGGTATGAAAATGAAGGACATTTATTGATCTTCAAAATTTCAAAGATTCGTTGATAAGTAAGGTCTCTAATCTTATAAAATAGGTTTTAGACGAGATAGAATAATGAAACTGGTATGAAAATAAAGGACATTTATTGATCTTCAAAATTTCAAAGATTCGTTGATAAGTAAGGTCTCTAATCTTATAAAATAGGTTTTAGACGAGATAGAATAATGAAACTGGTATGAAAATGAAGGACATTTATTGATCTTCAAAATTTCAAAGATTCGTTGATAAGTAAGGTCTCTAATCTTATAAAATAGGTTTTAGACGAGATAGAATAATGAAACTGGTATGAAAATGAAGGACATTTATTGATCTTCAAAATTTCAAAGATTCGTTGATAAGTAAGGTCTCTAATCTTATAAAATAGGTTTTAGACGAGATAGAACAATGAAACTTGTATGAAAATGAAGGACATTTATTGATCTTCAAAATTTCAAAGATTCGTTGATAAGTAAGGTCTCTAATCTTATAAAATAGGTTTTAGACGAGATAGAATAATGAAACTGGTATGAAAATGAAGGACATTTATTGATCTTCAAAATTTCAAAGATTCGTTGATAAGTAAGGTCTCTAATCTTATAAAATAGGTTTTAGACGAGATAGAATAATGAAACTGGTATGAAAATGAAGGACATTTATTGATCTTCAAAATTTCAAAGATTCGTTGATAAGTAAGGTCTCTAATCTTATAAAATAGGTTTTAGACGAGATAGAACAATGAAACTTGTATGAAAATGAAGGACATTTATTGATCTTCAAAATTTCAAAGATTCGTTGATAAGTAAGGTCTCTAATCTTATAAAATAGGTTTTAGACGAGATAGAATAATGAAACTGATATGAAAATGAAGGACATTTATTGATCTTCAAAATTTCAAAGATTCGTTGATAAGTAAGGTCTCTAATCTTATAAAATAGGTTTTAGACGAGATAGAATAATGAAACTGGTATGAAAATGAAGGACATTTATTGATCTTCAAAATTTCAAAGATTCGTTGATAAGTAAGGTCTCTAATCTTATAAAATAGGTTTTAGACGAGATAGAATAATGAAACTGGTATGAAAATAAAGGACATTTATTGATCTTCAAAATTTCAAAGATTCGTTGTATAGTAATGTCTCTAATCTTATAAAATAGGTTTCAGACGAGATAGAATAATGAAACTGGTATGAAAATGAAGGACATTTAGTGATCTTCAAAATTTCAAGTATTCATTGATAAGTAATGTCTCTAATCTTATAAAATAGGATTTAGACGAGATAGAATAATGAAACTGGTATGAAAATGAAGGACATTTATTGATCTTCAAAATTTCAAAGATTCGTTGATAAGTAAGGTCTCTAATCTCATAAAATAGCATTTCGAAGAGATAGAATAATGAAACTGGCATGAAAATGAAGGACATTTATTGATCTTCCAAATTTCAAGGATTCATTGATAAGTAATGTCTCTAATCTTATAAAATAGGTTTTAGACGAGATAGAATAATGAAACTGGTATGAAAATGAAGGACATTTATTGATCTTCAAAATTTCAAAGATTCGTTGATAAGTAAGGTCTCTAATCTTATAAAATAGGTTTTAGACGAGATGGAATAATGAAACTGGTATGAAAATAAAGGACATTTATTGATCTTCAAAATTTCAAAGATTCGTTGATAAGTAAGGTCTCTAATCTTATAAAATATGTTTTAGACGAGATAGAATAATGAAACTGGTATGAAAATGAAGGACATGTATTGATCTTCAAAATTTCAAAGATCCGTTGATAAGTAAGGTCTCTAATCTTATAAAATAGGTTTTAGAAGGGATAGAATAATGAAACTGGCATGAAAATAAAGGACATTCATTGATCTTCAAAATTTCAAAGATTCGTTGATAAGTAAGGTCTCTAATCTTATAAAATAGGTTTTAGACTAGATAGAATAATGAAACTGGTATGAAAATGAAGGACATTTATTGATCTTCAAATTTTCAAGGATTCATTGATAAGTAATGTCTCTAATCTTATGAAATAGGTTTTAGACGAGATAGAATAATGAAACTGGTATGAAAATGAAGGACATTTATTGATCTTCAAAATTTCAAAGATTCGTTGATACGTAAGGTCTCTAATCTTATAAAATAGGTTTTAGACGAGATAGAATAATGAAACTGGTATGGAAATAAAGGACATTTATTGATCGTCAAAATTTCAAGGATTCGTTGATAACTAAGGTCTCTAATCTTATAAAATAGGTTTTAGAAGAGATAGAATAATGAAACTGGTATGAAAATGAAGGACATTTATTGATCTTCAAAATTTCAAGGATTCATTGATAAGTAAGGTCTCTCATCTTATAAAATAGGTTTTAGAGGAGATAGAATAATGAAACTGGTATGAAAATGAAGGACATTTATTGATCTTCAAAATTTCAAAGATTCGTTGATAAGTAAGGTCTCTAATCTTATAAAATAGGTTTTAGACGAGATAGAATAATGAAACTGGTATGAAAATAAAGGACATTTATTGATCCTCAAAATTTCAAAGATTCGTTGATAAGTAAGGTCTCTAATCTTATAAAATAGGTTTTAGACGAGATAGAATAATGAAACTGGTATGAAAATGAAGGACATCTATTGATCTTCAAAATTTCAAAGATTCGTTGATAAGTAAGGTCTCTAATCTTATAAAATAGGTTTTAGACGAGATGGAATAATGAAACTGGTATGAAAATAAAGGACATTTATTGATCTTCAAAATTTCAAAGATTCGTTGATAAGTAAGGTCTCTAATCTTATAAAATAGGTTTTAGACGAGATAGAATAATGAAACTGGTATGAAAATGAAGGACATGTATTGATCTTCAAAATCTCAAAGATCCGTTGATAAGTAAGGTCTCTAATCTTATAAAATAGGTTTTAGAAGGGATAGAATAATGAACTGGCATGAAAATGAAGGACATTCATTGATCTTCAAAATTTCAAAGATTCGTTGATAAGTAAGGTCTCTAATCTTATAAAATAGGTTTTAGACTAGATAGAATAATGAAACTGGTATGAAAATGAAGGACATTTATTGATCTTCAAATTTTCAAGGATCTATTGATAAGTAATGTCTCTAATCTTATGAAATAGGTTTTAGACGAGATAGAATAATGAACTGGTATGAAAATGAAGGACATTTTATTGATCTTCAAAAATTTCAAAGATTCGTTGATAAGTAAGGTCTCTAATCTTATAAAATAGGGTTTTAGACGAGATAGAATAATGAAACTGGTATGGAAATAAAGGACATTTATTGATCGTCAAAATTTCAAGGATTCGTTGATAAGTAAGGTCTCTAATCTTATAAAATAGGTTTTAGAAGAGATAGAATAATGAAACTGGTATGAAAATGAAGGACATTTATTGATCTTCAAAATTTCAAGGATTCAATATAAGTAAGGTTCTTAATTCATAAAATAGGTTTTAGAGGAGATAGAATAATGAAACTGTATGAAAAAATGAAGGACATTTATTGACTTTCAAAATTTCAAAGATTCGTTGATAAGTAAGGTCTCTAATCTATAAAATAGGTTTTAGACGAGATAGAATAATGAAACTGTTATGAAAATAAAGGACATTTATTGATCCTCAAAATTTCAAAGATTCGTTGATAAGTAAGGTCTCTAATCTTATAAAATAGGTTTTAGACGAGATAGAATAATGAAACTGGTATGAAAATGAAGGACATTTATTGATCTTCAAAATTTCAAAAGATTCGTTGATAAGTAAGGTCTCTAATCTTATAAAATAGGTTTTAGACGAGATAGAATAATGAAACTGGTATGAAAATGAAGGACATTTATTGATCTTCAAAATTTCAAGGATTCATTGATAAGTAAGGTCTCTAATCTTATAAAATAGGTTTTAGACGAGATAGAATAAGGAAACTGGTATGAAAATGAAGGACATTTATTGATCTTCAAAATTTCAAAGATTCGTTGATAAGTAAGGTCTCTAATCTTATAAAATAGGTTTTAGACGAGATAGAATAATGAAACTGGTATGAAAATGAAGGACATTTATTGATCTTCAAAATTTCAAAGATTCGTTGATAAGTAAGGTCTCTAATCTTATAAAATAGGTTTTAGACGAGATAGAATAATGAAACTGGTATGAAAATGAAGGACATTTATTGATCTTCAAAATTTCAAGGATTCATTGATAAGTAAGGTCTCTAATCTTATAAAATAGGTTTAGACGAGATAATGAAACTGGTATGAAAATGAAGGACATTTATTGATCTTCAAAATTTCAAAGATTCGTTGATAAGTAAGGTCTCTAATCTTATAAAATAGGTTTTAGACGAGATAGAATAATGAAACTGGTATGAAAATAAAGGACATTTATTGATCTTCAAAATTTCAAAGATTCGTTGATAAGTAAGGTCTCTAATCTTATAAAATAGGTTTTAGACGAGATAGAATAATGAAACTGGTATGAAAATGAAGGACATTTATTGATCTTCAAATTTTCAAGGATTCATTGATAAGTAATGTCTCTAATCTTATGAAATAGGTTTTAGACGAGATAGAATAATGAAACTGGTATGAAAATGAAGGACATTTATTGATCTTCAAAATTTCAAAGATTCGTTGATAAGTAAGGTCTCTAATCTTATAAAATAGGTTTTAGACGAGATAGAATAATGAAACTGGTATGAAAATGAAGGACATTTATTGATCTTCAAAATTTCAAAGATTCGTTGATAAGTAAGGTTCTAATCTTATAAAATAGGTTTTAGACGAGATAGAATAATGAAACTGGTATGAAAATAAAGGACATTTATTGATCTTCAAAATTTCAATGATTCGTTGTATAGTAATGTCTCTAATCTTATAAAATAGGTTTTAGACGAGATAGAATAATGAAACTGGTATGAAAATGAAGGACATTTATTGATCTTCAATATTTCAAAGATTCGTTGATAAGTAAGGTTCCCAATCTTATAAAATAGGTTTTAGACGAGATAGAATAATGAAACTGGTATGAAAATAAAGGACATTTATTGATCTTCAAAATTTCAATGATTCGTTGTATAGTAATGTCTCTAATCTTATAAAATAGGTTTTAGACGAGATAGAATAATGAAAACTGGTATGAAAATGAAGGACATTTATTGATCTTCAAAATTTCAAAGATTCGTTGATAAGTAAGGTTTCTAATCTTATAAAAATAGGTTTTAGACGAGATAGAATAATGAAACTGGTATGAAAATTAAGGACATTTATTGATCTTCAAAATTTCAAGGATTCATTGATAAGTAATGTCTCTAATCTTATAAAATAGGTTTTAGACGAGATAGAATAATGAAACTGGTATGAAAATGAAGGACATTTATTGATCTTCAAAATTTCAAAGATTCGTTGATAAGTAAGGTTCTAATCTTATAAAATAGGTTTTAGACGAGATAGAATAATGAAACTGGTATGAAAATAAAGGACATTTATTGATCTTTCAAAATTTCAAAGATTCGTTGTATAGTAATGTCTCTAATCTTATAAAATAGGTTTTAGACGAGATAGAATAATGAACTGGTATGAAAATGAAGGACATTTATTGATCTTCAAAATTTCAAAGATTCGTTGATAAGTAAGGTCTCTAATCTTATAAAATAGGTTTTAGTCGAGATAGAATAATGAAACTGGCATGAAAATGATGGACATTTATTGATCTTCAAAATTTCAAAGATTCGTTGATAAGTAAGGTCTCTAATCTTATAAAATAGGTTTTAGACGAGATAGAATAATGAAACTGGTATGAAAATGACGGACATTTATTGATCGACAAATTTTCAAGGATTCATTGATAAGTAATGTCTCCAATCTTATGAAATAGGTTTTAGATGAGATAGAATAATGAAACTGGTATGAAAATGAAGGACATTTATTGATCTTCAAAATTTCAAAGATTCGTTGATAAGTAAGGTCTCTAATCTTATGAAATAGGTTTTAGACGAGATAGAATAATGAAACTGGTATGGAAATAAGGGACATTTATTGATCGTCAAAATTTCAAGGATTCTTTGATAAGTAAGGTCTCTAATCTTATAAAATATGTTTTAGACGAGATAGAATAATGAAACAGGTATGAAAATGAAGGACATTTATTGATCTTCAAAATTTCAAAGATTCGTTGATAAGTAAGGTCTCTAATCTTATAAAATAGGTTTTAGACGAGATAGAACAATGAAACTGGTATGAAAATGAAGGACATTTATTGATCTTCAAAATTTCAAAGATTCGTTGATAAGTAAGGTCTCTAATCTTATAAAATATGTTTTAGACGAGATAGAATAATGAAACTGGTATGAAAATGAAGGACATTTATTGATCTTCAAAATTTCAAAGATTCGTTGATAAGTAAGGTCTCTAATCTTATAAAATAGGTTTTAGACGAGATAGAATAATGAAACTGGTATGAAAATGAAGGACATTTATTGATCTTCAAAATTTCAAGGATTCATTGATAAGTAAGGTCTCTAATCTTATAAAATAGGTTTTAGAAGAGATAGAATAATGAAACAGGTATGAAAATGAAGGACATTCATTGATCTTCAAAATTTCAAGATTCGTTGATAAGTAAGGTTTCTAATCTTATAAAATATGTTTTAGACTGAGATAGAATAATGAAGCTGGTATGAAAATGAAGGACATTTATTGATCTTCAAAATTTCAAGGATTCATTGATAAGTAATGTCTCTAATCTTATAAATATGTTTTAGACGAGATAGAATAATGAAACTGGTATGAAAATGAAGGACATTTATTGATCTTCAAAATTTCAAAAGATTCGTTGATAAGTAAGGTCTCTAATCTCATAAAATAGATTTTAGACGAGATAGAATATTGAAACTGGTATGAAAATGAAGGACATTTATTGATCTTCAAATTTTCAAGGATTCATTGATAAGTAATGTCCATAATCTTATGAAATAGGTTTTAGACGAGATAGAATAATGAAACTGGTATGAAAATGAAGGACATTTATTGATCTTCAAAATTTCAAAGATTCGTTGATAAGTAGGAGTCTCTAATCTTATAAAATAGGTTTTAGACGAGATAAGAATAATGAAACTGGTATGGAAATAAAGGACATTTATTGATCGTCAAAATTTTAAGGTTCGTTGATAAGTAAGGTCTCTAATCTTATAAAATAGGTTTTAGACGAGACTAGAATAATGAAACTGGTATGAAAATGAAGGACATTTATTGATCTTTGAAATTTCAAAGATTCGTTGATAAGTAAGGTCTCTAATCTTATAAAATAGGTTTTAGACGAGATAGAATAAAGAAACTGGTATGAAAATGAAGGACATTTATTGATCTTCAAAATTTCAAAGATTCATTGATAAGTAAGGACTCTAATCTTATAAAATAGGTTTTAGACGAGATAGAATAAGGGAAACTGGTATGAAAATGAAGGACATTTATTGATCTTCAAAATTTCAAAGATTCGTTGATAAGTAAGGTCTCTAATCTTATAAAATATGTTTAGACGAGATAGAATAATGAAACTGGTATGAAAATGAAGGACATTTATTGATCTTCAAAATTTCAAAGATTCGTTGATAAGTAAGTTCTCTAATCTTATAAAATAGGTTTTAGACGAGATAGAATAATGAAACTGGTATGAAAATGAAGGACATTTATTGATCTTCAAAATTTCAAGGATTCATTGATAAGTAATGTCTCTAATCTTATAAAATAGGTTTCAGACGAGATAGAATAATTAAACTGGTATGAAAATGAAGGACATTTAGTGATCTTCAAAATTTCAAAGATTCGTTGATAAGTAAGGTCTCTAATCTCATAAAATAGCTTTTCGAAGAGATAGAATAATGAAACTGGCATGAAAATGAAGGACATTTATTGATCTTCCAAATTTCAAGGATTCATTGATAAGTAATGTCTCTAATCTTATAAAATAGGTTTTAGACGAGATAGAATAATGAAACTGGTATGAAAATGAAGGACATTTATTGATCTTCAAAATTTCAAAGATTCGTTGATAAGTAAGGTCTCTAATCTTATAAAATAGGTTTTAGACGAGATGGAATAATGAAACTGGTATGAAAATAAAGGACATTTATTGATCTTCAAAATTTCAAGATTCGTTGATAAGTAAGGTCTCTAATGTTATAAAATAGGTTTTTAGACGAGATAGAATAATGAAACTGGTATGAAAATGAAGGACATGTATTGATCTTCAAAATTTCAAAGATCCGTTGATAAGTAAGGTCTCTAATCTTATAAAATAGGTTTTAGACGAGATTGAATAATGAAACTGGTATGGAAATAAGGACATTTATTGATCGTCAAAATTTCAAGGATTCGTTGATAAGTAAGGTCTCTAATCTTATAAAATAGGTTTTAGACGAGATAGAATAATGAAACTGGTATGAAAATGAAGGACATTTATTGATCTTCAAAAATTCCAAGGATTCATTGATAAGTAAGGTCTCTAATCTTATAAAATAGGTTTTAGACGAGATAGAATAATGAAACTGGTATGAAAATGAAGGACATTTATTGATCTTCAAAATTTCAAAGATTCGTTGATAAGTAAGGTCTCTAATCTTATAAAATAGGTTTTAGACGAGATAGAATAATGAAACTGGTATGAAAATAAAGGACATTTATTGATCTTCAAAATTTCAAAGATTCGTTGATAAGTAAAGGTCTCTAATCTTATAAAATAGGTTTTTAGACGAGATAGAATAATGAAACTGGTATGAAAATGAAGGACATTTATTGATCTTCAAAATTTCGAATTCGTTGATAAGTAAGGTCTCTAATCTTATAAAATAGGTTTTTAGACGAGATAGAATAATGAAACTGGTATGAAAATGAAGGACATTTATTGATCTTCAAAATTTCAAGGATTCATTGATATGTAAGGTCTCTAATCTTATAAAATAGGTTTTAGACGAGATAGAATAAGGAAACTGGTATGAAAATGAAGGACATTTATTGATCTTCAAAATTTCAAAGATTCGTTGATAAGTAAGGTTTCTAATCTTATAAAATAGGTTTTAGACGAGATAGAATAATGAAACTGGTATGAAAATGAAGGACATTTATTGATCTTCAAAATTTCAAAGATTCGTTGATAAGTAAGGTCTCTAATCTTATAAAATAGGTTTTAGACGAGATAGAATAATGAAACTGGTATGAAAATGAAGGACATTTATTGATCTTCAAAATTTCAAGGATTCATTGATAAGTAATGTCTCTAATCTTATAAAATAGGTTTTAGACGAGATAGAATAATGAAACTGGCATGAAAATGAAGGACATTTATTGATCTTCAAAATTTCAAGGATTCATTGATAAGTAAGGTCTCTAATCTTATAAAATAGGTTTTAGACGAGATAGAAAAATGAAACTGGTATGAAAATGAAGGACATTTATTGATCTTCAAAATTTCAAAGATTCGTTGATAATTAAGGTCTCTAATCTTATAAAATAGGTTTTAGACGAGATAGAATAATGAAACTGGTATGAAAATAAAGGACATTTATTGATCTTCAAAATTTCAAAGATTCGTTGATAAGTAAGGTCTCTAATCTTATAAAATAGGTTTTAGACGAGATAGAATAATGAAACTGGTATGAAAATGAAGGACATTTATTGATCTTCAAATTTTCAAGGATTCATTGATAAGTAATGTCTCTAATCTTATGAAATAGGTTTTAGACGAGATAGAATAATGAAACTGGTATGAAAATGAAGGACATTTATTGATCTTCAAAATTTCAAAGATTCGTTGATAAGTAAGGTCTCTAATCTTATAAAATAGGTTTTAGACGAGATAGAATAATGAAACTGGTATGGAAATAAAGCACATTTATTGATCGTCAAAATTTCAAGGATTCGTTGATAAGTAAGGTCTCTAATCTTATAAAATAGGTTTTAGACGAGATAGAATAATGAAACTGGTATGAAAATGAAGGACATGTATTGATCTTCAAAATTTCAAAGATCCGTTGATAAGTAAGGTCTCTAATCTTATAAAATAGGTTTTAGACGAGATAGAATAATGAAACTGGCGTGAAAATGAAGGACATTTATTGATCTTCAAAATTTCAAAGATTCGTTGATAAGTAAGGTTTCTAATCTTATAAAATAGGTTTTAGACGAGATAGAATAATGAAACTGGTATGAAAATTAAGGACATTTATTGATCTTCAAAATTTCAAGGATTCATTGATAAGTAATGTCTCTAATCTTATAAAATAGGTTTTAGACGAGATAGAATAATGAAACTGGTATGAAAATGAAGGACATTTATTGATCTTCAAAATTTCAAAGATTCGTTGATAAGTAAGGTCTCTAATCTTATAAAATAGGTTTTAGACGAGATAGAATAATGAAACTGGTATGAAAATGAAGGACATTTATTGATCTTCAAAATTTCAAAGATTCGTTGATAAGTAAGGTCTCTAATCTTATAAAATAGGTTTTAGTCGAGATAGAATAATGAAACTGGCATGAAAATGATGGACATTTATTGATCTTCAAAATTTCAAAGATTCGTTGATAAGTAAGGTCTCTAATCTTATAAAATAGGTTTTAGACGAGATAGAATAATGAAACTGGTATGAAAATGACGGACATTTATTGATCGACAAATTTTCAAGGATTCATTGATAAGTAATGTCTCCAATCTTATGAAATAGGTTTTAGATGAGATAGAATAATGAAACTGGTATGAAAATGAAGGACATTTATTGATCTTCAAAATTTCAAAGATTCGTTGATAAGTAAGGTCTCTAATCTTATGAAATAGGTTTTAGACGAGATAGAATAATGAAACTGGTATGGAAATAAGGGACATTTATTGATCGTCAAAATTTCAAGGATTCTTTGATAAGTAAGGTCTCTAATCTTATAAAATAGGTTTTAGACGAGATAGAATAATGAAACAGGTATGAAAATGAAGGACATTTATTGATCTTCAAAATTTCAAAGATTCGTTGATAAGTAAGGTCTCTAATCTTATAAAATAGGTTTTAGACGAGATAGAACAATGAAACTGGTATGAAAATGAAGGACATTTATTGATCTTCAAAATTTCAAAGATTCGTTGATAAGTAAGGTCTCTAATCTTATAAAATATGTTTTAGACGAGATAGAATAATGAAACTGGTATGAAAATGAAGGACATTTATTGATCTTCAAAATTTCAAAGATTCGTTGATAAGTAAGGTCTCTAATCTTATAAATTAGGTTTTAGACGAGATAGAATAATGAAACTGGTATGAAAATGAAGGACATTTATTGATCTTCAAAATTTCAAGGATTCATTGATAAGTAAGGTCTCTAATCTTATAAAATAGGTTTTAGAAGAGATAGAATAATGAAACAGGTATGAAAATGAAGGACATTCATTGATCTTCAAAATTTCAAAGATTCGTTGATAAGTAAGGTTTCTAATCTTATAAAATATGTTTTAGACGAGATAGAATAATGAAGCTGGTATGAAAATGAAGGACATTTATTGATCTTCAAAATTTCAAGGATTCATTGATAAGTAATGTCTCTAATCTTATAAAATATGTTTTAGACGAGATAGAATAATGAAACTGGTATGAAAATGAAGGACATTTATTGATCTTCAAAATTTCAAAGATTCGTTGATAAGTAAGGTCTCTAATCTCATAAAATAGATTTTAGACGAGATAGAATATTGAAACTGGTATGAAAATGAAGGACATTTATTGATCTTCAAATTTTCAAGGATTCATTGATAAGTAATGTCTCTAATCTTATGAAATAGGTTTTAGACGAGATAGAATAATGAAACTGGTATGAAAATGAAGGACATTTATTGATCTTCAAAATTTCAAAGATTCGTTGATAAGTAAGGTCTCTAATCTTATAAAATAGGTTTTAGACGAGATAGAATAATGAAACTGGTATGGAAATAAAGGACATTTATTGATCGTCAAAATTTTAAGGATTCGTTGATAAGTAAGGTCTCTAATCTTATAAAATAGGTTTTAGACGAGATAGAATAATGAAACTGGTATGAAAATGAAGGACATTTATTGATCTTCAAAATTTCAAAGATTCGTTGATAAGTAAGGTCTCTAATCTTATAAAATAGGTTTTAGACGAGATAGAATAAAGAAACTGGTATGAAAATGAAGGACATTTATTGATCTTCAAAATTTCAAGGATTCATTGATAAGTAAGGACTCTAATCTTATAAAATAGGTTTTAGACGAGATAGAATATGAAACTGGTATGAAAATGAAGGACATTTATTGATCTTCAAAATTTCAAAGATTCGTTGATAAGTAAGGTCTCTAATCTTATAAAATATGTTTTAGACGAGATAGAATAATGAAACTGGTATGAAAATGAAGGACATTTATTGATCTTCAAAATTTCAAAGATTCGTTGATAAGTAAGTTCTCTAATCTTATAAAATAGGTTTTAGATGAGATAGAATAATGAAACTGGTATGAAAATGGAAGGACATTTATTGATCTTCAAAATTTCAAGGATTCATTGATAAGTAATGTCTCTAATCTATAAAATAGGTTTCAGACGAGATAGAATAATTAAATCCGGTATGAAAATGAAGGACATTTAGTGATCTTCAAAATTTCAAAAGATTCGTTGATAAGTAAGGTCTCTAATCTCATAAAATAGCTTTTCGAAGAGATAGAATAATGAAATTGGCATGAAAAACAAAGGACATTTATTGATCTTCCAAATTTCAAGGATTCATTGATAAGTAATGTCTCTAATCTTATAAAACAGGGTTTTGACGATAGAATAATGAAACTGGTATGAAAATGAAGGACATTTATTGATCTTCAAAAAATTTCAAAGATTCGTTGATAAGTAAGGTCTCTAATCTATAAAATAGGTTTTAGACGAGATGGAATAATGAAACTGGTATGAAAATAAAGGACATTTATTGATCTTCAAAATTTCAAAGATTCGTTGATAAGTAAGGTCTCTAATGTTATAAAATAGGTTTTAGACGAGATAGAATAATGAAACTGGTATGGAAATGAAGGACATGTATTGATCTTCAAAATTTCAAAGATCCGTTGGATAAGTAAGGTCTCTAATCTTATAAAATAGGTTTTAGACGAGATTGAATAATGAAACTGGTATGAAATAAAGGACATTTATTGATCGTCAAAATTTCAAGGATTCGTTGATAAGTAAGGTCTCTAATCTTATAAAATAGGTTTAGACGAGATAGAATAATGAAACTGGTATGAAAATGAAGGACATTTATTGATCTTCAAAATTTCATGATCTTATTGATAAGTAAGGTCTCTAATCTTATAAAATAGGTTTTAGACGAGTATAGAATAATGAAACTGGTATGAAAATGAAGGATACTTATTGATCTTCAAAAATTTCAAAGATTCGTTGATAAGTAAGGTCTCTAATCTTATAAAAATAGGTTTTAGACGAGATAGAATAATGAAACTGGTATGAAAATAAAGGACATTTATTGATCTTCAAAATTTCAAAGATTCGTTGATAAGTAAGGTCTCTTAATCTTATAAAAATAGGTTTTAGACGAGATAGAATAATGAAACTTGTATGAAAATGAAGGACATTTATTGATCTTCAAAATTTCAAAGATTCGTTGATAAGTAAGGTCTCTAATCTATAAAATAGGTTTTAATTTATATACCAATGAAACTGGTATGAAAATGAAGGACATTTATTGATCTTCAAAATTTCAAGGATTCATTGATATGTAAGGTCTCTAATCTTTATAAAATAGGGTTTTAGACGAGATAGAATAAGGAAACTGGTATGAAAATGAAGGACATTTATTGATCTTCAAAATTTCAAAGATTCGTTGATAAGTAAGGTTTCTAATCTTTAAAATAGGTTTTAGACGAGATAGAATAATGAAACTGGCAGGAAAATGAAGGACATTTATTGATCTTCAAAATTTCAAAGATTCGTTGATAAGTAAGGTCTCTAATTCTATAAAAATAGGTTTTAGACGAGATAGAATAATGAAACTGGTATTAGAAATGAAGGACATTTATTGATCTTCAAAATTTTAAGGATTCATTGATAAGTAATGTCTCTAATCTTATAAAATAGGTTTTAGACGAGATAGAATAATGAAACTGGCATGAAAATGAAGGACATTTATTGATCTTCAAAATTTCAAGGATTCATTGATAAGTAAGGTCTCTAATCTTATAAAATAGGTTTTAGACGAGATAGAAAAATGAAACTGGTATGAAAATGAAGGACATTTATTGATCTTCAAAATTTCAAAGATTCGTTGATAATTAAGGTCTCTAATCTTATAAAATAGGTTTTAGACGAGATAGAATAATGAAACTGGTATGAAAATAAAGGACATTTATTGATCTTCAAAATTTCAAAGATTCGTTGATAAGTAAGGTCTCTAATCTTATAAAATAGGTTTTAGACGAGATAGAATAATGAAACTGGTATGAAAATGAAGGACATTTATTGATCTTCAAATTTTCAAGGATTCATTGATAAGTAATGTCTCTAATCTTATGAAATAGGTTTTAGACGAGATAGAATAATGAAACTGGTATGAAAATGAAGGACATTTATTGATCTTCAAAATTTCAAAGATTCGTTGATAAGTAAGGTCTCTAATCTTATAAAATAGGTTTTAGACGAGATAGAATAATGAAACTGGTATGGAAATAAAGCACATTTATTGATCGTCAAAATTTCAAGGATTCGTTGATAAGTAAGGTCTCTAATCTTATAAAATAGGTTTTAGACGAGATAGAATAATGAAACTGGTATGAAAATGAAGGACATGTATTGATCTTCAAAATTTCAAAGATCCGTTGATAAGTAAGGTCTCTAATCTTATAAAATAGGTTTTAGACGAGATAGAATAATGAAACTGGCGTGAAAATGAAGGACATTCATTGATCTTCAAAATTTCAAAGATTCGTTGATAAGTAAGGTCTCTAATCTTATAAAATAGGTTTTAGACGAGATAGAATAATGAAACTGGTATGGAAATAAAGCACATTTTTTGATCGTCAAAATTTCAAGGATTCGTTGATAAGTAAGGTCTCTAATCTTATAAAATAGGTTTTAGACGAGATAGAATAATGAAACTGGTATGAAAATGAAGGACATTTATTGATCTTCAAAATTTCAAAGATTCGTTGATAAGTAAGGTCTCTAATCTTATAAAATAGGTTTTAGACGAGATAGAACAATGAAACTTGTATGAAAATGAAGGACATTTATTGATCTTCAAAATTTCAAAGATTCGTTGATAAATAAGGTCTCTAATCTTATAAAATAGGTTTTAGACGAGATAGAATAATGAAACTGGTATGAAAATGAAGGACATTTATTGATCTTCAAAATTTCAAAGATTCGTTGATAAGTAAGGTCTCTAATCTTATAAAATAGGTTTTAGACGAGATAGAATAATGAAACTGGTATGAAAATGAAGGACATTTAGTGATCTTCAAAATTTCAAGGATTCATTGATAAGTAAGGTCTCTAATCTTATAAAATATGTTTTAGACGAGATAGAATAATGAAACTGGTATGAAAATAAAGGACATTTATTGATCTTCAAAATTTCAAAGATTCGTTGATAAGTAAGGTCTCTAATCTCATAAAATAGCTTTTCGAAGAGATAGAATAATGAAACTGGCATGAAAATGAAGGACATTTATTGATCTTCCAAACTTCAAGGATTCATTGATAAGTAATGTCTCTAATCTTATAAAATAGGTTTTAGACGAGATAGAATAATGAAACTGGTATGAAAATGAAGGACATTTATTGATCTTCAAAATTTCAAAGATTCGTTGATAAGTAAGTTCTCTAATCTTATAAAATAGGTTTTAGACGAGATGGAATAATGAAACTGGCATGAAAATAAAGGACATTTATTGATCTTCAAAATTTCAAAGATTCGTTGATAAGTAAGGTCTCTAATCTTATAAAATAGGTTTTAGACGAGATAGAATAATGAAACTGGTATGAAAATGAAGGACTATTATGATCTTCAAATTTCAAAGATCCGTTGATAAGTATGGTCTCTAATCTTATAAAATAGGTTTAGACGAGATAGAATAATGAAACTGGCATGAAAATGAAGGACATTCATTGATCTTCAAAATTTCAAGGATTCGTTGATAAGTAAGGTCTCTAATCTTATAAAATAGGTTTTAGACGAGATAGAATAATGAAACTGGTATGAAAATGAAGGACATTTATTGATCTTCAAAATTTCAAAGATTCGTTGATAAGTAAGGTCTAATCTTATAAAATAGGTTTTAGACGAGATAGAACAATGAAACTTGTATGAAAATGAAGGACATTTATTGATCTTCAAAATTTCAAAGATTCGTTGATAAATAAGGTCTCTAATCTTATAAAATAGGTTTTTGAACGAGATAGAATAATGAAACTGGTATGAAAATGAAGGACATTTATTGATCTTCAAAATTTCAAAGATTCGTTGATAAGTAAGGTCTCTAATCTCATAAAATAGCTTTTCGAAGAGATAGAATAATGAAACTGGCATGAAAATGAAGGACATTTATTGATCTTCCAAATTTCAAGGATTCATTGATAAGTAATGTCTCTAATCTTATAAAATAGGTTTTAGACGAAGATAGAATAATGAAACTGGTATGAAAATGAAGGACATTTATTGATCTTCAAAATTTCAAAGATTCGTTGATAAGTAAGTTCTCTAATCTTATAAAATGGGTTTTAGACGAGATGGAATAATGAAACTGGTATGAAAATAAAGGACATTTATTGATCTTCAAAATTTCAAAGATTCGTTGATAAGTAAGGTCTCTAATCTTATAAAATAGGTTTTAGACGAGATAGAATAATGAAACTGGTATGAAAATGAAGGACATGTATTGATCTTCAAAATTTCAAAGATCCGATGATAAGTATGGTCTCTAATCTTATAAAATAGGTTTTAGACGAGATAGAATAATGAAACTGGCATGAAAATGAAGGACATTCATTGATCTTCAAAATTTCAAAGATTCGTTGATAAGTAAGGTCTCTAATCTTATAAAATAGGTTTTAGACGAGATAGAATAATGAAACTTCAGGTATGAAAATGAAGGACATTTATTGATCTTCAAATTTTCAAGGATTCATTGATAAGTAAGGTCTCTAATTCTTATGAAATAGGTTTTAGACGAGATAGAATAATGAAACTGGTATGAAAATGAAGGACATTTATTGATCTTCAAAATTTCAAAGATTCGTTGATAAGTAAGGTCTCTAATCTTATAAAATAGGTTTTAGACGAGATAGAATAATGAAACTGGTATGGAAATAAAGGACATTTATTGATCGTCAAAATTTCAAGGATTCGTAGATAAGTAAGGTCTCTAATCTTATAAAACAGGTTTTTAGACGAGATAGAATAATGAAACTGATGTAGAAATGAAGGACATTTATTGATCTTCAAAATTTCAGAAAAGGAAGGATTCATTGATAAGTAAGGTCTCTAATCTTATAAAATAGGTTTTAGACGAGATAGAATAATGAAACTGGTATGAAAATGAGGACATTTATTGATCTTCAAATATCAAGGATTCATTGATAAGTAAGGTCTCTAATCTTATAAAATAGGTTTTAGACGAGATAGAATAATGAAACTGGTGTAGAAAATAAAGGACATTTATTGATCTTCAAAATTTCAAAGATTCGTTGATAGGCAGGTCTCTAATCTTATAAAATAGGTTTTAGACGAGATAGAATAATGAAACTGGTATGAAAATGAAGGACATTTATTGATCTTCAAAATTTCAAAGATTCGTTGATAAGTAAGGTCTCTAATCTTATAAAATAGGTTTTAGACGAGATAGAATAATGAAACTGGTATGAAAATGAAGGACATTTATTGATCTTTGAAATTTCAAGGATTCATTGATAAGTAAGGTCTCAATCTTGTAAAATAGGGTTTTAGACGAGATAGAATAAGGAAACTGGTATGAAAATGAAGGACATTTATTGATCTTCAAAATTTCGAATTCGTTGATAAATGGAGTCTCTAATCTTGTAAAATAGGTTTTAGACAGATAGAATAATGAAACTGGTATGAAAATGAAGGACATTTATTGATCTTCAAATTTCAAAGATTCGTTGATAAGTAAGGTCTCTAATCTTATAAAATAGGTTTTAGACGAGATAGAATAATGAAACTGGTATGAAAATGAAGGACATTTATTGATCTTCAAAACTTCAAGGATTCATTGATAAGTAATGTCTCTAATCTTATAAAATAGGTTTTAGACGAGATAGAATAATACGACACGGCATGAAAATGGAGGACCTTTATTGATCTTCAAAATTTCAAGGATTCATTGATAAGTAAGGTCTCTAATCTTATAAAATAGGTTTTAGACGAGATAAGAATAAGCTGAAACTGGTATGAAAATGAAGGACATTTATTAATCTTCAAAATTTCAAAGATTCATTGATAATTAAGGTCTCTAATCTTATAAAATAGGTTTTAGACGAGATAGAATAATGAAACTGGTATGAAAATAAAGGACATTTATTGATCTTCAAAATTTCAAAGCTTCGTTGATAAGTAAGGTCTCTAATCTTATAAAATAGGTTTTAGACGAGATAGAATAATGAAACTGGTATGAAAATGAAGGACATTTATTGATCTTCAAAATTTCAAAGATTCGTTGATAAGTAAGGTCTCTAATCTTATAAAATAGGTTTTAGACGAGATAGAATAATAAAACTGGTATGGAAATAAAGTACATTTATTGATCGTCAAAAATTTCAAGGATTCGTTGATAAGTAAGGTCTCTAATCTTATAAAATAGGTTTTAGACGAGATAGAATAATGAAACTGGTATGAAAATGAGCGATGCCATTTATTGATCTTCAAAATTTCAAAGATTCGTTGATAATTAAGGTCTCTAATCTTATAAAATAGGTTTTAGACGAGATAGAACAATGAAACTTGTATGAAAATGAAGGACATTTATTGATCTTCAAAATTTCAAAGATTCGTTGATAAGTAAGGTCTCTAATCTTATAAAATAGGTTTTAGACGAGATAGAATAATGAAACTGGTATGAAAATGAAGGACATTTATTGATCTTCAAAATTTCAAGGATTCGTTGATAAGTAAGGTCTCTAATCTTATCAAATAGGTTTTAGACGAGATAGTATAATGAAACTGGTATGAAAATAAAGGACATTTATTGATCTTCAAAATTTCAAAGATTCGTTGTATAGTAATGTCTCTAATCTTATAAAATAGGTTTTAGACGAGATAGAATAATGAAACTGGTATGAAAATGAAGGACATTTATTGATCTTCAAAATTTCAAAGATTCGTTGATAAGTAAGGTCTCTAATCTTATAAAATAGGTTTTAGACGAGATAGAATAATGAAACTGGTATGAAAATAAAGGACATTTATTGATCTTCAAAAATTTCAAAGATTCGTTGATAAGTAAGGTCTCTAATCTTATAAAAATAGGTTTTAGACGAGATAGAATAATGAAACTGGTATGAAAATGAAGGACATTTATTGGATCTTCAAAATTTCAAAGATTCGTTGATAAGTAAGGTCTCTAATCTTATAAAAATAGGTTTTAGAGGGAGATAGAATAATGAAACTGGTATGAAAATGAAGGACATTTATTGATCTTCAAGATTTCAAGGATTCATTGATAAGTAATGTCTCTAATCTTATAAAATAGGTTTTAGACGAGATAGAATAAGGAAACTGGTATGAAAAAATGAAGGACATTTATTGATCTTCAAAATTTCAAAGATTCGTTGATAAGTAAGGTCTCTAATCTTATAAAATAGGTTTTAGACGAGATAGAATAATGAAACTGGTATGAAAATGAAGGACATTTATTGATCTTCAAAATTTCAAAGATTCGTTGATAAGTAATGTCTCTAATCTTATAAAATAGGTTTTAGACGAGATAGAATAATAAAACTGTATGAAAATGAGGGACATTTATTGATCTTCAAAATTTCAAGGATTCATTGATAAGTAATGTCTCTAATCTTATAAAATAGGGTTTAGACGAGATAGAATAATGAAACTGGCATGAAAATGAAGGACATTTATTGATCTTCAAAATTTCAAGGATTCATTGATAAGTAAGGTCTCTAATCTTATAAAATAGGTTTTAGACGAGATAGAATAATGAAACTGGTATGAAAATGAAGGACATTTATTGATCTTCAAAATTTCAAAGATTCGTTGATAATTAAGGTCTCTAATCTTATAAAATATGTTTTAGACGAGATAGAATAATGAAACTGGTATGAAAATGAAGGACATTTATTGATCTTCAAAATTTCAAAGATTCGTTGATAAGTAAGGTCTCTAATCTTATAAAATAGGGTTTTAGACGAGATAGAATAATGAAACTGGTATGAAAATGAAGGACATTTATTGATCTTCAAATTTTCAAGGATTCATTGATAAGTAATGTCTCTAATCTTATGAAATAGGTTTTAGACGAGATAGAATAATGAAACTGGTATGAAAATGAAGGACATTTATTGATCTTCAAAATTTCCAAAGATTCTTTGATAAGTAAGGTCTCTAATCTTATAAAGAGGTTTTAGACGAGATAGAATAATGAAACTGGTATGAAATAAAGCACATTTATTGATCGTCAAAATTTCAAGGATTCTTTGATAAGTAAGGTCTCTAATCTTATAAAAATAGGTTTTAGACGAGATAGAATAATGAAACTGGTATGAAAATGAAGGACATTTATTGATCTTCAAAATTTCAAAGATTCGTTGATAAGTAAGGTCTCTAATCTTATAAAATAGGTTTTAGACGAGATAGAACAATGAAACTTGTATGAAATGAAGGACATTTATTGATCTTCAAAATTTCAAAGATTCGTTGATAAGTAAGGTCTCTAATCTTATAAAATAGGTTTTAGAGGAGATAGAATAATGAAACTGGTATGAAAATGAAGGACATTTATTGATCTTCAAAATTTCAAGGATTCATTGGATAAGTAATGTCTCTAATCTTATAAAATAGGTTTTAGACGAGATAGAATAAGGAAACTGGTATGAAATGAAGGACATTTATTGATCTTCAAAATTTCAAAGATTCGTTGATAAGTAAGGTCTCTAATCTTATAAAATAGGTTTTAGACGAGATAGAATAATGAAACTGGTATGAAAATGAAGGACATTTATTGATCTTCAAAATTTCAAAGATTCGTTGATAAGTAATGTCTCTAATCTTATAAAATAGGTTTTAGACGAGATAGAATAATGAAACTGGTATGAAAATGAAGGACATTTATTGATCTTCAAAATTTCATGGATTCATTGATAAGTAATGTCTCTAATCTTATAAAATAGGTTTTAGACGAGATAGAATAATGAAACTGGCATGAAAATGAAGGACATTTATTGATCTTCAAAATTTCAAGGATTCATTGATAAGTAAGGTCTCTAATCTTATAAAATAGGTTTTAGACGAGATAGAATAATGAAACTGGTATGAAAATGAAGGACATTTATTGATCTTCAAAATTTCAAAGATTCGTTGATAATTAAGGTCTCTAATCTTATAAAATATGTTTTAGACGAGATAGAATAATGAAACTGGTATGAAAATGAAGGACATTTATTGATCTTCAAAATTTCAAAGATTCGTTGATAAGTAAGGTCTCTAATCTTATAAAATAGGTTTTAGACGAGATAGAATAATGAAACTGGTATGAAAATGAAGGACATTTATTGATCTTCAAATTTTCAAGGATTCATTGATAAGTAATGTCTCTAATGTTATGAAATAGGTTTTAGACGAGATAGAATAATGAAACTGGTATGAAAATGAAGGACATTTATTGATCTTCAAAATTTCAAAGATTCTTTGATAAGTAAGGTCTCTAATCTTATAAAATAGGTTTTAGACGAGATAGAATAATGAAACTGGTATGGAAATAAAGTAACATTTATTGATCGTCAAAATTTCAAGGATTCTTTGATAAGTAAGGTCTTCTAATCTAAAAATAGGTTTTATGACGAGATAGAATAATGAAACTGGTATGAAAATGAAGGACATTTATTGGATTCTTCAAAATTTCAAAGATTCGTTGATAAGTAAGGTCTCTAATCTTATAAAATAGGTTTTAGACGAGATAGAACAATGAAATCCGTATGAAAATGAAGGACATTTATTGATCTTCAAAATTTCAAAAGATTCGTTGATAAGTAAGGTCTTCAATCTATAAAATAGGTTTTAGACGAGATAGAATAATGAAACTTGGTATGAAAATGAAGGACATTTATTGATCTTCAAAATTTCAAGGATTCGTTGATAAGTAAGGTCTCTAATCTTATCAAATAGGTTTTAGATGAGATAGAATAATGAAACTGGTATTAGAAAACAGTTGACATTACGATCTTCCAATCAAAGATTCGTTGTATAGTAATGTCTCTAATCTTATAAAATATGTTTTAGACGAGATAGAATAATGAAACTGGTATGAAATGAAGCGGACATTTATTGATCTTCAAAATTTCAAAGATTCGTTGATAAGTAAGTTCTCTAATCTTATAAATAGGTTTCTTAGTCGAGATAGAATAATGAAACTGCGTTTTAGAAAATGATGACATTTATTGATCTTCAAAATTTCAAAGATTCGTTGATAAGTAAGGTTCTAATCTTATAAAATAGGTTTTAGACGAGATAGAATAATGAAACTGGTACGAAAATGAAGGACATTTATTGATCGTCAAATTTTTCAAGGATTCATTGATAAGTAATGTCTCTAATCTTATGAAATAGGTTTTAGAGAGATAGAATAATGAAACTGGTATGAAAATGAAGGACATTTATTGATCTTCAAAAATTTCAAAGATTCGTTGATAAGTAAGGTTCTAATCTTATAAAATAAGTTTAGACGAGATAGAATAATGAAACTTGGTATGGAAATATGTATTTATTGATCGTCAAAATTTCAAGGATTCGTTGATAAGTAAGGTCTCTAATCTTTATAAAATAGGTTTTAGACGAGATAGAATAATGAAACAGGTATGAAAATGAAGGACATTTATTGATCTTGGTGCACTTCAAAGATTCGTTGATAAGTAAGGTCTCTAATCTATAAAATAGGTTTTAGATGAGATAGAACAATGAAACTGGTATGAAAATGAAGGACATTTATTGGATTCTCAAAATTTCAAAGATTCGTTGATAAGTAAGGTCTCTAATCGTATAAAATATGTTTTAGAGAGATAGAATAATGAAACTGTATGAAAATGAAGGACATTTATTGATCTTCAAAATTTCAAAGATTCGCTGATAGCAAGGTCTCTAATCTTATAAAATAGGTTTTAGAGAGATAGAATAATGAAACTGGTAAGAAAATGAAGGACATTTATTGATCTTCAAAATTTCAAGGATTCATTGATAAGTAAGGTCTCTAATCTTATAAAATAGGGTTTTTTAGACGAGATAGAATAATAAAACAGGTATGAAAATGAAGGACATTCATTGATCTTCAAAATTTCAAAGATTCGTTGATAAGTAAGGTTTCTAATCTTATAAAATATGTTTTAGACGAGATAGAATAATGAAGCTGGTATGAAAATGAAGGACATTTATTGATCTTCAAAATTTCAAGGATTCATTGATAAGTAATGTCTCTAATCTTATAAAATAGGTTTTAGACGAGATAGAATAATGAAACTGGTATGAAAATGAAGGACATTTATTGATCTTCATAATTTCAAAGATTCGTTGATAAGTAAGGTCTCTAATCTTATAAAATATGTTTTAGACGAGATAGAATAATGAAACTGGTATGAAAATAAAGGACATTTATTGATCTTCAATATTTCACGGATTCATTGATAGGTAAGGTCTCTAATCTTATAAAATAAGTTTTAGACGAGATAGAATAATGAAACTGGTATGAAAATGAAGGACATTTATTGATCTTCAAAATTTCAAAGATTCGTTGATAAGTAAGGTCTCTAATTTTACAAAATAGGTTTTAGACGAGATAGAATAATGAAACTTTAAGTAAGAAAATAAAGAGATTTGCTGATCTTCAAAATTTCAAAGATCTTAATATTGATAAGTAAGGTCTCTAATCTTTATAAATAGGTTTTAGACGAGATAGAATAATGAAACTGGCATGAAAATGAAGGACATCCATTGACTTTCAAAATTTCAAAGGGATTCATTGATAAGTAATGCCCTTTAACTTATAAAATAGGTTTTAGACGAGATAGAATAATGAAACTGGTATGAAAATGAAGGACATTTATTGATCTTCAAAAATTTCAAAGATTCGTTGATAAATAAGGTCTCTAATCTTATAAAAGTTTTAGACGGAGATAAAATAATGAAACTGGTAAGGACAAAGGACATTTATTGATCTTCAAAAATTTCAAAGAGCCTGTTGATAAGTAAGGTGTGCCAGCTTTTAGACGAGAAATAATGAAACTGCGCATGAAAATGAAGGACATTTATTGATCTTCAAAATTTCCAAGGATTCATTGATAAAGGTCTCTAATCTTATAAAATACAGTTTTTAGATGAGTATAGAAAATAATGAAACTGGCATGAAAATGAAGGACATTTATTGATCTTCAAAATTTCAAGGATTCATTGATAAGTAAGGTTCTAATCTATAAAATAGGTTTTAGACGAGATAGAATAATGAAAACTGGTATGAAAATGAAATTTATTTTTTCATCTTTCAAATTTTCATGATCCATTGATAAGCAATGTCTCTAATCTTATAAAATAGGTTTTAGACGAGATAGAATAATGAAACTCATATGAAAATGAAGGACATTTATTGATTCCTCAAAATTTCAAAGATTCGTTGATGGGGTAAGGTTCTAATCTTATAAAATAGGTTTTAGACGAGATAGAATAATGAAACTGGGTATGGAAATAAAGGACATTTATTGATCTTCAAAATTTCAAGGATTCGTTGATAAGTGTTGGCCCTAATCTTATAAAATAGGTTTTGGGACGAGATAGAATAATGAAAACTGGTATGAGCGAAGGACATTTATTGATCTTCAAAATTTCAAAGATCAAGTTGATAAGTAAGGTCTAATCTTATAAAAATAGGTTTTAGACGAGATAGAATAATGAACTAGTGGCTAGAAAATGAAGGACATTTATTGATCTTCACTTCAAAGATTCGTTGAAAAGGCAGGTATCTAATCTTATAAAATATGTTTTAGACGAGATAGAAGAAACTAGTATAAAATGTGAAGGACATTTATTGATCTTCAAAATTTCAAAGATTCATTGATAGTACGTTCTAATCTTATAAAATAGGTTTTAGACGATAGAATAATGAAACTGGTATGAAAATGAAGCATTTATTGATCTTTCAAAATTTCAAAGATTCGTTGATAAGTAAGGTCTCTAATCTTATAAAATAAGTTTTAGACGTAGATAGAATAATGAAACTGGAAGTATACAATATCGTTTATTGATCTTCAAAATTTCAAAGATCTTCGTTGATAAGTGTTGCCCTTAATCTTATAAAATAGGTTTTAGACGAGATAGAATAATGAAACTGGTATAAAATGAAGGACATTTATTGATCTTCAAAATGTTGATTCATTGATAAGTAAGGTCTCAATCTTATGTATTTTAGACGAGATAGAATAATGAAACTGGGTATGAAAATGAGTTAGACAGTTATTGATCTTCAAAATTTCAAAGATATGCTGATAAGTAATGTCTCTAATCATATAAAATAGGTTTTAGACGAGACAGAATTATGAAACTGGTATGAAAATAAAGGAGATTTATTGATCTTCAAAATTTCAAAGATTCATTGATAAGTAAGGCATCTCTAATCCTATAAAAATAGTTTAGGACGAGATAAGGAATAGCCTGAAACGCGCCGAAAATGAAGGACATTTATTGATCTTCAAAATTTCAAGGATCTGATACTGATAAGTAATGTCTCTAATCTTATAAAATAGGTTTTAGACGAGATAGAATAATGAAACTGAAAATGAAGGACATTTATATTGATCTTCAAATTTTTCAAGGATTCATTGATAAAGTGCGTCTCTAATCTTATAAAATATGTTTTAGACGAGATAGAATAATGAAACTGGTATGAAAATGAATACATTTATTGATCTTCAAAATTTCAAGGATCTATTGATAAGTAATGTCTCTAATCTTATAAAATAGGTTTTGACGAGATAGAATAATGAAACTGGTATGAAAATTAGCACATTTACACTTCAAAATTTCAAGATTCGTTGATAAATAAGGTCTCTAATTCCTTATAAAAAAGTTTTAGACGAGATAGAATAAATGAAACTGGAAGAAAAATACAAAGGACATTTATTGATCTTCAAAATTTCAAAGATTCTGTTGATAAGTAAGGTCTCTAATCTATAAAATAGCTTTTAGACGTGAGAGTATTAATGAAAACGGGAGACAAAATGAAGCTGACATTTATTGATCTTCAAAATTTCAGATCTATTGATAAGTAAGGTCTCTAATCTTATAAAATAGCTTTTAGACGAGATAAAATAATGAAACTGGCATGAAAATGAAGGACATTTATTGATCTTCAAAATTTCAAGGATTCATTGATAAGTATAAGGTTCAATCTTATAAAATAGGTTTTAGACGAGATAGACAATGAAACTGGTATGAAAATGAAATTTATTTTTCATCTTCAAATTTTCATGATTGATAGTACGTTCTAATCTTATAAAATAGGTTTTTTGGACGAGATAGAATAATGAAACTGGTATGAAAATGAAGGACATTTTACTGATCTTTCAAAATTTTAAAGATTCGTTGATAAGTAAGGCTCCCAATCTTATAAAATAGGCTTTAGACGAGATAGAATACGAAACTGGTATTAGAATAAAGGACATTTATTGATCTTCAAAAATTTCGATTCGTTGATAAGTAAGGTCTCTAATCTTATAAATAGGTTTTAGACGAGATAGAATAATGAAACTGGTATGGAAAAATGAAGGACATTTATTGACTTTCAAAATTTTCAAAGATTCGTTGGATAAGTAAGGTCTCTAATCTTATAAAATAGGTTTAGACGAGGAATAATGAAAACTGCGGTGAAAAAATGGCATATTTATTGATCTTCAACATTTCAAAGATTCGTTGAAAGTAAGGTATCTAATCTTATGTAACATATGTTTTAGACGAGATAGAATATTGAAACTGGTATGAAATGAAGGACATTTATTGATCTTCAAAATTTCAAAGATTCATTGATAGTAATGTCTCTAATCTATAAAATAGGTTTTAGACGAGATAGAATAATGAAACTGGTATGAAAAATGAAGGACATTTATTGATCTTCAAAATTTCAGCATTCGTTGATAAGTAAGGTCTCTAATCTATAAAATAAGTTTTAGACGAGATAGAATAATGAAACTGGTATGAAAATAAAGGACGTTTATTGATCTTCAAAATTTCAAAGATTCGTTGATAAGTAAGTGCCTCAATCTTATAAAATAGGTTTATTGAGATATGAATAATGAAACTGGTAAGGAAAATGAAGGACATTTATTGGATCTTCAAAATGTCAAGGATTCATTGATAAAGTAGTCTCAATCTTATAAAAGAGGGGTTTCAGACGAGATAGAATAATGAAACTGGTATGAAAATTAGCACAGTTATTGATCTTCAAACTTTCAAAGATTCGTTGATAAGTAATGTCTCTTAATCATATAAAGATATTTTAGATTTTAGACAGAATTATGAAACTGGTATGAAAATAAAGGAGATTTATTGATCTTCAGTTTCAAAGATTCATTGATAAGTAAGGTCTCTAATCCTAAAATAGCTTTTAGACGAGATAGAATAATGAAATTCGCATGAAAATGAAGGACATTTATTGATCTTCAAAATTTCAAGGATTCGCCGATAAGTACGTCTCTAATCTTATAAAATAGGTTTTAGACGATAGAATAATGAAACTGGTATGAAAATGAAGGACATTTATTGACCTTCAAATTTTCAAGGATTCATTGATAAGTAAGGTCTCTAATCTTATAAAATATGTTTTAGACGATAGAATAATGAAACTGGTATGAAAATGAAGGACATTTATTGATCTTCAAAATTTCAAAGATTCGTTGATAAGTAAGATTCTACCTTATAAAATAGGTTTAGACGAGATAGAATAAAACTGGCATGAAAATAAAGGACATTTATTGACTAAAATTTCAAAGATCTAAGGATAAGAAAGGTCTCTAATCTATAAAATAGGTTTTAGACGATATAATAATGAAAACTGGTATGAAAATGAAGGACATTTATTGATCTTCAACATTTCAAAGATTCGTTGAAAAGTAAGGTATTCATCTTATAAAATATGTTTCTTTAGACGAGATAGAATATTGAAACTGGTATGAAAATGAAGGACATTTATTGATCTTCAAAAATTTCAAAGATTTCCATTGATAGTAATGTCTCTAATCTTATAAAAGTAGGTTTTAGACGAGATAGAATAAGAAACTGGTATGAAATGAAGGACATTTATTGATCTTCAAAATTTCAAAGATTCGTTGATAAGTAAGGTCTCTAATCTTATAAAAATAAGTTTTAGACATAGGGAATAATGAAACTGGTATGAAAATAAAGGACATTTTATTGATCTTCAAAATTCCCCCAAAGATTCGTTGATAAGTAAGGTCTCAATCTTATAAAATAAGTTTTAGACGAGATAGAATAATGAAACTGGTATGAAAATAAAGGAGATTTATTGATTCTTCAAAATTTCAAAGATTCATTTGATAAGTAAGGTTCTAATCTTATAAAATAGCTTTAGACGATATAATAAAACTGGCATGAAAATGAAGGACATTTATTGGTCTTCAAAATTTCAGATTCATTGATAAGTAATGTCTCTAATCTTATAAAGGTTTTTAGACGAGATAGAATAATGAAACTGGTATGAAAATGAAGGACATTTATTGATCTTCAAATTTTCAAGGATTCATTGATAAGCAAGGTCTCAATTTATAAAATATGTTTTAGACGAGATAATAATGAAACTGAAAAAGGAAATGAATACGTATTGATTATTGATCTTCAAAAATTTCAAAGATTCGTTGATGAGAAAGTACCCTAATCTTATAAAAATAGGGTTTAATGAGATAGAATAATGAAATCGGTATGAAAATAAAGGACATTTATTGATCTTCAAAATTTCAAAGATTCGTTGATATGAGGTGGCCTCAATCTTATAAATAGGGTTTTAGACGATATAGAATAATGAAACTGGTATGAAAATGAAGGACATTTATTGATCTTCAAAATTTCAAAGATCGCTTGATAAGTAAGGTCTCTAATCTTTATAAAAATAGGTTTTAGACGAGATAGAATAATGAAATCCGGTATGAAAATGAAGGACATTTATTGATTCGAAATTTTAAAGATTCGTTGATATAAGGCTCCTAATCTTATAAAATAGGTTTTTTAGACGATAGAACAATGAAACTTGCAGAAATGGAAGGACATTTATTGATTCCTTCAACATTTCAAAGATTCGTTGAAAAGTAAGGTATCTAATCTTATAAAATATAGCGTTTTAGACGAGATAGAATATTGAACTGGTATAAGGAAAATGAAGGACATTTATTGGATTCTCTCAAAATTTCAAAGATTCATTGATAGTACGTTCTCAATCTTATGTTAGTTTTAGACGAGGAATAATGAAACTGGTATGAAAATGAAGGACATTTATTGGATCTTCAAAATGTCAAGGATTCATTGATAAGTAAGGTCTCTAATCTTATAAAATAGGTTTTAGACGAGTATATAATAATGAAACTGGTATGAAAATGAAGACAAGACATCTTTCAAAACTTCAAAGATTCGTTGATAAGGTCTCTAATTCTTATAAAATAGCTTTCTAGATGAGATAGAATAATGAAACTGGTATGAAAATGAAGGACATTTATTGATTCAAAATTTCGAGGATTCATTGTTAAGTAAGGTCTCACAATCTTATGAAATAGGTTTTAGACGAGATAGAATATGGCCGAAACTGGTATGAAAATGAAGGACATTTATTGATCTTTAAAATTTCAAGGATTCATTGTTAAGTAATGTCTCTAATCTTATAAAATAGGTTTTGAACGAGATAGAATAATGAAACTGGCATGAAAATGAAGGACATTTATTGATCTTTAAAATTCCAAAGATTCATTGATAAGTAAGGTCTCTAATCTTATAAAATAGGTTTTTAGACGAGATAGATTAATGAAACTGGTATGAAAATGAAGGACATTTATTGATCTTCAAAATTTCAAGGATTCATTGATAAGTAAGGTCTCTAATCTTATAAAATGGGTTTTGAGCGATATAGAATAATGAAACTGGTATGAAAATGAAGGACATTTATTGATCTTCAAAATTTCAAAGATTCGTTGATAAGTAATGTCTCTAATCTTATAAAATAGGTTTTAGACGAGATAGAATTATGGAAACTGGTATGAAAATAAAGGAGATTCAGTAGTCTTCAAAATTTCAAAGATTCATTGATAAGTAAGGTCTCTAATCTTACCGAAATGGGTTTGACGAGATAGAATAATGAAACTGGTATGAAAATAAAGGACATTTATGGATCTCCAAAATTTCAAAGATTCATTGATAAGTAAGTTCTCTAATCTTATAAAATAGGTTTAAGACAAGAGATAAAGAATAATGAAACTGGTATACAAATAGACCATTTATTGATCTTCAAAATTTCAAAGATTCGTTGATAAGTAAGGTCTCTAATGTATAAAAAATAGGGTTTAGACGAGATAGAATAATGAAACTGGTATGAAAATAAAGGACATTTATTGATCTTCAAGATTTCAGATTTACAGTGGAGCCAAGTGTAGGTCTCTAATCATAAAGGCCAGTTTTGAGCAGATATAATTAATGAAACTTCAGTATAGAAAAATGAAGGTATTTATTGATCTTCAATTTCAAGTTCATTGATAGGTAATATCCTTAATCTTATAAAACCAAGTTTTGAACAGATATAAAATGAACTGACCCAGCATGTGAAGAACTGAAGGACATTTTATAGAATGCTAAGGCTGAAAGTTGAAGCAGTAGTAAGGTCTCTAATTTTATAATAGTTTTGAAATGAAGATGAAATAGTAGCTAGTGCTGAAAAATGAAGGACATTTATTCAGTCTTAAATTTAAAAGATTAATATTAAAAAGTAGGTCATAATCTTTACTAAACAGTTTTTAAAACTGAGATAAAATAACTAAAACTGGTGCTGAAAATGAAAAGACATTGATCTTCAATTTCAAAAGATTGTTTAATTGATATATATAATCTTCTCTAAATGGTTTAGACAGATAAATTATGACTGGTAACTGAAAATCAAGGAGATTTGTTAGAATCTTCAAAATTCAAAATTGAGCTGATAGTAAGATTCTCTAAATAACATAAGCAAGACTTTTGTTGGGCAGATAGAATACATTATTTATTTTAATGAAAGGTCTTTTATTGATCTCACAATTTAAAGAATTCTTTGATAGTAAATATATAATCTTGTAAATAGGTTTCAACACAGGTAAGATATGAAACTGGTACCACAACAGAAAATAAAAGTTTATTGAAGTCTTCAAAATTTCAAAAGTTCTTGAAGTAAATGCAAGGTCTCAATCCATAAATGACATGGTATGAGATAGAATAATGAAACTGCTTTTGAAAATGAAGGGACATTTATTGAACATTTAAAAATTTCAAGTTAACAGTAAAAACATTAATATAAAAATCTGCCAGACAGGGTTTTGGTTCAAGGTTGGGAATAATAGAAGCTGGTATGAAAAATGAGACATTTGAACAGTCTTCAAGCTAGAATTAATTGATGATAAGGTCTCTAATCTTGTAAAATAAAAGATTTCGTGAAGACAGAATAATAAAACTAGTGGAAAATAAAGATTGTTTCCTGAATCTTAAAATTAATGATTCGTTGATAAGTAAAGGTCTCTAATCTTATAAAATAGGTTTTAGACGAGATAGAATAATGAAACTGGTATGAAAATGAGACATTTGTGGGAATCTTCAAATTTTCAAGGATTCATTGATAAGTAATGTCTCTAATCTTATAAAATATGTTTTAGACGAGATAGAATAATGAAACTGGTATGAAAATGAAGGACATTCATTGATCTTCAAAAAATTTCAAAGACGTTGATAAATGAATCTCTAATCTGCCCATAAAATAGGGTTTAGACAGATAGAATAATGAAACTGGTATGAAAATGAAGGACATTTATTGATCTTCAAAATTTCAAGGATTGTGATAAGTAAGGTCTCTAATCTTATAAAATAGGTTTTAGACGAGATAGAATAATGAAACTGGTATGAAAATGAAGGACATTTATTGATCTTCAAAATTTCAAAGATTCGTTGATAAGTAGGTCTCTAATCTTATAAAATAGGTTTTAGACGAGATAGAATTATGAAACTGGTATGAAAATAAGGAATTTATTGATCTTCAAAATTTCAAAGATTCGTTGATAAGTAAGGTCTCTAATCTTATAAAATAAGTTTTAGACGAGACAGAATAATGAAACTGGTATAGAAAATAAAGGACATTTATGGATCTTCAAAATTTCAATGATTCGTTGATAAGTAAGGTCTCTAATCTTATAAAATAGGTTTTAGACGAGATAGAATAATGAAACTGGTATGAAAATGAAGGACATTTATTGATCTTCAAATTTTCAGGATTTCATTGATAAGTAATGTCTCTAATCTTATAAAATATGTTTTAGACAGATAGAATAATGAAACTGGTATGAAAATGAAGGACATTTATTGATCTTCAAAATTTCAAAGACGTTGATAAGTAAGATCTCTAATCTTATAAAATAGGGTTTAGACGAGATAGAATAATGAAACTGGTATGAAAATGAAGGACATTTATTGATCTTCAAATTTTCAAGGATTCATTGATAAGTAATGTCTCTAATCTTATAAAATATGTTTTAGACGAGATAGAATAATGAAACTGGTATGAAAATGAAGGACATTTATTGATCTTCAAAATTTCAAAGATTCGTTGATAAGTAAGATCTCTAATCTTATAAAATAGGGTTTAGACGAGATAGAATAATGAAACTGGTATGAAAATAAAGGACATTGTGATCTTCAAAATTTCAAAGATTCGTTGATAAGTAAGGTCTCTAATCTTATAAAATAGGTTTTAGACGATATAGAATAATGAAACTGGTATGAAAATGAAGGACATTTATTGATCTTCAAACTTTCAAAGATTCATTGATAGAAATGCAGGTCTCTAATCTTATAAAATAGGTTTTAGACGAGATAGAATAATGAAACTGGTATGAAAATGAAGGACATTTTATTGATCTTCAAAATTTCAAAGATTCGTTGATAAGTAAGGTCTCTAATCTTATAAAATAGGTTTTAGACGAGATAGAATAATGAAACTGGTATGAAAATAAAGGACATTTATTGATCTTCAAAATTTCAAGGATTCATTGATAAGTAATGTCTCTAATCTTATAAAATAGGTTTTAGACGAGATAGAATAATGAAACTGGTATGAAAATGAGACATTTATTGATCTTCAAAATTTCAAAGATTCGTTGATAAGTAGAATATCTAATCTTATAAAATAGGTTTTAGACGAGATAGAATAATGAAACTGGTATGAAAATGAAGGACATTTATTGATCTTCAAAATTTCGAGGATTCATTGATAAGTAAGGTCTCTAATCTTATAAAATAGGTTTTAGACGAGATAGAATAATGAAACTGGTATGAAAATGAAGGATGAATTTATTGATCTTCAAAATTTCAAGGATTCATTGATAAGTAATATCTCTAATCTTATAAAATAGGTTTTTAGACGATATAGAATAATGAAACTGGTATGAAAATGAAGGACATTTATTGATCTTCAAAATTTCAAAGATTCTGTGATAAGTAAGGTCTTAACTATAAAATAGGGTTTTAGACGATAGAATAATGAGTCTGCAGAAAATGTAGCGACACGGAGTTGATCTTCAGACTGCTAAAGATTCGTTTGATAAGTAAGGCTTCTAATCTTATGTATAGGTTTTAGACGAGATAGAATAATGAAACTGGTATGAAAATTAGCGATATTTATTGATCTTCAACATTTCAAAGATTCAAGCTGAAAAGTAAGGCATTTTAATCTATAAAATATGTTTAGACGAGATAGGAATATTGAAAATTGGTATGAAAATGAAGACATTTATTGATCTTCAAAATTTCAAAGATTTCGTTGATAAGTAAGGGCCTCAATTTTATAAAAATAGGTTTTAGACGAGATAGAATAATGAAACTGGTATGAAAATAAAGCACATTTATTGATCTTCAAAATTTCAAAGATCGTTGATAAGTATATCTCTATTCTATAAAATTGGTTTTAGACAGAGATAGAATAATGAACCGAGAGGAAAATGAAGGACATTTATTGGATTCTAATGTCAAGGATCTACTACAAGTAAGGTCTCAATCTTATAAAATAGTTTAGACCGAGATAGAATAAATGAAACTTGTATGAAAATGAAGAAGAAGATCTTCAATATTTCAAAGATTCGTTGACAAGTAGTGTCTCTAATCTTGATAAAATAGGTTTTAGACGAGATAGAATTATGAAACTGAAGGAAAATAAAGGAGATTTGGCTGATTTCAAAATTTCAAAGATTTGCTGATACAAGATCTTAATCTATAACAGGGTTTAGACGAGATAGAATAATGAAACGAAGAAAATAAAGATTATTGATCTTCACCAAAGATTCGTTGATAAGTAAGACGACCTCAATCTTATAAAATAGGTATGATCTATACAGAATAGTTTTGAAAACTTGTACAGGCAATTAGGCTATTATCATTGATCTTCAAATTTTCAAGGATTCGATGATATGCGTCTCAAATTTATGTTAGGTTTTGTGACGATAGAATAATGAAATCAGGCGAAAAATGAAGGCATGATTATTGACCTTCAAAATTTGAGGATTCATTGATAAGTAAGGTCTCTAATCTATAAAAGCTAGGTTTGAGACGAGATAGAATAATGAATCATATATGAAAATGAAGGATACACCCTCGCGTCTTCAAGTGATCCATTGATGTTAATGTTCAATCCAAAATAGGTTTTAGACGAGATAAATAATAATGAAACTGCCATGAAAATGCTTACAATTAGGATATTGATCTTTCAAAATTCCAAAGATTCATTGATAAGTAAGGTCTCTAATCTTATAAAATAGGGTTTTAGACGAGATAGAATAATGAAACTGGCATGAAAAATGAAGGACATTTATTGATCAAAATTTCAAGGATTCATTGAGAGCAGCAAGGCTCCTAATCTATAAACAGGTTTTAGACGAGAGGAATAATGAAACTGGCATGAAATTTAGTTGACATTTATTGGATTCCTCAAAATTTCAAAAATGAGAAACAAAGATAGCAGAAATAAAGGAGATTCATTGATCTTCAAAATTTCGTAAAGATTCATTGATAAGTAAGGTCTCTAATCTTATAAAATAGCTTTTAGACGAGAGAACAAATGAAACTGGTATGAAAATAAAGGATAATGGATCTCCAAAATTTCAAAGATTCGTTGATAAGGTCTCTAATCTATAAAATAGGTTTTAGACGATAGAATAATTGAAACTGGTATGAAAATGAAGACATTTATTGACTTTCAAATTTTCAAGGATTCATTGATAAGTAATGTCTCTAATCTATAAAATATGTTTTAGCGGGAGATAGAATAATGAAACTGGTATGAAAATGAAGGACATTTATTGATCTTCAAAATTTAAAGATCTGTTGATAAGTAAGATTCTAATCTATAAAATAGGTTTAGACGAGATAGAGAATAATGAAACTATATGAAAAATAAAGTGATATTTGTTGATTCTAAAATTTCAAAGATTCGTTGATAAGTGAGGTCTCTAATCTTATAAAATAGGTTTTAGACGATATAGAATAATGAAACTGGTATGAAAATGAAGGACATTTATTGATCTTCAAAATTTCAAAGATTCGATGCGCGTTCTAATCTTTATAAAATAGGTTTTAGACGAGATAGAATAATGAAACTTTGGTATGAAAATGAGTTACATTTACTGATTCTTCAAAATTTAAAGGATTCAGCTGATAAGTAAGGTTCTCTAATCTATAAATAGGTTTACATGAGATAGAATAATGAAACTGCGCGAAAATAAAGGACATTTATTGATCTTCAAAATTTCAAAGATTCGTTGATTATAAATGTATCTAATCTTATAAAATAGGTTTTGATTGAGATAATTATGAAACTGGTGAATAAAGGAGATTTATTGATCTTCAAAATTTCAAAGATTCATTGATAAGTGTTGGCTCAATCTATAAAATAGCTTTTAGACGATATAGAATAATGAAACTGGTATGAAAATGAATATTTATTGATCTCCAAATTTCAGTAAAAGATTCGTTGATAAATAATGTCTCTAATCTTATAAAATAGGTTTTAAACGAGATAGAATTATGAAACTGGTATGAAAATAAAGGAGATTTATTGATCTTCAAAATTTCAAAGTTTCATTGATAAGTAAGGTCTCTAATCTTATAAAATAGCTTTTAGACGAGATAGAATAATGAAACTGGCATGAAAATGAAGGACATTTATTGATCTTCAAAATTTCAAGGATTCATTGATAAGTAATGTCTCTAATCTTATAAAATAGGTTTTAGACGAGATAGAATAATGAAACTGGTATGAAAATGAAGGACATTTATTGATCTTCAAACTTTCAAAGATTCGTTGATAAGTAAGGTCTCTAATCTTATAAAATAAGTTTTAGACGAGACAGAATAATGAAACTGGTATGAAAATAAAGGACATTTATGGATCTTCAAAATTTCAAAGATTCGTTGATAAGTAAGGTCTCTAATCTTATAAAATAGGTTTTAGACGAGATAGAATAATGAAACTGGTATGAAAATGAAGGACATTTATTGATCTTCAAATTTTCAAGGATTCATTGATAAGTAATGTCTCTAATCTTATAAAATAGGTTTTAGACGAGATAGAATAATGAAACTGGTATGAAAATGAAGGACATTTATTGATCTTCAAAATTTCAAAGATTCGTTGATAAGTAAGATCTCTAATCTTATAAAATAGGGTTTAGACGAGATAGAATAATGAAACTGGTATGAAAATAAAGGACATTTATTGATCTTCAAAATTTCAAAGATTCGTTGATAAGTAAGGTCTCTAATCTTATAAAATAGGTTTTAGACGATATAGAATAATGAAACTGGCATGAAAATGAAGGACATTTATTGATCTTCAAAATTTCAAAGATTCATTGATAAGTAAGGTCTCTAATCTTATAAAATAGGTTTTAGACGAGATAGAATAATGAAACTGGTATGAAAATGAAGGACATTTATTGATCTTCAAAATTTAAAGGATTCATTGATAAGTAAGGTCTCTAATCTTATAAAATAGGTTTTACACGAGATAGAATAATGAAACTGGTATGAAAATGAAGGACATTTATTGATCTTCAAAATTTCAAAGATTCGTTGATTAGTAATGTATCTAATCTTATAAAATAGGTTTTAGACGAGATAGAATTATGAAACTGGTATGAAAATAAAGGAGATTTATTGATCTTCAAAATTTCAAAGATTCATTGATAAGTAAGGTCTCTAATCTTATAAAATAGCTTTTAGACGAGATAGAATAATGAAACTGGTATGAAAATGAAGGACATTTATTGATCTCCAAATTTCAAAGATTCGTTGATAAGTAATGTCTCTAATCTTATAAAATAGGTTTTAAACGAGATAGAATTATGAAACTGGTATGAAAATAAAGGAGATTTATTGATCTTCAAAATTTCAAAGTTTCATTGATAAGTAAGGTCTCTAATCTTATAAAATAGCTTTTAGACGAGATAGAATAATGAAACTGGCATGAAAATGAAGGACATTTATTGATCTTCAAAATTTCAAGGATTCATTGATAAGTAATGTCTCTAATCTTATAAAATAGGTTTTAGACGAGATAGAATAATGAAACTGGTATGAAAATGAAGGACATTTATTGATCTTCAAACTTTCAAAGATTCGTTGATAAGTAAGGTCTCTAATCTTATAAAATAAGTTTTAGACGAGACAGAATAATGAAACTGGTATGAAAATAAAGGACATTTATGGATCTTCAAAATTTCAAAGATTCGTTGATAAGTAAGGTCTCTAATCTTATAAAATAGGTTTTAGACGAGATAGAATAATGAAACTGGTATGAAAATGAAGGACATTTATTGATCTTCAAATTTTCAAGGATTCATTGATAAGTAATGTCTCTAATCTTATAAAATAGGTTTTAGACGAGATAGAATAATGAAACTGGTATGAAAATGAAGGACATTTATTGATCTTCAAAATTTCAAAGATTCGTTGATAAGTAAGATCTCTAATCTTATAAAATAGGGTTTAGACGAGATAGAATAATGAAACTGGTATGAAAATAAAGGACATTTATTGATCTTCTAAATTTCAAAGATTCGTTGATAAGTAAGGTCTCTAATCTTATAAAATAGGTTTTAGACGATATAGAATAATGAAACTGGTATGAAAATGAAGGACATTTATTGATCTTCAAAATTTCAAGGATTCATTGATAAGTAATGTCTCTAATCTTATAAAATAGGTTTTAGACGAGATAGAATAATGAAACTGGCATGAAAATGAAGGACATTTATTGATCTTCAAAATTTCAAAGATTCATTGATAAGTAAGGTCTCTAATCTTATAAAATAGGTTTTAGATGAGATAGAATAATGAAACTGGTATGAAAATGAAGGACATTTATTGATCTTCAAAATTTCAAGGATTCATTGATAAGTAAGGTCTCTAATCTTATAAAATAGGTTTTAGACGAGATAGAATAATGAAACTGGTATGAAAATGAAGGACATTTATTGATCTTCAAAATTTCAAAGATTCGTTGATAAGTAATGTCTCTAATCTTATAAAATAGGTTTTAGACGAGATAGAATTATGAAACTGGTATGAAAATAAAGGAGATTTATTGATCTTCAAAATTTCAAAGATTCATTGATAAGTAAGGTCTGTAATCTTATACAATAGCTTTTAGACGAGATAGAATAATGAAACTGGTATGAAAATGAAGGACATTTATTGATCTTCAAAATTTCAAGGATTCATTGATAAGTAATGTCTCTAATCTTATAAAATAGGTTTTAGACGAGATAGAATAATGAAACTGGTATGAAAATGAAGGACATTTATTGATCTTCAAACTTTCAAAGATTCGTTGATAAGTAAGGTCTCTAATCTTATGAAATAAGTTTTAGACGAGATAGAATAATGAAACTGGTATGAAAATAAAGGACATTTATGGATCTTCAAAATTTCAAAGATTCGTTGATAAGTAAGGTCTCTAATCTTATAAAATAGGTTTTAGACGAGATAGAATAATGAAACTGGTATGAAAATGAAGGACATTTATTGATCTTCAAATGTTCAAGGATTCATTGATAAGTAATGTCTCTAATCTTATAAAATATGTTTTAGACGAGATAGAATAATGAAACTGGTATGAAAATGAAGGACATTTATTGATCTTCAAAATTTCAAAGTTTCGTTGATAAGTAAGATCTCTAATCTTATAAAATAGGGTTTAGACGAGATAGAATAATGAAACTGGTATGAAAATAAAGGACATTTATTGATCTTCCAAATTTCAAAGATTCGTTGATAAGTAAGGTCTCTAATCTTATAAAATAGGTTTTAGACGATATAGAATAATGAAACTGGTATGAAAATGAAGGACATTTATTGATCTTCAAAATTTCAAAGATTCGTTGATAAGTAAGGTCTCTAATCTTATAAAATAGGTTTTAGACGAGATAGAATAATGAAACTGGTATGAAAATGAAGGACATTTATTGATCTTCAAAATTTCAAAGATTCGTTGATAAGTAAGGTCTCTAATCTTATAAAATAGGTTTTAGACGAGATAGAATAATGAAACTGGTATGAAAATAAATGACATTTATTGATCTTCAAAATTTCAAGGATTCATTGATAAGTAATGTCTCTAATCTTATAAAATAGGTTTTAGACGAGATAGAATAATGAAACTGGTATGAAAATGAAGGACATTTATTGATCTTCAAAATTTCAAAGATTCGTTGATAAGTAAGATATCTAATCTTATAAAATAGGTTTCAGACGAGATAGAATAATGAAACTGGTATGAAAATGAAGGACATTTATTGATCTTCAAAATTTCGAGGATTCATTGATAAGTAAGGTCTCTAATCTTATAAAATAGGTTTTAGACGAGATAGAATAATGAAACTGGTATGAAAATGAAGGACATTTATTGATCTTCAAAATTTCAAGGATTCATTGATAAGTAATGTCTCTAATCTTATAAAATAGGTTTTAGACGAGATAGAATAATGAAACTGGCATGAAAATGAAGGACATTTATTGATCTTCAATATTTCAAAGATTCATTGATAAGTAAGGTCTCTAATCTTATAAAATAGGTTTTAGACGAGATAGAATAATGAAACTGGTATGAAAATGAAGGACATTTATTGATCTTCAAAATTTCAAAGATTCGTTGATAAGTAAGGTCTCTAATCTTATAAAATAGGTTTTAGACGAGATAGAATAATGAAACTGGTATGAAAATAAAGGACATTTATTGATCTTCAAAATTTCAAGGATTCATTGATAAGTAATGTCTCTAATCTTATAAAATAGGTTTTAGACGAGATAGAATAATGAAACTGGTATGAAAATGAAGGACATTTATTGATCTTCAAAATTTCAAAGATTCGTTGATAAGTAAGATATCTAATCTTATAAAATAGGTTTTAGACGAGATAGAATAATGAAACTGGTATGAAAATAAAGGACATTTATTGATCTTCAAAATTTCAAAGATTCGTTGATAAGTAAGGTCTCTAATCTTATAAAATAGGTATTAGACGAGATAGAATAATGAAACTGGTATGAAAATGAAGGACATTTATTTTTCTTCAAAATTTCAAGGATTCATTGATAAGTAAGGTCTCAAATCTTATAAAATAGGTTTTAGACGAGATAGAATAATGAAACTGGTATGAAAATGAAGGACATTTATTGATCTTCAAAATTTCAAAGATTCGTTGATAAGTAAGGTCTCTAATTTTATAAAATAGCTTTTAGACGAGATAGAATAATGAAACTGGTATGAAAATGAAGGACATTTATTGATCTTCAAAATTTCGAGGATTCATTGATAAGTAAGGTCTCTAATCTTATAAAATAGGTTTTAGACGAGATAGAATAATGAAACTGGTATGAAAATGAAGGACATTTATTGATCTTCAAAATTTCAAGGATTCATTGATAAGTAATGTCTCTAATCTTATAAAATAGGTTTTAGACGAGATAGAATAATGAAACTGGCATGAAAATGAAGGACATTTATTGATCTTCAAAATTTCAAAGATTCATTGATAAGTAAGGTCTCTAATCTTATAAAATAGGTTTTAGACGAGATAGAATAATGAAACTGGTATGAAAATGAAGGACATTTATTGATCTTCAAAATTTCAAAGATTCATTGATAAGTAAGGTCTCTAATCTTATAAAATAGGTTTTAGACGAGATAGAATAATGAAACTGGTATGAAAATGAAGGACATTTATTGATCTTCAAAATTTCAAATATTCATTGATAAATAAGGTCTCTAATCTTATAAAATAGGTTTTAGACGAGATAGAATAATGAAACTGGTATAAAAATGAAGGACATTTATTGATCTTCAAAATTTCAAGGATTCCTTGATAAGTAAGGTCTCTAATCTTATAAAATAGGTTTTAGACAAGATAGAATAATGAAACTGGTATGAAAATGAAGGACATTTATTGATCTTCAAAATTTCAAGGATTCATTGATAAGTAAGGTCTCTAATCTTATAAAATAGGTTTTAGAGGAGATAGAATAATGAAACTGGTATGAAAATGAAGGACATTTATTGATCTTCAAAATTTCAAGGATTCATTGATAAGTAAGGTCTCTACTTTTATAAAATAGGTTTTAGACGAGATAGAATAATGAAACTGGTATGAAAATGAAGGACATTTATTGATCTTCAAAATTTCAAGGATTCGTTGATAAGTAAGGTCTCTAATCTTATAAAATAGGTTTTAGACGAGATAGAATAATGAAACTGGTATGAAAATGAAGGACATTTATTGATCTTCAAAATTTCAAGGATTCATTGATAAGTAAGGTCTCTAATCTCATAAAATAGGTTTTAGACGAGATAGAATAATGAAACTGGTATCAAAAGGAAGGACGTTTATGTCTCTTTGAAACTATCGACAGAAAAATGAAACCGTTCAGAAAAATTGAAGGAGATTCCGAAGTCGTCTGGAGACCGCGGTCGAAGATAATGGTGCTTTTGTTAAATAAATTTAATTTTTAGCATTTCGTGTTATTTTTCTGTAATTTTGGTTAATATATGTGTTAAAATGAGATTTTAGGGTTATTTTCAATTTGGCGTAATTTAGACGACACTTCATCCATTGCACATCGTATATTTTTGAAATTCATAAATATGTAGGCCCATCAAAAAGGAATGCCTGTTCGAATTTAATTGAAAATGTATAAGTTACGTTCATTAGTTATAAAATACTGAAGAAACCTTCTATTGCTATGATGATAAACTCTTTTCAAAACGGCTACTCATTTGGTAACACATAGAAATTTAATAACAGTCATAAAATTTCTGATTTTAGAAAGAGAAAGAAACACTAGCAGAAGTAGGCGAATGTTTACAGAAAGTCTTTATCTGATGTAGTCACTGTATCTTTAACATTATTTATCTGGCAATTAGAGAGAGAGAGAGAGAGAGAGAGAGAGAGAGAGAAGGAGGGGGGTGATGATCCTTATGACAGTTGCACTTGAGGCAGGAAAACTGCTGCTGTCAATGAAGATTCAGCCAAAGAAGCTGATATTTTCGTTACAGAAGGATGATTTCTCCAAAACACTACTGAAACAGTCAGTTGTGTTAATATACTGTTTGAAGAATAGTGCGAAAATTTTGGCTTCTTCATTATTTTAAAATGGATTCTTAGAAAACTGATAGACAATACGAATATGTAGAGAGCTGTTTCGTTTGTTTCAGTCCATCTTCAGAGGTAAGGGGTTTTCCATTATTGATGAGTTGAAAAAGGCAACTCGTACGTGGTTAAAAATGTCAAGAATTTTTTTCCTACGTCTAAAGCTGGAAAACCCAAATCAATATTGAGTACTAAATCTGGAATTCAAAGAGTTTTGCCTTTTTATGTTACTTACCTTTGTGTGCGTCTATTATTAAAACTGTTGTAATTAAACAAGAAAAGGCATTATTCTTTTACCAAACATCGTACAGCAATCGAAAAGGAAAGGGATTAAAATTATTGAGAATTCGATTTGAAAATAAATAAATAAATATTTTCATGATTTCTGCTCTGTCGAACTTAAGTCACTGGTGTCCCCTCTACAAGAATTTACTCGGGAAACCAGACTGACAACAAGGTCCCACCTTTTTAGAGTTAAATTAACCAAATGCAGCCGACAATTCTTTTCCACCAGCCTCTTTTCTCTTGCTTCCCGCCTGTGGAACTTCCTTCTAATTACTAGCTTTCCAGGAATTTAAATGTAATGTCAAATCCTACTTATTATCTACTTGACTCTAGTCCTTTTCTACATCATCCCGTCTGTCATTTCCTTTCTCTCTACCTTCTCTACCTGTGTTACATCTTTATATATATATATATATATATATATATATATATATATGTGTGTGTGTGTGTGTGTGTGTGTGTGTATATATATAAATTATACTTTAGACCATGTTCAAATTAAAATCTCAACTGTCTTCACCTGTGTTACATCTTGATATATATATATATATATATATATATATATATAATAAATTATACTTTAGACCATGTTCAAATTACAATCTCAACTGTCTTCACCTTTGTTACATCTATATATATATATATATATATATATATATATATATATATATATATTATAAATTATACTTTAGACCATGTTCAAATTACAATCTCAACTGTCTTCACCTGTGTTACATCTTTATATATATATATATATATATATATATATATATATTATAAATTATACTTTAGACCATGTTCAAATTACAATCTCAACTGTCTTCACCTGTATTACATCTTTATATATATATATATTATGAATTATACTTTAGACCATGTTCAAATTACAATCTCAACTGTCTTCACCTGTGTTATATCTATATATATATATATATATATATATATATATGTATATATATATATATATATATATATATTATGAATTATACTTTAGAGCATGTTCAAATTACAATCTACTACAAAGTGTACATTTTGTTTCAACATTGAAAGGACAATGTCTCATCAGGTAGTAAACGCTATTTTTGAGAGAGATGGATAATTCGCTTCCTTATATTGGCAAAATGCTGTGTGGGATGTAGAGGGGGCAGGGAAAATGAGAGCGTGGGGAATCATAAATGGGACACTGGGGAAATAAGAAATAAAAGGAGAAAAACGGGAGAGAAAGAGAAAGAACTAAAAGATATATGATGAAAAACTCAAAGAAAGGCACCAGGTTTAATGTAGTAAGTAAAATATAGTCATATAAAGAAATATTTGATGACCCGGCGTCTGATATTCACAAAGTGGAAGAAGTAAGAAAATGCATAGAGTGAAGAAGAAAGTGAGAGAAGATGGATGAAGAGGAGGAGAGAGGGTGCGGGAGACACTATAATCGGCGAAGGGGTAGGGATTTTAATATTCTGGCCTGGAATTAGTAGTGGATAAAAATATTTCTTTTAGTGAAGTATAAAACTACAAACCTTTGGCGTTCCTTGAAAAGACGATGAAATCATGTACATTGACGTAGGGGTTATTTAATATATATATATATATATATATATATATATATATATATAAAGGAAATTACTGGAAAGTAATTGATACTCACCTGAAGCGAGCTGAATATATAATGCTCCTGATATCAATAACATTTCCACCGAGTTTCTCTACGGCATATGACTTCATTGAACCTTTTGGGAATCTATATTTAAATTGGGGTCATCAGGAGAGAATGTGCACCGTTTCGAGACCTTTCTCTCTCTCTCTCTCTCTCTATATATATATATATATATATATATATTATATATATATATATATATATATATATATATATATATATATATGTATATATATTATATATATTATGTATATATATTATATATTATATATATTATATATATTATATTATATATTATATATTATATATATTATATATATTATGTATATATATTATATATATATATGTATATATATATATATATATATATATATATATATATATATATATATATAATGAGGAATTGAAAGAACTGATAGATTAAGAACCTATTGTTCATTGCATTTACTTTTATAAAAAGTGCTCAATACAGAGTAGAACTGAATATTGTAATTTTGTTATTAAAATAGTTTATAAAAACATTATATGAGCACACAAAAAGCGAATAATAACTCACGTAATTTAGTTGATAAAATAAATACAGCAAGCACATCTATTACCGACAAACCCAAAATTAGTCAAAAAATTAGTAAACTTTGTACTAAAGAAGCTTACATAATTTTAAAAGACCTTAAACCTAATTTTGAGACTAATCCACCCAACAGATTCATCAACCCCGCAAGGCCAGAAATTGTAAAATCAATAAAATTATTCTAGAAAGAATTAATCAACAAACCAAACAGAACCTTGGATTACTACAGTGGCCGAATACAACTGATGCCATCAATTGGTTTTGCAGTATTAAAATAAAACTAACTGTTCTTTAATCCAATTCGACATAGTTGATTATTACCAATCAATTTCCAAGGATCGTTTCACTTTGGCATTGAAATTCGCCACACATTATTCGAACTTAACTAAGGATGAATATGATTTTATAATGACAACTAAGACATTTGTCCTTATCTACAACCAGAACAATGAATATAGAATAATTCTGATGACCTATTTGACATTACAGTGAGTTCGTTAGACTCTGCGAGATCTTCCGACATTACCGGTTTATTTGCTTTATATAACCTCACTGCATAATATGATATTAACACACATGACATAGCGTTATACAGAGGTGATGGCTTTATGGTTGTAAAAATTCCACACATTTTTAAAACCGATAAGATTAGAAAATTAATCCATAGAGAATTCAAAAGTATAAACCTAAAAGTAATAATAAGCATTGATTTAAAAATAGTAAACTTCGTTGATGCAACACTGAACTTAGTAAATAATACTTAGGATGGATGTTTTCATTATACATCCATCCTAAGTCTAATCACCCCCAGGTATAATCAAACACTTACCATCTTCCATAGAATATAGAATTAGTAAAAACTCAACTAATGAAGACGTATTTTAAAAACATAGCAACTTTTATAGTAATACCCTAAAGAATAGTGGCTACAAAACATGACATCAAATGCATAAAACAATAAAGCTATAACAGGAAAAACAGAAATAGAAGAATCATTTGGTAGAAATCCCTATTTAATCAAAAGGTTAGCACTAAGTTAGGCCAGAAATTCCTCAATTTATTTAAGAAATATTTTCAATTAATAGCCCTCTAAGTAAGTGTTTTAATAAAAATACCTTTAAATTAGGTTATATTTGTACAAATAATCTAGGAAATGTATTTAAAATTATAATAAAGTAAATATTAAATCAGCACAATAATAATTCTAATAATGAAAATAATAATAATACAAATTGATGTAATTGTCAAAATCCTAACAACTGTTTCCTGGAAAATAAGTGTCTAACAAATTCTGTTGTTTACCAATATACTATATCATCTAATGAAAACAAAACCATTAAAAAATTTACATTGGTTCTACTTGGAACACTTTTAGGCAGGAGTGGTATTTGCATTTAACTTCAAGAATGACGTGTACCGAAACCAATCATCACTTTCTGCGTAATTTTGGAAGTTAAAAGAAACAAATAAAACCCCAAGGTAAAATGTAAAATTCTGAAAAAACAAAAAACAAAAACAAAACAAAAAAAAGAATCTATAATTCATTCTATGACATTTGCTCTCTGTGCCTAATTGAAAACTGCATATTAAAAAGTTTCCTAAAAATCAAGTACTGCTAAACTATAGAATTGAATTGACAGTATTATTTAAACACCGTAAATATTTCACTTTAAAATATAATTAATTATAATGAAAATTTTAGTCTAAACAATTTAGCCCCTTTAAAAAATAAAGTAGAAAATAAATTAAATTTAAAAATCTAAAATCTGACCTGCTGTCAAAAACCAATGACTACACTTTTGAATAATATATGTTCTTAGTATATATCTTCCCCAGACAAATAAAAAGTGTCATAAACTTCTTTCATGTGACTTAAATGTTAAACCTCATAGTTCAACCTAATTATCACTTTTGATTGTATAAAACAGACACACTCAAAATCATACTGTTTAACTTCCTCCAACCACTGCTCCTTAACTTTTTGAATAACCATGAATTCATTTTATATTTTCTAAAATAAATCATCTTTACCATTAGTTTTTAAAATATCACCTGTACAAGAACAATATTGTTCTGAAACATGACTTTTTTGTAGTGGTATAATGCTTTTATAAACAATTGTAATAACAAAATTACAATATACATATATTGTAATTATCAGTTGATATGTTAAAATAAATGGTGAAAATAATTTGTTTTTAAAATATAAGATGAATTCATGGCTATTTAGAAAAGAAGGGAGAGATAGTTGGAGAAATGCTTTAGGTGTGTCAATATTGTTCACTCAAAAATGAGAATTATGTAACTATGGAGTTTTAACATTTGGGTTTTGAAAGGGAGCAGGATGGCTTGAATGTATACATGTCACTTTTTAATTCTGCCTGGATAAGATACATCGTGAGACCTTAGGTATTTTAAATGCGTAGACGATATTTTTTAACAGGTGGTTGGATTTTAGTTGTTTTTTTTTTTACAATAGTTTTTTACTACTTTCTCATGAGTAAAGGGACTGGAATGTTTAGGTCAGAATTAGGATTAAATAATTATGGTATACTTAGTTATATTGTATTGTGAACAACAACTAAGTATTGTGTGGGTCATTTATTTTAGTAAAATAATTTTTGTTTTTTTTAAATATGTTGGAGTATAAGTTATAACTATTAAGCTCTACTCTGTATCGAGCACACTTTATAAAAGTAAATACTTGAACAGTGGGTTTTAATCTAAATTTTATTCAACTTTCTTGTAATATATATATCTAAACTTATTTATAAATGGAACTTTATCTGAGTGTGTGTGTCTGTGTGTGTGTCCGTTTCCTATATACTCCAGAACGGCTGAACCGATTTTCTTGAAAATGTTCACAGTTATACTATAAGCATCTGCGAGTGTTCTTAGCTAAGTTTTGTGTCGAGGTACCCCCGATAAATATCGAAAATCGATAATTGAAAAAATCGGATTATAGAAGGAGTGGTCTGATTTTAATCAAATTTGATACACACATAGATAAAGACATGGGAAATGATATTCAGAAATTTTTGAAGGTTGCAGTTCTTACAAAAGTGCAGAAAATCGATATATATATATATATATATATATATATATATATAAGCCAAGATGTTTGTTTGTGTGTCTATCTATTTGCCTGTATGTCTGTATTTTTTCAGCCCTTTTATTTTAGTTTTTGCTTCGGGTTTGGCTCTAAGTAGGTATAATTCTTAGTCTCAGCCATGATGCCATTTACTCAGAGGACTTATTTAGCCTTCAAAGTTCAGCTTACAACGAAAGAACTTATTTGATATCAATACGAAGAAATCAAAATTCGACTTACATCCATTCATTTTTCTTTCAGTCTACGGTTTTGCTTTAACTGGAAACAAATACTGCTTTCTAGTCTTTCGTGCCAACATCCAAAGAGTCTGAGCTCCAGGATCATGGATTAGTTTTAAAGCTTTCATTACACCCGAGCAACGCCGGGCTATATTGCTAGTATATATATATATATATATATATATATATATATATATATATATATATATGAAAATTAATTTATAATCAATTCATCGCAAGCAAGGCAGGGTCGCCACTGGTGCGCAGGGGGTTACAGTAAGAGACGAAAAAGATACAGGGGATTTTGAAAAAAAGATAAGAGAAGGCTGGAATCAAAGAGATAGAAGATGGCAATTGACGTTCTATTTACATTTTTAGGGGCTGTAATCATAAGAGAAGCAAGCAAAAGGAAGGGAGTTCCACGAATGTAAAGTGTGAGAAAAGAAATTATCAGACTAGAAGTGTCGGTTAGATTTATGTTATAGTGGAACATCCTGCCATACCCAAGATTGGAATGCTCTAGACTATAAAGGACGGTGACAAGCGGAGAGAGCGAAAACGTCTTCGGCACTCGCCTGACGACGCTATGACACTGTCAGCACTCTGCCTTCGGGTAGAGGGCGCTCTCTGCTTCCGAGCAGAGAGCAATAACCCAGTCGTGGTTCCGCCGAAGGGTAGAACCACGACTCGGTAAAAATAGACAGAGATTTTTTGGCCCGGCTATATGGCCATGAATACCCACTATAAAATGACCATGTGTCACATCCGGCCTTGCGTGGGAAGGCTAGTAAATACAAACGTCTTAGGCACTCGCCTGACGACGCTATGACACTGTCAGCACTCTGCCTTCGGGTAGAGGGCGCTCTCTTCTTCCGAGCAGAGAGCACAAACCCAGTCGTGGTTCCGCCGAAAGGGTAGAATCACGACTGGGGAAAAATAGACAGACATTTTTTGGCCCGGCTATATGGCCATGAATACCCACTATAAAATGACCATGTGTCACATCTGGCCTTGCGTGAGATGGCTAGTAAATACAAACGTCTTAGGCATTCGCCTGACGACGCTATGACACTGTCAGCTCTCTGTCTTCGGGTAGAGGGCGCTCTCTGTTTCCGAGCAGAGAGCACGGACCCAGTCGTGGTTCCGCCGAAGGGTAGAATCACGACTGGGGAAAAATAGACAGAGATGTTTTGGCCCGGCTATATGGCCATGAATACCCACTATAAAATGACCATGTGTCACATCTGGCCTTGCGTGGGATGGCTAGTAAACACAAACGTCTTAGGCGAAGGCTTTCTCAACTTGATAGTTTATTCCGCTCCTACTCGTTGATTGCTTATTTGTATCTTATTTTTAATTGTACAGTAGTACAATAAATCCATTATATCGTATTCCTGTGTCGAGTATCATTCTTTCACTAATCTTTACACTGATATTCCTTTCCGGGATATATCAATTTAACTATTTCGACAGAAAATTATGGGACCTTGGTGCCAATCTAGTAGCAAATACAGGTGATCGGGGAAAAAGGGAAAAAGCTCGCCAGATCAATAGCCATTAAAATACTTGTAGAAAAGACAGAGGGAAGCCACATCAGGTCGGTGAGAAAGTAACTGCGGGCTGCCAAATTAGAGTTTATATTGCAGATCCTTCTTTGGATTTTGTCGAGAACCTCCAGATGAATAGCAGGAGCCCCCGACCAGATATGTCAACAGTATTCAATACACGGGCAAATGGTAAATTTATAAATATGCAAAATGGATTCCGACCAAAAAAAAAAATTCCTGGCCTGACTTTCCTAGTAGTAGATGAAGCTATGGATTCGATGTAGTTATTTAATTTGAGGTCGGTTGAGAGAGTGAGGCCAAGGAGGCGCAATGTGATGCTCTGTAGGAGACTAGCATCATCCATTCTAATGGTAAGCAGGAAAGTTTCTCTATGATGATTAAACGAAAGCAGCTTCGTTTTGAAAGTGTTAAAATTTACGAGCAGATTCGTCCACAGAATGGAGGTTTTTTAACGGGTAGCAACCACGTTTACTTTGTCAGCCTTGGCATATTTCTTACTGAGACAGACGTAAATGGTTGTATCATTTGCATAGATGCCTATTGCAAACTGATTGCATCAGGAAGATAAACAAAAAAAAACGTAGGACCTAGAATAGAGCCTTTAGGAACGCCCGCGTTTGTATGAAAGGATCTGGAAGTTTGTCTGTTCAAAACAAGCTTAATTTCACGATTTGATAGGAACCATTAGATTAAATCAAACAACCACCCAGAAATAACGTAGCTCTAGAGCTTGCACAAAAAGCCAGCATGCCAAACGCTGTCAAATGCTTTCGAGAAATGAAGAGCAACAGCCAGCGCTTCGCCGATCATTTCAAGAACTTGATATATATATTCAATGCTACGTAATAAGTAGATTCCTCTTTGAATGTTTTCCACATTATTTTGCTTTGAATTAATTAGCTCTTATTGTTTTAAATGTCATTGTCATAATGCTTATGATGAGCTTAGATAAATTCTCATCAGCTGTATTTGTGATAGAGTTAATGGGTAGAAAATATATTTTGATTCGTTGGATTTGTCAGGAAGGAAGGCTTTCCTATTTTGGAATATCTTATGAACCTTTTGTTTCCCATTGAATATCAAATAGGGAAATGGGGGAATTTGGAAGTATTTTCAATATGTTTTCTTCTTCGTATAAATAATGAGTGCTTAAAATTATATGAAACTTATGTTAAATATTTAGAAGCTAATACTCGGAAATGATAGCAAATTAATTTTATCTGATTAATTTCAAAAATTAATGGCAGTAATCCACGACTTATACTAGGATAGAACATGAATTCCGTCAATAAACAAAAATAGAAAGATGCGTAAGACAGGGATGTGTCTTCTCAACGGACTTATTCATCCTTTACGAGCGAGGGGGTCATAGGAGAATTAGAAATACTACCAGGATTCATTATTGGCGGACACAATCTTAACAGCTTCATATATGCAGATGAGAAACTGTTGATAGCAGATACATAAGAGAAACTGCAGGAAATCGTATTGAAGGTAGTAAAGGAAGGCGAAATGAAAGGACTAAGTATAATTTGTAAGACAGAATATACGAGATAGTCCAAAATGTGAATTACGAACTAGAGACATCGATATAGAGTACGAAAGAATTAAATATCTAGGAAGAGTTTTAGTAAAGGATTGAGAATGTAACATCGAAGACCGACGATACATTGTAATAGCAAAAGATACCTTCCAAAAACTAAGCAAAATATTATGAAACAGCAAAATTTCTATAGAAACAAAGAAAATTGTGCGTAACTGCTATGTTATAAAAGTCCACCAATATGGCAATCTCCTCACAGATTGAGATTTCCACTCGAAACCAGAGATGAGACAGAGATAATCCTAGACAAGGCTATGCTGAAGGACAGTCTCGTTTGGGGAAAAACAGATAAGAGTCAGACCCTGCCTTATGCAAGGTATACGGGGAATTTTTGGGCTCAAAATGTGATAATTAACCATAGCAAAATTTGAACCTGGGTTTCGTGGCTGGAATGACAGTGCTTTAACCGCGCGACCTAACTTAAAAATAAATAAACAAGAAATGATGGAGAAATTCACGATATTGAATAAGGTCTGACACAAGGCCATGTAGGTAGAAGAAGTGTATTGAGCCAAGAAAATAAATACAGATCGACCCCCCACGTATCTGGCAACATTCGAACATGTAAGGCGTTGTATAGGTGATGCAATATTTATAGGCGGACTATTCTCCACATATTTGTTGTTGTTATAACAATCTTTCGGCCTTTGTGCTTTTCGGCCTTCATCAGGTGTATGCCGATCGGGTTAGCCTACAGGGAATTTCAAAGTGAATCATTAACTTAGTTTAAAGGAATATAGTTCTTGTCTCACTGTCGATGTCTCCAAATATTTCGTCCAGTTCTTTTTTTAGTACTGTTCAGTTATTGCTTGCCCCGTTCCCACCGAGTCCTAATACATACTCTCCGGCTCGAGGATTGAACTCACTATTAACGTCAGCAAATTCAGGACAACAGGACAGTAGCCTAGTATATTAAAACGTAAATTCATGAAATATCAATAAAGAGTTTAGTTCGAAATTCCCTGTAAGTTATCCTGATCGATATACCTCTGATGAGGACGAGCGCAGAAGGGTCGAAACGATGAAAGAACAATAGTTCGCATCTAAATAATGTTAACTCCTCATCCAAGAAATTCAGACAGAAAAGTTAGTGGTTGTGGTTCGAATCCGACTATCATGGTTAGAACGTTCTTACCCCACGACCACGCGCATATTTATTAACGTTTAGGTGACGTGAAATAGCAACCAACTACTTCGGATAAGTCTGTAGGCATTTTTTGTACCCTACACTTCTACGCTAATAAAAAAAGTAAAAAGTTGATCTGTTGATTTTGAGATTAGCAAAGCACTGAACAAATAGCAAGTATTTTCGAAGGCTGAGAAATATTTTTGTAGGAGATGAGATCAGGAAAGAAAAAGAAAGGAGTCGATGTATTATGCAAAACATTTCTTCAGCTCTTAGGTCAGAAGTAAACGAATGGTTCGAGGTCTTCGACAGATGTTGGCACCAGCGTTCTTTTACATACTTTAAAATGTACATAAGAAATTGGGTGGGAAGGACAAAGGAAGCCATATATTTTTCTCTCATAACCATTTTGTCGATCTTTCTTTTCAGTATTAAAAAAAGAAAATTCACATAAACCCTAATCATAATGGAAATTCTGACACGTTACTAACGAATGCATGTGTGTTATTCACTAGTCTAAGGCAAAATTCAGAGCACAAGAAAAAATACTGTCAAGACATACAGGCAAAATTCAGATATGACAAATCTAGACAATATATAATCAGGAAAAAGGAAAGTTATGTTTCTAATCGGTATCACTCTATCAGTCAGTTAAGTGCCATACGTGAAACACGCTTGGGGCGATCATGTCTCGAAAGAAACATGACTGGCTGGGCAGAAGATTATCCCGAAGTAGGTTGCCATTGCTTTCTGCGGTAGACTGGTTGCCAGCCAAGGCTAGAGAACCCAATCTGTCCTGTTATTTAACCCGTAACTGGAAGGAAGAGACGGATTAATACCTTTCCCAAGGGTATTTGCGCGTAAGTGAATGCAATGAATTCAACTGGAATTCGAACTCGGCTCCCCGATTTCTCGTTCTGAGCCGATATCCACTGCACCACAACGCCTATCACTCTATGCAAGTCCGTAAAGACACTAAGCCACAATGGTTTACAAGATGTGAAAGGATTAAGAACTGAAACATGATCGGGAAGAGGAAAGAGTAATTAGGAGGGCAGTAGATAGCGATTGACATTACATTTAAACTTTTCACGTTTTTGGCTTGATATCATAGAGTCAGAAGCGAAAAGTATGAGAAAAATGACTGTTAATGTAGAAGTTAAGGCTACATCTCGCCAGTTCAACTGTAAATTGATGAGATCTCGAGACCAGTCTAGTATTGGGCTTAAATTCGAACAGTTTCGGCACCCTAGCGAAGAGTCTATCCGAACAATTACCATGGAAATATTTATAGAACGCAGAGACACAGAGAGACAACCTTACAGCAGTGGGGAAAGTGAGTGAAGCCAAACCGTCAGATCAGGAACCATAACATTGCCTATTCTTCTTCCGATTTTGTCAAGGAGTTCAAGTTAAACAGCAAGCGCAATGGACCATATGTGGCAGAAATATTCTAGGCATAGAAAAAATGGTAGACTAAAATATGTGTAAAATCGATTCCGGAGAGAAAAAATATCTTGCCCGACTTTGTGAATCAATTAATTGGAGTAGATAGACTAAACTATCGCCCGGTTCACACTCCACCCATGTGTATTGAACAGGTGAAGAGGCTCATCCCTTGTTCCCTGTTTAGGATGCGGTTTCCGGCTTTCTGTTTCCCAATCTTTTCACTCTTATGTAACCCCTTGCACATCAGTGGCGTTACCGACTTGCTCGGGTGATATGATTAAAAAAAAAAAAACTTTCTTAGCACCTGAGCTTGTAATGGATTCAATACTGTCTTTCCATTTCTCAGCTGAGTAGGCGTAACAAATTATGAGAAGAAAATGTATTATTTAATTTAAATCTGGAATAAAGTTTCCATCATTTTTTTTTTGTTATCACAACTTTTCAACCATTGAGCCCTCCGGCCTTCATCAGATGTAAATCGTTTCAGGTAATCTTCAGAGAATTTTGAATTGAACCATTTTCTTGAAACTTTTAATTTACGGACGGAGATTTTTCTCGTTCTATTGTCTATGTCTAGAGACACTATATCTTGTCCTTTGTAACATTGCTTGTCTTGTCATCGCTGCGACAAAATATGTACAAAGAATTTAAATCACAATTAATATGCTACCAAATTCCCAAAACAACACTCAAATCTACTAGGCTTATTTCCCGTCGAACAATACTGGTAAAGAACTAAATGTATATATAATTTTTTATAATCATATCGCCCCAAGCAAGGCATTTTACTGATACTGTTTTGCAGGGGGTTACATAGGAAGAAAGTTATGAGAAAGAGTGATAAATTTTAGGGGGTGTCAGGAAGTGGGTAAGGAGGATGAGAAAGGAGATGCAGGTTAGTGTGATAGAAGATGACTACCGACTTTACATTTAAATTCTTGGAGATTGTAGTTGTCGGGAAAGGGAATTCCACAGGGGGGAAGTGCGAGAAAAGAAGCTGATAGAGTAGAATTTGCATTTACATTTTATTGGTTTCACAGTAAAAGGGTAGAACCTAATTGCTAATCTTGTGGCTCAAGTAAATCCGTATATAGGGGACACCAGTGAGCTAAGTTTATCGGAGCAGAAGCCGTGAAAGTATTTGTAGAATATACACAGGTAAGCCACATTGCGCCGGTGAGAAAGTGAGTGTATCTGATCTGCCAAGTCGGGATTGATCACATTACAGATTCTCCGTTAGATTTTGTCAAGGACCCCTAGGTGAATAGCAGGAGCAGCAGACCAAATATGACAGCAGTATTCAATGCACGGGCGGATGGCAGATTTACATATTTGCAGGATTGTATATGAGATTTTAACTATACTCGTGTCGAAAAACCTTCCACGAATATACGAAGAAGGGAAAAATGATTTTAAAAAAGAAAGAGCTAAGTACTTATATCAAATGAGTCCTAACAATTATAAAAAAGCGTTACACAAATTATTAAACACTATAAAAAAGCTCCTACCGATATAGAGACTAAAATTAATAAAGAAGCCAGTATTTTAGTCGGAAAATTTGATTTATACAATAGTGTGGAGAAATTAAATTTGAAACCTTGTTTCATAATAGTAAAAGATCATAAGAGTAATTTTCCAAATAACCCTGAATATAGATTACTGAACCCCACTAAAACAGAGTCAGGTAAAATAAGTCAGGTAAAATAAGTCAGGTAATCTTGCAGAAAGTATGCAAGTCATTAAGAATGTTTACTAATATAAACCAGTGGCAATCCACTAATGATTGTATTGAATGGTTTCAAAATTACAATAAAAATGAGCATTGCTCATTCATTAAATATGATACTAAAGAGTATACCCATCTATTTTTTTTAATCATGTCACCCCAAGCAAGGCATTCCACTGCCACTATAGCGCAGGGGGTTACACAGGGCGATAGACGAGTTAGGATGTACGTAGGGGGAGAGTTGGAGAGAATGGGAGGGTTAGTGTGTTAGGAGGTGTCTATTGACCTTACATTTAAACTCCTGGAGGTTATAGCCGTCGGGGAAGCAAGCATGCGGAAGGGAATTCCACAGGCGGGAAGTGCGAGAAAAGAAGCCGTTGGAGTAGAAATTGCGGTTACATTTCATCAGTTTCACTGTAAAAGGGTGGGACCTAGTTGCCAATCTAGTATCTCGTGCAAACTCACACCTAGGGGGCACCAGTGATTTAAGTTCATCAGAGCAGAAGCCATGAAAGTATTTATAGAAGAGGCACAGGGAAGCCATGTCACGACGGTGAGAGAGTGACTGCAGGCGGTCAGCTAAGTCGGTATCAATCACGTTACAGATTCTTCGCTGTATTTTGTCAAGAAGCCCGAGGAGAATAGTAGGGGCACCGGACCAGATGTGGCAACGGTATTCAAAACACGGGCGTATGGTAGATTTGCATAAGTGCAGGATAGATTCAGGCGGAAAGAATTTCCGGGCCCTGCACAGAGATTCAAATTTCATAGCAGCGGATTTAACAATGGATTCGACGTAGTCATTCCACTTGAGGTCCGCTGAGAGTGTCAGGCCAAGCAGGCGTAGTATTTTACTCTCTTGGGGGCATGCCTGTTCCATGCTAATGGGAGGGAGGTGCAGTCGTCTGTGGTGGTTAATTAACAGCAGCTTCGTTTTGGAAGAATTGAATTTTACGAGCCATTTCCTACCCCAATCCACCACGGATTGGAAATCCTTTTCAAGCTCAACCGCGAGGTTCGCCTTATCATCAACACCAGATTTTTGATCGAGGCGAGCGTATACTGCGGTATCATCGGCGTATATGCCTACTTGTGATCTTATGGCATCGGGGAGATCATTGATGTAGATTAGAAAGAGCGTAGGACCTAGGATAGAGCCTTGGGGGACACCCGCGTTTGTAGGGTAGTTCTGGGAGGCATGTCCGTTTAAAACCACCTTCAGTGTGCGGTTAGAGAGGAATGACTGGATTAAGTCCAACAAAAGTCCAGTAATGCCGTAGCTTCGCAGTTTCCGTAGAAGGTCGGCATGCCATACTCTGTCGAATGCTTTAGAGATATCCAGGGCGACAGTTCGGGCCTCACCATTCTTGTCGAGAGCCTGGTATATGTACTCGGTGATGGTCGTTAGCATATCAGTAGTAGACCTGGTGAAGCGGAAGCCATACTCTTCGTCCGATAGGAGCCCGTGAGCCGTGAGATGCTGAACGACCTCGGCATTGATAATGGCTTCGAACACTTTGCCGAAGATCGGAAGAAGGCTGATAGGGCGGTAATTTGCGGGGTCCGAGGGTTCACCAGTGTTCTTGAATATTGGTACTACAGAAGAAGACTTCCAACAGGCAGGAAAGCAGGAGGAAGATAGGCAGAGGTTGTAGAGCTTAGAAAGGACAGAGGAGAGTTCAGGGGCACATTTCTTCAAGACTATGATTGAGATTCCGTCCCCACCACTAGCTTTGTGAGGGTCAAGTTTGATATTATGCTAGAAATCAGCGAGGGCGCGATGTGGACGTCATTCAATTGGGCCTCAGTTCTAGATGGAAAATTGGGTGTCTGGACTCCAGACAAATCCAGACACGAATTGGTCGAGAATCTACGGGCAAAGCATTCAGCCTTGTTTGCTGAGGAGGTGAGGACCTCAAACTCGTTGATTAGTGGGGGTATTGAGGACTTACTCTTGTTGAGTAACACTTTTACAGAGGCGCCAGAAGTCTTTGGCTCCGAACTTAGAGGATGCTATGCGCTGCTTCATTCTGGCAGTAAACAGCATCTTAGCTTCGTTAAGTATCTTTTTACACTTATTACGAGCTGAGGCGAATGAGTGATTCCGGTGGGCAATGGCGGCCGAGCAAGCGGGCGAGCGAAAAAACTTTCAACGAGGCCATTAGTTTTGCTAAGAAATTTAGCAAAATTTCTGATCAAAAAATAGACGTTATTAGGCATTGCCGAAAGACGTTATGATACCACAACAACATATTATGGATAAAAAAAGATAACTTAAACAACTTTGACAACCCCATGGGTGCGTATGATGGGGCCGAGGTATCTGAATTAATAAGGTGCTTATTGCTGTATAAGCCTAATAAGTACGTAGAATTTAACAACCTCGGTTTATACCGTGATGCTGGCTTAATCATAGTTGACCCCCAAAAATGTGACAACATACGCAAAAAACTCTATTGGCTTTTCAAAAAGTACGGTTTTAATTTGGATGTTGAAATCAATTTAAAAGTGGTGAATTATTTAGACATCACGCTAAATCTTTTGAATGGATCCATATCCCCTTACATGAAAGAAAACTAAAACCTGCAATATGTAAACACTAAATCTCATCATTCCGCACACATTATGCGGGGTATTGCTAAAAGTATTTCTTATATACTATCAAACAATTCGTCAAGTAAAGATATCTTCAATTATCATAAAAAGTGTACTAAGATGCTCTTATTAAAAGTGGCCATAGAGATAAATTAGTATTTACGGACACTAAGAGAAACAAACGAAAGAATAGAGGTAGGAACATTTTATGGTTTAATCCCCTGTTTAATTTAGCAGTAAAAACCAAAATCGGTAAAATATTTTTCAATATATTAGAGCAAAATTTTGGTAAAGATAATAAGTTGTATAAAATATTTAACAAAAATAACGTAAAACTTAGTAACTGATGTATACCTAATTTTGATAAAATTATTAGTGGATTAAGCAAGAAAAAAGTTAGGGATGATACGCGTACTGGCATAAGAAGTTGTAATTGTAGGATTAAAAATAATTGTCCCTTGCAGGGTAAATGTCAGCAAGATTGCGTCGTATATTGTGTTAAAATATATAAAAACGCTGGGGACATTGAACCCAAAAATATATAGGTGTTACCCAAGATATTTTCAAAAAAAGATATTACAACCATACTAACAGCTTTAATAATGAAAAGTATAAACATAGCACCACCCTATCCACTTATGTGTGGTTCATTAAACAAGAGCTTAATATAAACTCTATTTTGAAATGGGAAGTATTAAAGAGAAGCGCTAAATATACAGCCGGCCTGAAATTTTGTAGGTTGTGTGTAGAGGAAAAACTTGCCATAGCTTCGTATAGGCAAACCAATAATTTATTGAATTCCAAAATTGAAATATTGAATAAATGCAGGCATAGAAAGCCTTGGCTTTTGATTAAGTTTGGTTATGGGGTGTTTGTATCATTTTTGATTTTCGATTTTTGTTTTCGTCTTTGCATTCACTAATAAAAACTTTTATAAAAAAAACCTTTTAAAATATATAAATTTGTTTTTTAATAAAGTTCTCCCCTATTTGTGTTTGATGTCTTCTTTCTTGGTCACATGGGTTGTTTGAATTTACTTTATACATGTCGTTTGTTTCTTTCTTCGTTAGCCAGCATTCCCTGACGATCCGTTTAGGTGAAACCAAGGTAGGTCTGTCTCGCTCACCAGGTATTTTTTACTTGTATATATATATATATATATATATATATATATCTTCTTGAACTGTCATGATGCTTCCTGCTTCCTGCCAATATTGCTGTTTTTCAGTAGTTTGCTGGTAGAAAGGCATTTTAGGCAAGCAGGTTTTTTGTCATAAAGTGCTCGATATAAAGATACAGATAGAGCGTTAATAGAATTAACCTGGAGAAGATAGTCACTTAACCGAACTGATTTTGTTCTTTTTCTGCTGCTGGAGAAGAAACCAAATCCCTGAACAGTAAAGACATCGCAATAATGACTATCTAACCGTACTGATGAGCTGTGATACGGCGAAACAGATCTGTCTGCGGATGACAATATATATATATATATATAAGTAGTGACCAGGCTCGATGTTGCTTAACTTCAGTGATCGGACGAGAACCGGTGTATTCAACACGAAATAGCCTTAGACACGTCGCCCATTTATTTTATCCTTAATTTTTCTTTCGCATGAAAAAAACAAAAACAAAAACAAAAACGGTAATAACTATGGATATAAAGTTAAAGAAAAAATGTTTAATCACCTATTCGACATGGATGATATTAAACACTTTGCCAAAGATGAAAATGAGTTGAAGGCTCTCCTCAATACTGTAAAATGTTTCAGAGATGACTTTTCTGCAAAAGTATGATTCAAGAAACGGACAATTAGAGAAACACACTCAATACATATAGATGTTATCACAAAGATTAGGGAACTGAAACAAGAAGAATCCTATAAAGAACTAGGAGTCAGCGAAAGAGATTGAATACATCGTACCCAAATGAAAGTGAAAGTAAGAAAAGAATACCACAGGCATATACGTCTGGTGTTGAATCCAGAGTTGAATTCACAAAACAGAATAACAGCCATAAACACTTCAGCTTTCCCTTTGGTGCAACAACTTCAACATCCTTAATTAGACCATAGCTGAGATTAAGCAAATGGATGTCAAAAGACAAAAAGCTTCTAACTTGCAACCGCATGTATCATCCCAAGACCGATGTTGATCGTCTGCATGTTCCTAGATCCGAAGTAGGTAGAGATTTAGTTCGACCAGAACTGTCTTACACACCACAACAATCGCTCTTCAAAGATACATGGAAACTATAGAAGACTATGATGATCTCTGTCAAAGAATATGGAAGCAGTAATAAACTTTATTCAGTAATAAAGGAATCCAGTCAATTTAAGAGACTTTCATGACATCAGAGAAGCTTCTTTGGATTTTATTGAGAATCTCGAGGTATATAACAGGGAAATAAGACCAAATATGACAGCAATATGTAATGTATGGACGAATACCACCACATCTAGCAGATGGTGAAGTAGATTTGACAATCTATGCAAATTAATCACTCAAATTCATATCAGTAAGTTGCAAAATTGATATGAGATGAACTCAGCTGAGAGTAGAAATCCGCAATTCACTTGATGTCAATAGTGAACCCGGGAGGTGAACATTTTTGGGTAAGGCTGCGCCTGTTATTTGCACGTGTAAGAGAAAGAAAAAATATAACGTTTGACACATGGATATATAAACAATGATTCTAGACAATAAAAGGCGGTCGTTCATACATCGCAGCAGAAAAGTAAGGCTCACGTTACGGGCGAATTGGATTGAATCGGATTCAATAACATGTAAAGTTTAATATGAATGCTTCAACTAGCTTATTCGCTTGGTCGACTCCTTTTGACATTTCACTGGCATATGCACTTCATTACACACACTTGGCGTGGACTTCAAGTACCCCCGCCCGACACCGGTGTCAAGCTGAGAGTATCAAGAATTTATCTCCTTGTCTAATCGAACATAGTGTATTCAAGTATCGCTTTCATATAAATTCAGCGGTCCAACTTATTTAACCCTATATTATTTACTTATTGGTTATGAAAACCATAATATTCCCATGATAAAACATTTCCACACGCCTGCTTCTCATAATATATGCTTCTTTAATTTCTTCCTTTTCGTTCTTTCAGCGACTTCATTCATTAACCCTATAACTTCAGTGACTCTTGGGCCTTATGTTAGAAGAACAGTATTATAAACACGTCTAATGGACATTCATTGCAAATGTGCTTCAGTATGCAAAAGTATGTTTTTCTTCTATGCGTCGTGTCCATTCATGATGTAGGCGATCATTGCCTTCAGTGCCGTGCTTAGCAACATCTTTCCCCCTGCAGAATGTGCCTTGCGCCTCCTCTACCCGCAGAATGCAACTCCCCCCCCCGAACATACTAAACCCACAATGATTGGTACTTTAAACAAAATAACATACTCTCGGAACGCAGATATTCCGTGATCACGAAAAAACGGAAAAAATATACATGTTATGTTCTTGTATGTATGTTGAAACAGATATCTGTAATCTATTTCTCTCTTAAGTTCATTTTCTTTTTTAATTACAAATGATTTGCTGCTTTTAGGGGCCGGAAGGCTTCTATCAAAGATTATATATATATATATATATATATATATATATATATATATGAGCAGTGTAGATACAGAAGAATCCAAAGGAGTATCCTCTACATAAACTGGTAGGATAACTCTCTAGAAGAGCTCAAAATATATATGTATATAAATACATATAGAGCAAATATATGTAAAAATTAAAACAGACACATTATTCCATGGTTAAGCGGAAATATAGGCCTGTTTCAGGCGAACCATCTTCAGTTTCCGTCTTTATTGTACAGAAGCTTTTACACGAATGAAATTCACAAATAAAGACCCCGAAAAAAACGAAATAAAAATAAAGATCGCTCCCTTAAGAGCGAAAATTTAAGAAAAAATGCATCATTACATCAGTAAGGCGAATAAACACACATACATACATAAACATGTACACATACATATAATCAAAGAGCATGCCAACTCAAAGATACTTTACGTAAGTCAGTCAAACTACTGACACGTCGATTTGAAAAGTAAAACATAAAAAATGAAAAAAGGGGTTGGGGCGAGAGAGATAGCATTAAAGAAAATGAGTGTTTTTATAGGCGTAAACGAAAGGGGAAAAAGAAGAAAGAAGGGAGATATAAATTTAAATTTGAAAGAAAAATGATATGAGAAAATATGAATAAATAAATAAATATTATATATTAACGGTGAAAGAATAAGAAATTAGAGATTAAAAAAAGTAAGAAAATTAAAAATATTAAACAAATAGTAGTTAATCAATCCTTTATAATCACAATTACCACCACACCACTAGTATAATTAAATTTATACTAATTATTCAGTCAACAAAACATATTATTATTTATTATTTATTATTTATTTATTATTGTATTATAATACAATAATAAAGTTAATAATGCAAAAAAATATATTGCAAAAAAATTAATAATTAATAAATAAGTAAATAAATAAATAAATAAATAAATAAAAATAAATAAACAAACCAACAAATAAATAAATTATTTAATTTAAAAATACATTTAATAATTCTATTTAAATTTAATTGTTTAAACTTAATTATTTAATTTAAAAATGAATTTTACACATTAACAGTGAAAGGATAAGAAATTAGAATCTAAAAACATTAAGAAAATTAAAAATATTTAAGATATAATAGTTAATCAATCCGTTGTAAGCACAATTATCACCACACCACTATGTAATCAAAATTATACTAATTATTCCGTCAACAAAAAAATTATAATACAATATAACGTTAATAATGTAATAAACATATATACGTACACGCACATACCCCTAACACGTAAATACGTACACACTCATACACGCATAGGCATATATATAGGTACACACACATACACACACACGCATATATATATGTACACACACACACACACACACACACACACACACACACACACACACACACACACACACACACCAGTAAAAAACTATGTACAAATACAATGTAGATAAATACAGACACATAATATATATTTTAAAGGGGAAAAGATAAAAATCTAGTAATTAATAAAATAAGAAATAAAAATAAAAAAAATTAAAAAATAAATAATATCTATAAATATATATATATATATATATATATATATATATATATATAAATTTTATAAATAATAATAAGAATAATAATAATAATAATAATATATATGCATATATAAGAAAATATATTAGACACCAATTCATTAACTACATATTTGAACGCAACGAGATAATATCAGAAGGAATATCTAAAAAGGACCAGATATTAAAAACAAAATAAAATAAAACAAAATAAAATAAAATAGGATAAATAAATAAATAAATACAATATATATAAGGATAGGATTTAAACATAAAAGCAATACCATAGACATATAGAACTCCCTATATATAAAGTCATCGACACATATAACAATAGGGTAAAAATGAATAATAAATATTCCGTAAGATAGTGTCCGACAAAAGATATAGTGATGTGTGGAAAGTCTTCAGAGGAAAGAATGAGGGGCTAAAAGTTTAACATAATTTAAAGCGTCTCTTATGTCGGCCTCAGATTCAGCAGATACAATTGATTTTTGTGTTTGATAATGATGATTTTTTCATCAAGGCATAGGTAACAGCAATTTTTAAAGTTGATTGGTGTGCTAGATTTTTTTAACTATTTTCCATTTAATCATAGGGGTGAAGTTCTTGTCTTTCAATCACCAGAGATATTTGAATAGAGATGTCTGGTTTCTTAATTCAGGGTTAGAAAAGGAGTGTGTATGGTTATATAAACGTTGCTTCTATGCACCTGCTGGAATACATTGGTATTGAATCATTAAAAAAATCGTCTTGCTTTTTAGGCAGTGCTATGAAAATCGATCTGCTTAGGTCTTCTAGCAAACTGCCTCTGTTGAAGATTTCATTCATTATTTCTATCATCTTATCTGTCAGCAGTTGTATTACAATACCGTCTGATCCTGCTGCTTTGTTTCTATCTAATTTTAGCCAGTGTGAGCTCCACGTCGGTTTTTAATATTTCCGGCCCTTTTGTGTTTCTGTTTACTGTCGGTTGCTCTCTCTTTTTGTAGAAGAGATCTCCAATATTTTCTGTTTTTCTAATATCAGCGTCCCACCCTTGGATTTTATACATCCTGTTGAGGAGAACGCCTTTTGTCTTGTTCTTTTATTTTTGTATGCATGTCTCCTTTTTTATACGTTCTCAATCTCTCTATCTTTGCACATGTGTCACAGAGCCATTCTTTTTTTAGTCTGTCTGCATGTGCTCCTTATTTCCTTGTGTACTTTCCTGTATTCCGTTCCCAGTCTTGGAATTGTTTTATCTTTCTTTTGCATCATGTCAAGAATCTCATCTGTGATCCACTTATTGTTTCTTCTACGTCTGTTTTCTTTCAAGATGATGTCGTTTGCTGATGTCAATAGGGCTTCTCTAGAGTGCGCCCCATTTTGAGTTTCCGTTTTCAGTTTGTCCCTCATATTATTTTTCCCACTGTCCTTATACTTTTCCTGAAGATTGAAGTAGTTCACGAGTCTGTTGGGTGCTGCAGTAGGTTTCTTCAGTCTTGGAAGTTTCATCCTTAGTTTACGTATAACCGGGAGATGGTCCGCAGTCGGCACTTAGATGAGTTTTTCAATGAGCAACTGCATTCTTGAGTCTCCTGTTTATAGTTATATAGTCGATTTGGTTTTTCGTGTCATCTCCTGGGTTTCTCCATCTCCATAATCTTCTTCGGTATTCTTGAAACCAGGTGTTGGTTATTACATAGTAATTCACTGTGTAGCACTGGACCCATTTTTATCACAATCATTGTGGTTTCCTAGTCTAAAGTTCCGGACTGTTCAACTCTCCCTAACATTGCCTACTTTGGCATTTTGGTCTCCCATGAAATTTCTTGTGATTTACCGAGCCTTGGGGTTGTCTAGTATGAAGTAGAAAGAATTTATTTCTTCCTCAGTAAATTGTGTTGTCGGTTCATACACTACTGTAACAGATATGTTAAAGGATTTTTCTTTCAGTTTAACCACAATAACTCTTTCAGATAACTGGCAGTACCACAGAACACATTTTTTCATATCTTAGTCTAGTATCAAGCCGACTTTTTTTCATTTTTTACCACCTGTTTATATGATGCTGTAGTTGTCACTGACGAAATCTCCGTTCTTTTGCTACCTAGTTTCTCATATTTCTAAGATACTGATATTCAATCAGCTCATCTCCTGCTTTACCATCTTCAGATTTCCACAGTTGTTCAACATTCTGACGTTTCATGTCCCTGGAGTAATTCCCTGTTTGATGCGAACAGTCAGATGATAACGGTTCGATGAGACCAGTTGCTCATTTTCGGGCAAAGGATCAGTTCCGAGGAAATGAGTCTGCTTTACGCCGTTGGCGCTAGCAATCGCTGGATGACGGTCATATTACTCCATGTCGGTCCTCACCGGGCGAGAAGTCAATGCCTTTAGACTTAACCCTCTTCACGCCATTAGGGTTCATAATTTGATTTTAAACGGCCATGATTGTTCTTAAGATTAATAGTGAAGTGGTTTCCTATTGTTTGCTCCACGGTGATTTATCGAGACCTTGCCTCTAGTTCTCTAGTTAGTTGATCGTTTACTCTTCAAAAGAAAAACAAATATATATATATATATATATATACTTTGCTCATCCTCGGAAAAATCGTTATCTACTCATTTCTTAATTCCTGTTCTCTTATTCTTATCGATTAATAATGTTTTTCTTATAGTTTTTTTAAATATTTCTCACTCGATTTTTATTTATTTCATGATTAACGTTGCAATTAAATTTTTGAAGTTCAAAGCCAAAAAAATAAGAACAAAAGGGAGTTTCACAATCGAGAAGTGCAAGAGAAGAAACTGTTAGCATAGAACTTACGGTCACATCAAGCAAGTCCAACTATAAAATGCTGAAAACTAACAACCAATCATTCTTTTTTCATTCTTCTTTTATGTGCTGTGTCCCTTCATGACGTAGGCGATTATAGCTCTCCACATCTTTCTGCCTCTTGAAGCTCTTAATATATTTTGTCTTGCTACTTCTCTTAAACCCTGCTGTGCCATCTATTTGCTTAAGCCCATCAAGTATGTCACGCACTGTTTTCCCCTGTCCCTCATTCGTTATATCTGCCCTGTTGGTATCAGATTTTCTAAGCCTTCCTTCGTCCTCATGTGTTCCAGAAATTTCAACTCCCTCTTCTTGATGTTAATTATAAGTTTCATTTCTGTTTACGTTCACTTCAAAATCACGTTGCTGTTAACGTGTTCAGTCCGTGATATCCTCAGCATCCTTCTGTAGAACCCGATTTCTGCTGCTTCGAGACTTTCCTTCATCTTTGGCATTTAGCTGAACAGATATCACGTAATTTTCGAAAAATTCCTTTCTCTTAATACACTGCATCGCTTTTAGAAAGCGTATTTAGCTCTCCCAATACGTCTTCGGATCTCAGTGTGGCATCTTCTGTCATATTTTTAACAAGTATTTCAATTTCTGTACCGGCTTGATTTTATTATCCAAGACCTGTAATTGCCATTTTTGATTCCTGTTTTTGCTGGCAGCCATGCATTCAGTTTTTTTGTAGTTTAGGTTTAGTCCTTTCTTCTCGCTTTTCTTCGCAATATTCTGCAGGAGGTTCTGTAATTTCTTTTTTCCTGTCTGCTATCATCACTGTCATCTGCATATCTTATATTGTTAAGATTGTGGCTTCCAATGATAAATCATGTCAGGATTTCTAGAATTGCCTCGCTGTTTCTGGCATTGCGCTTTAAGTCGAAGTACCAAAGAAGAAATCTTATCAGAACAATTACAATGAAAATATTTATACAAAAACAAACAAACAAAAAAAAAACAAAAAAAAAAACGAATTTCGTCTCAACAAACTTGAATTTTTAGTAAAGTCAGTTCTGACAGCTGACAATGTGGAGAAAAAAAAAACACTCCATCCTCTTGAATTCGACTCTCTGGAACGAAATCAGAGCTTTCGGTTTTTTTCTTTGGGTGCGGTCTCTCATCAGTGTAATTGAAACTTACTCATTATAAAATGAAAACAGAACCTGCACGCCATATTGAATTTCCTGTCTGAAATGATTTTATGAGAATTTAGTTTAGATATCACCCTACTTGATGTGCATTTTGATACCGTGAATATCGGTTGGAACGAGAAATTGAAGAGCAGAGTTAGAATTGCAGTTGAATTCGTTGAATTAAATTAAGAAAAAATACTCTTGGGAAACGTATTAATCCATCTCTTCTCCCTCCAGCTATGGGTTAGATAGCAGGACAGATTTGGTTCTATAGACTTTGTTGGCAACAAAAATTGGCCACTTATTGCGGAAAAATACAATGTCTCGTCAGTCATGGATCAAAAGAAACATGATCACCCTAGTGTCTATCGCGTATGGCACTTAACTGATTGATCTGGATAAAAGATATAAATAGCAGGACAGATTGGTTTCTATAGCCTTGGTTGGCAACCGGTTTATCGCAGAAAGAAATGACAACCTACTACGGGAAAATATTCTGCCTACTTAGTCATGGTTCGAAATAGACATAAACCACCCAAGCGTGTATCACGTATGGCACTTATCTGATTGATCCCCTTAGACAATTATACCCTAAAATATAAGATCACCTGAAATTCGACGTACTAGTAGATTGACACGCAGGTTTCATAGTTTTACTTTATGCAACCGTATGTTCTACTTTAATAGTATCTTCTTCTGCAATTCTCGCTTGAGGAACATTCTCCGCTTTCTTGCTTTCCTGCCACGTATGATCTAAAATTAAAATGTGATCGCCTTCTTCTGTGTTCTTCAAACCCGTTCCTTTAATGGTTCTTTATCATCTCTAATGCCTTCTAATTCCTTTTCATTCTCAGTAAATTTGAGTCATAGTCGTATTATCGCTTTGCTTGTGGTGAAATGATAAAAAAGAAAAAAATTCAGAACACATGGGAGTGAAGTAAAAGAAAAAAACAAAAACAAACGAGGAATTGATACACACATACATCCAACTATACATTTTGATAGTTTTGTACAATTGTTCAACCAATTAAAAGTTACATGTGTTGATTATGAGGATATGCAGGATAGATAATTTTTGACACTAGTATTAAGACTGTACGTGGTGTAAAACATAAGATTGTTTTTCTTTTGTTATTGTTGTGGTTTGTTAGAGACAGGAAGAAAGACACAAAAAGAAGGTAGGTTGGACCAGTGTATTTGATTAACAGAAAATATATACAAAATAAGAGTGTTATTAATCAGCAGATAGAATTGTCCGTCCGAAATGTCAAGCTACACTGCGTCTCGACCGCCTTTTGTTTTAGAAAGTTTCGCAGATTTATGAAGAGTTCTTTCCGATGTAGATAGGACACCCTAACAGTTATCAAGTAATAAACTGATCCCCTAAGAATTTCCTGCATTAATATATGGAAAGACATAGTTAACGACTCTTATGTGAAAAGCTTTTAATAATAACAAGAACCGAATAGAAAAACCTAAGATTCACTCAAGGTAGTTGGGTTAGGGTTAGGGTTAGGGTTACTTGGAAATAAGAGGAGGAAGTAAACGGCGCAGATTATAAGGATATGTAGGATAGATCATGGTTTACCCTGGACTTGAAAAGGTTAAGATCGTAATGATCAGGGAAACTCATTTTGAGTGGCTGTTTCGCAAGTTACGAGTTCTGTAGAAGAAGGCGTCTGGGTGAAACTTCTTCCTTATTAATGGAATACGACGATGGTGGCTTCTAGCACTGAAAATTTGAACACGTTGAATTAACAAATATAGTTCGTTCTTATGTTTATCACGAAAATAGCAATAGAGTAACGAGTTTTCGTTTGAGGGGAAATGGGTTTCAAAGTCGTTTAATATCACTTTTGAATTCCGTCGAGGGTGTAAAGTAAGGATTTGGTAGAGCCAGCCTAGTGGTATCAATAGTCCATGTTTGGTGTGAGATGACTCTTGTAAAGATACAGCATGCTAGAAGGAGTCAGGTACTTTTTGGTGCGTTACAGGGAACCGACCAAATTTATAGCCTCTTTACTGATGGATCGTATGCATGGGTTTCACTTAGGGTCCGGGGTGAGCTTAGCCCAATAGGCGCTCATGGCAAGGGCCTCCCCGAGAAAAAAAACTTTCGTTTATAGCGATAAGTGAAAAATTTAGGCCTCGCTTGTTGATGATGGAATTTTACTTTTACAAAATCATGCCCTACAATCAGCTGGAAATATTGAATGAGTCAAGTACTTACTGATGCGGTACTAGGAACCGACCGTATTCTCATGATCTTTACCGAGCAATTGTATGTACGGGTTCCACTTGGGGTCTGGAGTGAGTTTAGCCCAATAGGTGCTCATGGCATGGACCCTCCCCGAAAAAACTTTCGTTCATAGAGATAAGTGAAAAATTCAGGCTCCGCTTGTTGATGATGGAATGCCATAAGAACAAAATCATCCCCTGCAAATTAGCTGAATATATTGAATGAGTTTTATTTTTAGTCATTTCACTCAGCGCAAGGAAAGACCGCCACTGGTGCGCAGAGGGTTAAGTGTACAGTGACGTCAAAGAAATGATATAAGCATTAGCCCTAAAAGACGTTGAAAGAAAGTGTCTGAGTGGAACTTCGCCCTTACCAATGGAATACGACGATCCTGTTTTCTAGGTATGACGGATTCTAGCTCTGAAAGTTTGAACTCGTTGGATTAACAAATTTCATTCGTCTTTATGCTTGTCACTAAAATAGCAACAGAGAAATGAGAGTATGGCGAGTTTTTGTCTGTGGGCAACGGGTTGTAGGCTTGAAGATAATCGTTCACAAAGCCGTTTATTTGCTTTTGAATTCTATCAAGGGTGTAAAGTGTGGATTTGAGAGAAGTAGTCAGGTACTTTCTAGTGCGGTACAGGGAACCAACCAAATTTCTATCCTCTTTAATGAGGGATCGTATGTACGGGTCTTAGTTGGGCTCTGGAGTGAGCTTAATCCCGGTAGAGGTTCAGGACAGGTAGCTCGGGAAGGATGACGTATTTCTATTTTTTGTGAGCATTGAATGCTTACTGTATCGAACTCTGAGGGCTAACTCAGAGGATAGATCTCCTGAAAGTCTCTAGTCATTTAGTGAGAAGTGAGGACTGAGTAGCACAGGCTCAGATATGACAGTAATACTCCATTCTAGGTCTGATCTGACCTCTGTAAAGATAAAGAGTGCCAGTAGAAATGAGGTATTTTCTGAACCGATAAAGGAAACCAGCCATTTTTTCAGCATCCACTGGGAATCACACGAACAAACAATTTCTATATGAGCTCTGGAATTAGCATTAGACTTAATAGTGGTTCGAAGAATGTGTTTGAGCAAAACATCTTCCTTACTAATGGAATAAATCGATCCTGTCTTCTTGGTATGACGGGTCCTAGCTCTGAAGGTCTGGACTTGTTGGATTAACAAATGTTGTTCGTCTTTATGTTTGTCTCAAAAATAGCAATAGAGTAACGAGGCTCTAGAGAGTTTTCGTCTGTGGGGAAACAAGTTGCAGGCTGGAAGATAACCATTCATAAAGCCGTTTAATCATCTAGTAATGAGTGAGGACTGAGCAACACCAGTTCAGATATAGCAGTAATACTTCATTCTAAGTCTGATTTGACTTCTTTAGAGAGAGAGTGTGTCAGTTTGAGTTTGCGTTTTGAGTTTTGTTTAACGGCATATCAACCTCTGTGGGTTATTTAATGCCAAAAAGGTTAGATTTTAAGTTTTTTTTTAATATTCAGTTAATAGTGAGAAGATAGATTTAGTCAGATTCTAAAGAAAAATTTTGTTTTTATTCTTTTTATTTTAGAAAACTGAAAAAGGTCTTCCAGTTTTGTATTCAAAATTGTTTTGCTGAAAATAATAATTTTTTTCTTAAAAAATGTGTTATGGTAATAATTTTTCTTCAAAAGTGTATTCTTGGTAATATTTTTCCTTAAAAAATGTATATTTTTCTATAAAAGTCTATTTCTATGTATATATTTCTATAAAATTATTTTTATACTTTCATAATATTTTGACCGCAGTTAGAGGGTTAACTATTTGTCCATAGCTGGGACCCTAACAGGTGCTACCACTCCGGGTCAGGGTGAACTTGGGAACCACAGCAATCAAGAGGTGGCTTGATGCTTCTCACAACCTCCCAATCAGAGGATTTGTTGTCAGATGCAGTTTATCATCCAGGACTAGAGAGTGTCAGTAAGAATTAAGTATTTTCTGCAGCGATAAAAGGAACCAACCATTTCTTTCGGCACCATTTAAGACAGCCCGATCATCTTCTTCTTTATGTGTCGGGACCTTTCAGGACGTAGGCGATCATGGATCTCTAATTACACGCTTCTCTTGTCGCTTATAGCAACTTTCTTATTCGTATCTCTCCCGAAACCAGCTCCGCTATCAAATATGCCTCACATTGCTTTCCTCTGTCTCTCTTTCCCGCTATCCGTTCCGTGAGAATTAGATTCATATAACTAAGTCGGTGGGAGTTTGTTTCGGATAATTTCCATCTGCCGAGGTGGCTGAATTATCACAGTTGAAGACTGTTTCGGATTATTACCATCTACCATGGTGTCCCGCTTACCACAGTTAAACATTGTTTCAGATTATTACCATCTACCAGGGTGGCTGAATTATCACAGTTGAAGACTGTTTCGGATTATTACCATCTACCATGGTATCCCGCTTATCCCAGTTAAACATTGTTTCAGATTATTACCATCTACCAGGGTGGCTGACTTATCATAGTTGAAGACTGTTTCGAATTATTACCATCTACCATGGTGTCCCGCTTATCCCAGTTAAACATTGTTTCATATTATTACCATCTACCAGGGTGGCTGACTTATCACAGTTGAAGACTGTTTGTTTTGGATTATTAGTATCTAACAAGGTCGCTCGCTTATACCAGTTGAATACTTTTTTTTCCATATTATTACCATCTACTAGTTTGGTTTGTTAGCTCACTTCCCCCAATTGAAGATTGTGTGTTTCAGATTATTGCCATCTACCAGGGTGGCTCGCTTATCTCAGTTGAAGACTGCTTGTTTCGGATTATTAGTATCTAACAAGGTCGCTCGCTTATGCCAGTTGAAGACTTTTTTCCAGATTATTACCATCTACTAGTTTATCATAGTTAAAGACAGTTTGTTTTGCATTATTTCAGTCTATCAGGTTACTTCGCTTATCTCGGTTGAAGACTGTTTGTTTCGGTTCATCACCATCTACCATGGCGGTTAGCTTATCCCAGTTGAGAACTGTTTGTTTCAGGTAATTAATATCTAACAGGGTGACCCGTTTATCGTAGTTAGAGATTCCTATATATTTCGTTTCTTTATACAGTGGCAAACCGTGGTTCTTACTGCAACTATGAAGTGAGAGCCTTAGTTACATTATTTTTATATAAGAGTGCATAAGCTGACATTTCTAACAATATGAACAACGTCTGTACTTTTTACACTCGGTCACGATGTCTTTTGTTTTTTTTAGTGCTAGTTCAGCCATCGAGGGGTTCCCATAGTCTAAGAGTAATTATTTAAGATTTTGTTTTCTACCTGTAAGCATTGGATAAAGTGGAACCAAGAGGTAAACTCATAGCTGCTCCGTCAATTTAAGTGTAAATATTATAATGGTAGTAAACATGCAAATCAATAATATATTTTTGAATTGTTGGTCTAATAGTTAGAGGTGAGAGAAAAGATTGGATGAGTGCTGTGGTGAAGTGGATATCGGCTCGGAACAAGAAATCAGACATCCGAGTTCGAATTCCAGTTGACTCCGTTGTATTCAATTCCGTACAAATTCCCGTTGGAAAAGAGTATTAATCAGTCTCTTTTCTTCCTGTAGCCTTGGTTGGCCATCAGTCTACTGCAGAAAGTAATGGAAATCTACTGTGGGAAAATCTTCTGCCCAGTCAATCATGTTTCTTTCCAGACATGATCACTCAAACGTACATCCCGTATGCCACTTAACTGACTCAGTTATTACAAAAATATGTAAATATTAGAATGTCTTTGTATATATATATATATATATATATATATATATAAGTAAGTAGCTCTCTCTCTCTCTCACTCTCTCTCTCTCTCTATATATATATATATATATATAGAGAGAGAGAGAGAGAGAGTAAAACACCACGCCTCCTTGGCCTCACACTCTCAGCGGACCTCAAGTGGAATGACCATATCGAATCCGCCGCTAAGAAGTTCGGTTCACTGTGCAGGACCAGGAAGTTTTCCCGTCTGAGTCCATCCTACACATATATAAGTCTACCATCCATCCCTGTATTGAATATTGCTGCCACATCTGGTCGGGTGCCCCTGCTATTCACCTCGGGGTTCTTGACAAAATCCAAATCTGTAATGTGATAGATACCGACTTGGCAGCTTGGCTGCAGCCGCTATCTCACCAACGTGACGTGGCTTCCCTGTGCCTCTTCTATAAATACTCTCACGCTTTCTGCTATAATGAACTGGTGCCCTCTAGGTATGAATTTACACAAGCTACTAGATTGGCATCTAGGTTCCACCCTTTTACAGTGAAACCGATAAAACGTAACCGCAATTTCTACTCTAAAAGCTTCTTTTCACGCAGTTCCCGCCTGTTGAATTCGCTTTCATATACTTGCTTCCCTGACAGCTACAATCTGCAGGAATTTAAATGTAAGGTAAATAGACATCTTCTGTCTCACTAACTGGCATCCATTCTCTCAAGCTCTTTTTTCCATCTACTCCACCCCCTGTCTCGGTATTCTCATCCGTCTATTACCCCCTCCTGATATTTGTTATAACTAACCCCTCTTTCTGATCACTTTCTCCTATGTAAACCCCTGCGCAACAGTGGCAGTAAGATGTCTTGCTTGGGGTAAAATGATTAAAAACTACATATCAAGAACCTTGTGTGGGTGTACGCGCTCGGGTACCCCAGGGTCCTGGGTATTACGGTAAACTGCAACTGGCATCAAGGACTCCGTTTAAGAGATTGTGAGGAGCATGGAACCACCTCTTAATTGCTGTTGTTCCCAGGTCTACCTTGACCCGGAGTGGTAGCAACTGTTAGAGTCCCAGCTATGGGCAAATAGTTAAACCTCAAACGGGGGTCAAAACATTATGAAAGTATAAAAATAGACTTATATATATATATATATATATATATATATATATATGGTTTTTTCTTGTCATCCGCAGACAGATCTGTTTCGCCCTATCACAGCTCATCAGTACGATTAGACTCCGATTGCTTTTACATATATATATATATATATATATATATATATATATATATAATTTTTAAGGAAAAACAATACATTTTTGAAGAAAAAACATTAATATCAGAACACATTTTTTGAAGGACCAAAAAAAAAAATATTGCCATAACACATTCTTGAAGGAAAAAAGTATTACCAGGAATATATTTTTGAATACAAAACTAGAAAACATCTTCAATTTTCTAAAATTTAAAAAGAAGTTGTTCATCAAAATCTGACTAAATCAACTTTATCACTATAACCGATCATTAAAAATACCTTAAAACCTTACCTTTTTGGCATTAAATAGCCGATAGAGGTTGATATTCCGTTAAACAAAACTCAAAATCAAACTCGGGTACCCCACATAAAACCAGACTTTTTGTCACCTCACGACGTCGTGGTGAGATAATTAAACACCGAAATACATAGGATATCCAGTTCAGAGTTGACCTTTTTTTCTGAGACTGAATCCAACCAATGCTGAGGTGCCTAGTATGTTCCACTATTTAACCCGTACCTGGGTATATACCCGTAAGTGGAAGTAGCAAACTCCATTGATATTTGAACTCGTCTCACCAACTATGCTGTTATCCATTACACTAATTGCACATCAAAGTTAAAGCAATAAATATATGTGAGGTGATGTTGGTGAAAAAGCCAGTGTTATGAAGTTAGTGAGTCTTGGTTTATTTCAATAAATTTTTACATTTTGCTGATTTATCGCAACACAATCGCTATTTTCGAAATGTGGAAAAAAATAAATAAAAATTACAAAAAAAAAAAATTATTCATTTCTTCTCCTTGTCGTTCACGGAGACGACACTTGATTGGCAGCCAGTCTAGGGATAAAACGACTCTGAATTTATAAATCTAAACTTATTTATAAATGGAACTTTGTCTGTGTGTGTGTATGTGTATGTGTATGTGTCTGTATGTGTGTGTCCGTTACTTATAGACCCCGAAACGATTGAACCGATTTTCTTGAAAGTTTACACAGTTGTACTATAAGCGTCTGCGAGTGTTCTTAGCTAGGTTTTGTGTCGAGGTACCCCCGATAAATAACGAAAATCGATAATCGAAAAAATCGGGTTATAGAAGGAGTGGTCCGATTTTAATCAAATTTGATACACTCATAGACAAAGACATAAGAAACGATATTCAGAAGTTTCAAGGTTGCAGTTCTTATAATAGTGCAAAAAATCGATAATGTATATATATATATATAAGGCAAGATGTTTGTGTGTGTATCTGTTTATCTGTCTGTATGTTCTTTATACAAATCCACAATTTTTATTCGATTCTCACCAAACTTCACGCAAATATTCTTTTGGCTGAGTCTGAGCTCCAGAACCATGGATTAGTTTTAAAGCTTTCATTACACCCGAGCAACGCCGGGCTATACTGATAGTCGTAGATCAGGCAACAGAAACTGCACCACTGACATTTCTATTAAGTTAAGATATTAAGGAAAACTTGTAAAGACATGACTGTCTGTGTCTTGGAAAGGGGGTTGTCTTGGAAAGCTAACATTTTAATGGTAAAACTGTCTAAGATTTGCTTAATAAAACAGTGAAATGCACTTTTCTAAATCTATGCCAAACAGACGTCTAAGCCGATTCCTATGACTTAAAGAAATGAATAAAACATTAGTTGAAATGAATAAATAAAAACAGTACTTTTTATTTATTGGGAGACTTTTACGATTGTATTTTAAACTCGAACGAAAAAAATGTTTTTAATGTCTATATTACTAACAATAAAAGTGAATTCTAAAAACGCAATAAACAGACAAAAGAAGAGAATTACGGTTGCATATTTTTCATCTTTGATATTTCATCTCAATATGTGCATAGCAGCACACGGTTTATGAATAAATAACAAGGCTGTGTTTGCATCCGTACACTGGTGCATAACACGTTGAAACAATATCTGCACATTCAAAAACAAATGATTTTATTCGTGTATAAAGAGAAAAAGAAAAATTTTCTTTAGCAACGCGTCTCGTCTTCGGATGGACTTTCTTCTCTTTTTCTATGTGCCTTGTTCCTTCAGGATGTAGGCGATCATGACCTTCCACGTTTCTCTACTCCTGGTGGCTCTGAGCACGCTTTCTCCTGTGACATCACGCAACCCCCGTTCTATCATCTACCTGCTCAGGCCCTTCAATATGCTATCCGCTGCTTTCCTCTATCTCTTTTCCCCTCTATCTGGCCTGTTAGTATCGGGCTTTCCAAGCCCTCCTTCCTCATTGCATGTCCCAAGAACTTTAGTTGTCTCTTCCTGATGCTCAATATTAAGTTCCTTTTTGTTCTCATCCTTTCCAAAACCTCATCATTGCTCACATGCTCGGTCCACGATATCCCCAGCCTCCTTCTGTAGAACCACATTTCAGCTGCTTCAAGAATTTCCTTCATCATTCACTGCCGTATTGAAGAGCTGACACCACATAGTAATGTAGTACTCTCTTGTAGCGATTTCATCTCACAGTCTTTGTCTTCTATATTCTATATAGTCGAAGATGGCTCTCCCCAATTCACTTGACCTTCGATGTCGGCTTCAACCCAAGAAGAAACCTGTGTAGCATAATTCTCAATATATATATATATATATATATATATATATATATATGTGTGTGTGTGTGTGTGTGTGTGTGTGTGTGTGTACCAACTAGTTAAGTGCCATACGTGATACTCGCTTTGGCGATCATGTCTCAAAAAGTCATGGCTTACTGGGCAGAAGATTTTCCCGCAGTAAGTTGCAATTATTTTCTGCGATAAACTGGTTGCCAACCTAGACTATAGAACTCAATATTTCCTGTTAATTAACCCATAGCTCGAGAGAAGAGACGGATTAATACTTTTCCCGAGGGTATTTCCGTGTAAGTGAATGCAACGAATTCAACTGGAATTCGAACTCGGCTCTCCGACCCGATAAAATGTTTGCAAGCTATGAGTCCTGAAGTTCTACCCAGTCACAAGACGATTTCCACATTCAGTCAGTTAAGTGCCATACGTGATACACGCTTTGGCGATCATGTCTCGAAAGAGACATCACTGACTGGGCAGAAAATTATTCCGCAGTAGGTTGCCATTGCTTTCTGCGGTAGACTGGTTGCCAGCCAAGGCTATAGAACCTAATCTGTCTTGTTTTTTAACTCATAGTTAGAGGGGGAAGATATGTATTATATTATTAAGTAATAATTAGTGGGGGATCAGCTTATCACTTCATAATAATATAAAACTGATCACCTAATTTATGCCCAGTACAAGCCTTAATCATGTTTTCAACTATTATATTCAGTCAGTCAGTTAAGTGTCGTAAGTGATACATGCTTTGGGCGATCATGTCTCGAAAGAGACATCACTGACTGGGCAAAAGATTATTCCACACTAGGTTCAAAGGTCAGATACGTGACACGTATCTGACATTTGAAACTATACCACAGTTTAAAAATACTGTCTTTCAGATTTTTAAATTATTCTTTCTTATTAAATCTCTGAAGAAGCTTGTTATAAGTGAAACATGTTAGGTTAAAGACACTCTTTCCTACTTGTTTTTTTATTTTTTATTAATATATATATATATATATATATATATATATATATATATAAATAACATATTAGCTTTTGAATATATCCACACATACCCAAAGACACAAATAAAAACCATATACACTTGAACACAAAGATATATACACACATGTACATGAATATGTAATCAAATCTCATACATACGCAAAAATCACACATTTACACACCAATAATAAAGTAATTATACATAAATATAGGTATCTATATTTTTAATATTTTATATTAAAATAGATCTTTTTGCATTATCCTCTCCGTTTAAAGATTTGACATTATATATATTTTTTATATTTTTCAACAATTTTGCTTAACCTACCTTTCTGGCTGATCGGATTTTAAATTTCAGGTCATCATCTCCAAAGAAAATTAGATGCTATGCACTAATGGGTTGAATAGTTTAAGACTATACACAAGCACTTCTGGGGTTGAGAACTGAAGTTAATTAAACCAAAAAAAAAATTATGAAACATTAATCTAAAGAATGTCAGAATCAGACTCTATGCCCGTCCGTTCAATTGAAAAACGGGTTGTCTACGATATATGCATGCAACTAGTCTATCTGCTGGACTAGTTGCATGCATATATCGTTGCCTATCCAGAAGATTTACAGAAATGTGAACAGATTAGAGTGTCGCAATTAAACAAGGTCTCGAAATTAACAAGGTCTCTACACTTTTACACAGAATACATCGCTTCAAGCTGTCCCCACAATGCACGAACCCATCAATCTGAAAGACCTTGAAACATGACGTCTCTGAACAGCTGTTATGAAACCTGTCTTGTACGATGCAGTGGTGATAATGTGCTCTGATTCAATATTCCTCTTCTTTAAATGGTTACCATCTTTTTCAGCTACGGGTGATTCTGACTTTTGCTACCAGTGTCTGCTTATTATTTACACATTCCCGCCTATAAGATATGCTATCCCTAGAACAGTATTCTATCTTTCGGTACATGCCTGGCACAGCCACACTACATCTTTGCCTATTACTTATATATGTCATGTAGTCGATCCCATTGCTATTTATTTATTATTTACACATTCCTGCCTACAAGATATGTTATCTCGAGAACAGTTTTCTATCTTTCGGTACATACCTGGCACAGCCACACTACATCTATGCCTATTACTTATATGTGAAATACAGTCAATCCCATTGCAACAGAAAGAGAAGTGTGAAACCCTCTCACGTGTCTATAACGTTTTGTCACTTTCCTTTAATTGTGTGTCCGTGTGTATTTGTGTGTACAAGCATTACATTTTTTGAATTATACACAAACTGGAATCGAATATCTTAGGTGTCAATACATTTCTATAGATGTAAAAGCAACAATATTCGAAAGCATAAGTTTAACCCATTTTAACCCAAGTTTTTAATTTTTTTTGAAATTTTTGACCTGATTTCAAGTAAAGTAGCATAAAATAGGATTACAAACACACTGAAACATTCAAGAATCTTTTGTTTCAAGAAAAAAAAAAGCTTGCTTCTCCCAGACAGTGCAGAGCATGTTCAAGACAATGCCTTGACGTTACGTCATATTACCAGTATCAAACGCGTTGTGTTCGGGACTTGTTTTTCTCCAAGTGACTTAGAGCATGTTTTGAATGTGTTTTGCCTATGCATTAACCTAGTGTCCTCATTTGAGGACAGCAAATTTTATATTGCTATATATCTTATAAATGTTATTTTTTTCAAGAAATAACACAAACATGATATAAATAAACTCTTATTCACACGAGTCTTTCAATAGTAGCATACGGAGATCAAAATACAAGAAAATATTGGTATGCATCTAAGTAGGTTTATGGAAGGGTATTTTTGTCAAATTTGCTGTAAATGTTTCATGTGTTTGAAATTAAATTTTTAAGCAGTTTTTATCATAAATTGATGAATCAATATGTCGTCACTACCTATACATAATAATGGTTTCATATAATGATTTATACCCATTACTTTTTTTTTTACAGTTGTTTTATGCTGTCTTCAAATGAGGACACTGGGTTAAAATGGGTTAATATACACGCGTAGAAGCATCCCCGAACAAAATCAATAGAGCCATGTACAGACAGATATTTCGAGCGAAAATAAATGTAGTCACACACACACACACACACACACACACACATATATATATATATATATATATATATATATATATATATATATATACTATCTCGAACGCAATCTGGGGAAGAAGCTATCTTTTATTTCAGCTTAAACGACGCAGCAAACGTCTATAAAGAGATTCAAGTGGAACAAACACAAAACTGAAAGAAAATGCTGGAAAATTGAAAACGTTGAATCTGATTTGTTACTATTTTCTTTTGTTGCGAGAATAGAAATTAAAATTTAAAGTTCTCCCCATCACCGACGCCCGCACCCGCACGCGCCACACCAGTGACTTGAAATATAAGTACTAATCATCGATGACAACCATCGGCGTAATCTTTTGTGATTCTTGTCTATATCTTACAGTAATTCCCAAGTGATCAGTCTGTCACTATGTTCTTTTCGGAGAACCACACACACTAACAACGACAGACGCATGCACACACGGATACAATAAGGAACATTCACACATATGCAACAGGAAAAATGTAGAAAACAGTAAACCATACAGAATATTATTCATAAACACTGAAATTAATGTCTACCGACTTAGAAATCAAGAACTCTGCCAAGGAAACAGTGCCTCATCACAAGAAACGAACCCGTATTTCATTTTTAAATCACTGTAACCATTTTTAAGCTAAGCGCTCCTTACCTGAATGTGCATTCTGGTGCAATGAATACCAGTTTGGAGGTCCTGGGCATGATGGTGAACTGCATCCAACAGCAAGGCCTCTAATTGGGAGGTTGTTAGGAGCATGGAACCAACTCTTAATTGCTGTTGTTCCCAGGTCCACCCTGACCCGGAGTGGTAGCACCTGTTTGGGTCCCAGCTATGGCTAAATAGTTGACCCCCTCCCAAATCGGTATCAAAATTCTATGAAAGTATTTATCAACAAAACTTTTGTGAATGAAAAATCTTACCAAGAAAACTTTTTTGAATGAAAAACGTTACCAACAAAACTTTATTGAATGAAAAACGTTACCAACAAAACTTTATTGAATGAAAAATGTTACCAACAAAACTTTATTGAATGAAAACCTCCCCACAAAAATATAAACAAACAAAAACAATAAAACAAACTAAATAAAACAAATCAAAACGATTTTCAGTATTAAATGACCTAATGAAGGCTGATATGCTGGTTAAATAAACCAACCAACCAACCAACCAACCAACCAACCAACCAACCAGTTTGGAACGTTGAATCGGAAAGACGAGTTCGAATTCCAGTTGAATTTCCTGCATTTACTTACGCGCAAATACCCTTGGGAAAGGTATTAATCCGTCTCTTCCCTCCAGTTATGGGTTAAATAACAGGACAGATTAGGTTCTATAACCTTGGTTGGCAACCAGTCTACCGCAAAAAGTAATGTCAACCTACAGCGGGCAAATCTTTTGCCCAGTCAGTCATGTCTTTTTTTTTAAAACATGATCACTCAAGCGTGTATCACATATGGCACTTAACTGACTGAGTAAATGAACAACAGGAATTTACTCGGGAAAAAATATAAACCCGTGACACCAACTACTATTCCCCCTCCGTTTACAAAAGGTCGTTTGTTTGGTTTCCTAAAATACTTTTTGTAATCATTTCACCCCAGGCAAGACATGACAATCTCTGGTTCGCAGGGGGTTCTTTTTCATTGTCTGTGTGCCATGTTTCTTCAAAATGTAGGCGATCATGGCCTTCCCTTGTAGCTCTTAACACACTTTTCTTGTTACCCTCCCCAAACCCTGTTTTCTATCCATTTGCTCAAGTACATCAAGTATGTCATACGTTACTTTTCTTTGTCTCTCATTCTCTCTATCTGTCCTGTGAGTATCATATTCTCCAAGCCCTTCTTTCACATTACATGTCCCAGAAACTTTAACTCACTCTTCCTGATGTTAAGTCTCAATTTTCTTCTCGTGTCCATCCTCCCCAAAACCTTGTTGCTCACATGTTCGGCCCATGGTATCCTCAGCATCCTTCTATAGAACCACATTTCGGTTGATTCAAGTCTTTCCTTTATCTTTGATGCCATATTGAAGGACAGACATAATATAATAATCCAACCTTCTTTTCTTGGTTTCCAGCGAAATTTTCCTGTCTCTCATTACTTTACTCAGCTTCTGGAATGCATCCTTGGCCATGCCAACACGCCTTCGGATCACATTGACGCACTTTACGTTCTCTATTAGAACACTTCCCAGGTATTTAAATTTTTCTATCTGCTTGATTTTAGTATCCCCAGTGTGTAGTTGGCATTTTGGGTTCCTCTTTTTACTGGTAACCATGCATTCAGTTTTCTTTTAGTTTATATGTAATCCTTTCTTTAGCTACCTTCGCTAGAAGTTTAACCGCAATTTCTACTCCAACAACTTCTTTTCTCGCACTTCCCGCCTGTGGAATTCCCTTCCGCATACTTGCTTCCCCGACAGCTACAATCTCAAGGAGTTTAAATGTAAGGTCAGTAGACACCTCCTAACACACTAACTCGCACCCATTCTCTCAAACACTCTTTCTATGTACCTCCTTACTCGTCTATCACCCTCCTGACATTTCCTATATCTATCTCTCTCAGCACCTTCCCCTATGTAACCCCCTGCGCTATAGTGGTAGTGGAATGCCTTACTTGGGGTAAAATGATTTTAAAAAAAGTTCATGTAGTTTCCTTTCCGTGTCTGCTACCAGCAATGCATCATCTGCGTATGTTATATTGTTCAGATTATGGCTACCATTGACGATTCCTGACAAGACTTCTAGAGCTCTTGGAAAACCTCGCTCTATAGGTTAAAGAGATCTGTTGAGGAAAGACATCCCTTCTTGCACACCTTACTATCTTTGTATTTCTGCTGAACTTGTTTCCTGTCCGAGTAAATTCATACATGCGCGTTGTTTACTTTCGGTGTAGTAGGGTCAGTTGGGCACCGTCTGTGAGAAAAACGATACTATG